>VXBL01009297.1:1066366-1190195 GCA_013400195.1 Aramus guarauna
TTTTTTTTTTTTTTTTCAAATAAATGCAGAAGACAGTCAAGTGAGGTACATCTTGGAGATATTTCTAAGCTGATATTCCTGGCTTCTCTGATGTCTACCAAGGAAGGGGTTGGTTATGTCTTTTTTTCTTGGCCTTGGAGGTGTTATCATGTATATGGCTTCACCAAGGGCATATCTTGCCTGACAAATTTTGTGGCCTTCTATGATGGAGTTACAGCGCTGGTTGACAAGGGAAGAGTGGTGGACATCATCCCCCTGGACTTGTGCAAAGCATTTGATACTGTCCCGCACGACATCCTTGTCTCTAAATTNTATGAGCTGGCAATGTGCGCTTGCAGCCCGGAAAGCCAACCATGTCCTGGGCTGTATCAAAAGAAATGTGAGCAGCAGGTCGAGAGAGGTGATTTTGCCCCTCTACTCTGCTCTTGTGAGACCCCACCTGGAGTACTGCATCCAGCTCTGGGGGCCTCACTACAAGAGAGACATGGAGCTGTTGGAGAGAGCCCAGAGGAGGGCCACAAAGATGATCAGAGGGCTGGAGCACCTCTCCTATGAGGACAGGCTGAGAGAGTTGGGGTTGTTCAACCTGGAGAAGAGAAGGCTCCAGGGACACGTTATAGCACCCTTCCAGTACCTGAAGGGACCTACAGGAAAGCTGGAGAGGGACTGTTTATCAGGGAATGTAGTGATAGGACAAGGGGTAATGGGTTTAAACTGAAGGAAGGTAGATTTAGATTAGATGTTAGAAATTCTTCACTGTGAGGGTTGTGAGGCACTGGAACAGGTTGCCCAGAGAGGTTGTGGAGGCTCCATCCCTGGCAGTGTTCAAGGCCAGGTTGGATGGGGCTTTGGGCAACTTGGTCTAGTGGAGGCTGTCCCTGTCCATGGCAGGGGGGTTGAACCTAGATGATCTTTGAGGTCCTTTCCAACCCAAACCCTTCTATTATTCTATGAGTGTCTGAAGGAAGGAAAAGGGGAAAATGACAGGATGGAGAAAAGGGATTTTCTGTTGAGTACCAGCGCTGACAAATGGCCATCACTTGAGTTGCACACAGCCTGTTTTGTCTTTTGTCCTCTGTTCTCGCCAGCGTACGCTGAGAGTGTCCAGGAAAATGAATTGCATTTTCCCATTATTAACTGCTTTGTCATGAGTGCAGCCTTACTAGGCTTGCCTTGCCCAGGTCATAACAAGTAAAGGAGTGAATGGAGCTGGCACTTTTATTTATTTATTTTTAAACTGGAAGAAGTCAAGAAGAGAAGCAGCAGCAGAGTGGGTGCTCCAGCTCTGCAGATGCTTCTCATTTCCAAAGAGAGAAACGAATGAAGTGTATGTGCCTCCATGCTTGTTCAACAGCCAAGTGTGAGTTTAGGATAATCAGTTATTTATTTTGTGATTCACTGAAATAAAAAATAGTTTGTTAGTTGGGGGTAATGTTACTTGCTGTAAAATTACTGTTTCAGTTATGAAACATTTATAACATACTGAAATATACATCTTAGTAATAGTCCAAGGCATCAGATTTTGAAATAATACTTAGATATTTTGCCCAAAGAGTCACCTGAATTGAAAATGTATTAGTTGAAATAGTGGACCATGATGTGTGGATTGCTCTTAAGATGTGTATTTTTTATTAGGGTCCGTGAACAATACGATGCTTTCATTGATTTCCTGAAGTCTCAGCAATAAAATGTCATCATCATTAACCAAGAATTGTAAAAATTATTTCCACATTAAGGTTTAAGTCTGATCAGTTGTATGTGCTTACTTTTTATAAATAATACTAACTTTAAAAAAAAGTATCATGCAAATATATTTTATTTACATGGTAAATAGTGTATGTATTTATATGGTAAATAGTGTATGAACAAAGCTAGGATCTGGTTATCAAATAGTTTTTTTAGCTAGATAATATGCTAGAATATCACTGTGACAAAAAGCAAAGTAGAAAAAATGAGACTTATTTTGTAGAGATGTGGTTTGCAATATTTTGTCCATCTCCAAAGAAAGAGAGGCCAGATCAGACATGGGCTCTGTGGTGATACAGTGTTGTTCAATTCATCTGCAATTGTTTCCCTTTATAGTAGCCTGGGACTAAAAGGCTGAGGAGAAGAAAGTATTTTTAATGGAGAATTTCAGCCAAAGTGAGAAACAAGCGCATAGGAATTGTGATAGACAGGAGAAAGGAATGAAAGTGGCAGAGGAAGAAAAGGGGAGTGATTTAAAATAATAATAAACAAATAATTAAGGGAGAGCCTCAAAAAAATATGTTATTTGAAGCACAATATTAACTAAATGATTATAGAGAGAGACAGGGAGGAAGAAGTAAAATTGCCACTGGTTTTTTATACCTTAGTTAAGGAAAATAAAAGCTGTAAATATCCCCTGTAGCATTATTACCTCTTTAGAACCAACTTGATATGTGCAGTAAAAACCAATGCATAGATGGATTTCCCCACATTGGCCCTCCAGGTGAAATTTATGGTGTAAACACAAGTGGGTGTTACAGAAAACTGGTTTTGTCTTGTGCAGTCTTATGAGTGAGTGTATGGAGACTGCAAGATGCTAAAATCATAATTTCTTAGGTGTTGCCCTGTCCCCCTTCAGAAGTTCTTCAACTAGTGATCAGCAACTTGTGTCATAAGAATCTTTCAAGGATGCTGTATGTAAGATTAATTCCTGGTAGAGCAAGGTACAAATGAACTATTTTTAACAAATATTCCAGTATTTCAAAATATAAAAAATTAGTAAACCAGACAATAAAAAATCCAGTTCACAAACCCTATACCAGAGTTCAGTAAACAAGGTTACCAAGTTAATATTCTGAATTTCTATCTTGATGCTTTTGAAAATAGCCTCTAGTGAGTCACCCTTTGGACAAACTCTCTTGGTACTGAAGATTACTCAATAAGAGCACACCTCCTGCTTCTGCATTTCAAAAAGCCAAAGTACTAAGGAATTTGTTTCAGGACAGGGATATTTTTAACTTCACAGGCCAGGAACTGCTAGTTTTGTCGGCAGGCTACAAAAGATGCCCTGGCAGTATCGGAGCACCGTGTCCGTGGATGACGAGACCGTGCACCAGTAGCACAGGCGGGTTCCTGGGGCTGATCAAGCTCCGATCCCTTGGCTGTTTATTAACATCCTGATTCACTGGTCCTGCTGCGGATTTTTTTCTTTAGGTACCATAAATTATATCCATCATTATTTATTCTTCAGATCTATTGGATTATTTGCTGAGGAATTCCCGTCATAATTTGAATTCAAATAATGGCCTCCACTTTGAACTAAATTAAAACTATTAAAAAGCTTGTGTAAAAACAGCCTCATAAAAAATTGCCAGCTGTATTGGAATAGAGAATGAGTTGAATTTGTTTCCCCAAACACAGTACACTTTATGGATATTTCCTCCAACCACAACAGACTTGAAAGGAAGAGAAACTTTATTCTTGGCAATGTAGGTCAGCCAGCAGTACAAAACCTGTTTTTAGCCACAAAGGCCCCATATTTGACAGTCTATATAGAAT
This sequence comes from Aramus guarauna, assembly GCA_013400195.1. Taxonomy (NCBI): domain Eukaryota; kingdom Metazoa; phylum Chordata; class Aves; order Gruiformes; family Aramidae; genus Aramus; species Aramus guarauna. Next base: position 1,069,892 of record VXBL01009297.1, read on the forward strand.
AAATAAGTAATGATTGCGTGTGGACAAAACAAGCTAAACAAGTTATAAAATTTGAATGAAAACCAGCTAGACAGTCTCGATCCAGTCAGTTCCTCGATTCACTTTGAGGTCCTCTCCACAAAAATAAGGTATCGTTTGGCACCCCTGAAGCATCTTCCCTTGCTTCCCAGGCCTGCAGCCAGTCGTCTCGCATGTCCCAGCTGTGTTTGGTCTCAACGCAGGGGAGCATTTTGCCGCTGAGCTGGCTGCCAAGGTCAGAGCCCAGAGACAGCTCCGGGGGCTGGGAGATGGGGCAGGCGTGCTCATCTCTCGTTTGCCACTTGCATCTCCATCTCTGAGAAGTAACAACTTTATCTTAATGAGAATAATGAGGCAAGTCAAAGTACTTGAAGATGTCAGTGGTCTTACCCCAAGAGATGAGAGAAGAAGAGCTGCAGTGTATTTCTTGATGAGGTGTTTCTGTAGTGGGGGAGTGAAAGGGGCTGGGAAGGTGAAGGCTGTGATAACATGGGGCAAGGTGTGAGTGAAGTGGGCATGGAAAAGGATTATTAAGTTGTGTGAGTATCATAATTCATCAGGCTAAACTATTTTATGTTGATTGAAATGTCTGTCTTTGCCCCATCGTGCTTTTTTGTATTCTCCATGATAGATGACTCCATCCCATTAAATCTCATTCGAGTGGGCTCTTTCGAAGACTTTCCTTCTACTGCTTCTGAAAACTGGGATTTACACTGAAGGGGGCTATTTTTGGAAAAACATTTTTTTTCATGTAAAAAATACTCTTCTCTTGGCCTGTTTGTATGTCACTGCATTGAAATCCAACAGTAGGTAGATGTTACTGCTCTGTAAAGTATGTTGTGAAAAAGGCACCACATAAACTGACATGCATACAAATATTTATATATATATATAAAACTACATTGTTCTGTAAACATGAACTCACTCTGGAGTAACTTCTGGACTTTATCTGGACAAGAGCTGCTGTTAATGGTTTTGCATAGCATGCTCTGCCTTTTGTGACAGATGCTCCTCTAGGACTGCTGTGCTTTTCCTCAGCAGGTCATAACGATGTCCTGTGAGCTGATGGACAGCAAACAGATGAGAAAATGAATGAAACTCCTATGGGTCTGTAAAGTGACAACTCTATCCTCGCTACCCTGTCTCATATATAATTCCGTACTTCTCCTGCTGAATCATGCCATTTTAAGGGCAGATTTATGGTACTAATAGGATGTTAACGTGATGATATCTTCCACTGAAAGCTTTGGTGACAAAATTCTAACACGTTTTCACCCAGTACTCTCCCAATCCAGGTGTGTTACCGCTGGGTTATTCCTTGCTCTTTCATCCTTTCTTTTTTTCCCCTCAAATTATGTATAAACATTAAAAAAACACATCATAAACACCATATGTTATGGCCCAAGTATGCATTCAGGTGTATTTCAGTGGGTCTGTTCTACTCAAGATATGAAATGTAAGTTTCCAAAAGTGAGCAGAATGAGATGATGAAGGAAAAGAAGACCTTTATTTATTTACCTTTCAGTTAAGCTTCATCTCCTGAAAAATCTCTAAGTATATTTGTAAATGCGAGTTTGTGATGACCAGGTGTTATTGTTGGTGATGTCTAACATGTTAAGAAACATCTATTAGAAATTTCATTTTTTATCATGTGCAACCATAAACATAGATTATAATTTATGATTATAAGTATGGTATAACCTTTTTAAATTTATGACATTAATTACTGCAACTCTAGTCTTAGCCCATTTAAAATGTTTGAGGCAAGTTGTAGATCCCGACAAAAGAAATGAAAGAAATGAGTGAGTTCCCTTTTCCTCTCTTGAACTTACGTGAAATGATTGCTATGTTCCCTTGCATGCCAGACAAGGCTTTACAAGTTCTTGTAGACCATAAGTAAATGGATATGTGGCTGAGATGATGCCTTGGGGCTAAATGCTCGTGTAATGATAAATCTGAACAAGGAACAAAGCAGCCCGTCAAAAACAGCGCTCATTGTTAGATGTTGATGCTTGAAGGCTGGGAGGGATGGGTTGCCTGAGGAATGATAAAAATGATGATGTTTACAAGAAGACATATTAAGTTGTGTAGAATGACTAGATATTTCAATGCAGGAAATTGCGCTAATGCAACTTTAAGGTTACACAGTTAAAAATCATACCAATTCAAGGAATATTGAAGTTAAGTGTCCTATGGCAAAATCAGTTCAGGTTCCCTGCGTGCCTGTTTTATGGCCCTGCGTACGTTCAGCAGTACAAACGCTAGCCTAACCTACCCTGCATCAGGTTACATGCAAGATGCAAAGCAGGAATGTAAAATTATATAAGAGCACAGCAGAGATAACGCTGCTTTAGGAACCTTCTTTTATGTTTCTTGGCATAGCAATTAAACCATAAATTTTTCATTACTACATTAACATAGTTTCAGCTTGTCTAATATGCTGCTGTTTCTAAAGCAAAAGAAAGCAATTGCTGCTTTACAGGAGAAAGAGAATTATTTTTTGTAAATACCAAGTAGTTATCTCTGGACAGTGTTCAACCATTCCTGCTCCACAGTTATTGATGGTCCTGCTGTACTGCTCACTTGCCCACCCCATCTGAGAGGTTATACTCTAAATTAACCTAATGATAGATTCCCTCAATATGTGCAATGTAACTGAGGGGCCTTTCCTCATTTTAGGGGTCTAGACTTGTATCCTTTGCGATTGCCTCCCTTTTTGTGATGATAAATATGGAAGGAGAACCCGTGTCTGCCTCTGCCTTTGCTTTCCAGGCTGGGAAGAGCAGTGCGGGCTGAGCACTGGTTTCCTTTGCAGCTCGCTGGCCTTGCAGCATGGCAAGGTTCAGCCTCTATTGCTGAAGCTTTTACAGAGCAGGAGCCAGGCTGTAACTGGGGAATGTATTCAAGAGCTTCCAGACTGGAGGACTATCTGTTCTGGTCTTTGAAATGTCTGGAAAAATCACTCTCCTACTGACTCTGCGTAGAGTTCTCTGCCGTAGCTTGTACTTGGATCTCCCTCCATCTCTTGTGTACACCTGCCAACTGCTGCACCTTCATTTATTTTGTGCCCCAAAGCTACCATTCCGCCCTCCCTCTCCAAAATGTTTCTGTCCATTTATTGTTAATTTTGAAAGCATTTGACCTTTTAAATCAGATATTTCATGCCCTACAAGGACCTCTGAAGAACTTCGTGTTTCTGTGTTTTGGATGATGGAGTAAAGAGCCTCTGTGCTCCATGGATGAAGTCCAGATTGTAAGTGATATGCAAGTAATTTTCTCTGTACTTTCTAGGTCAACAAACACTTCCAGCTTCTAAGAAGCTGGAAATTCTCTCTCAAAATTCTCTGTATGACTAAGACATGTATCTCTCCTGAGTTGTATAGATTGTATTTGAAATGCGTTTAAAAAAATAGGTTTGGTTCTAATTCTTGGAACAAGTTTTGGAGGTTGTTTGTTGTGCTGAGAGGTAGGTTTTGTTTTTGCTTCAATCTGAAGTTTATCCGAAGTAGTCTATAAATGTTTCTTTTTCTATTCAGGTGTTGCACCTCCAACATAAATCATGTGTGTCTGTGAATGTAATTGTTCTGGGAGGGAATTGCTTTTGGCAAGATGAGGAATGAGAGGCTCAAAGGTTATATGCCAAAAAGATGTCTGCTGAGAAAAAACGTGGGTAGGTAGGTATGTTAAAACTGGCTATACATCTTTGATAAAGAAACCATTGTGCCTAGCTGCTGCTAGGCAGCTCTAAGCAAACACTCTTGGATGCTGAGAGAGGCAATCCTTTCTCCCTGCAAGGTTACTTTGAACCCAGACACTAACCACGTCCCCTTCCCAAGCCACACAGGGGAGGAAGGCAGCATGGGGACATGTGGCTGGCAGCTGGGGATGATGGGGTGGCTTCTCTCTTGGAACAAACTTGTTGCATCTGTATTTCTTTTCGATGATTATTTTTACCTGAATGGTGCAAAATTGCAGATACACAAATTCAGATACCTGTGTAAAATTTTTTAATTTTCATTTAGTGGAGAAATAGGGAGGTAAAGTTTAACTTCTCTAGAGACTAAATTTTTAGAAAATTGCATACAATATTACTTAGTGAAAAGGAACTTCTACAGTATGTTCATTTTCTGATAATGTGAAGAGGTTTATAGCATGGCTTGAAATTAAGTACTAATTTAATCATTCGTTCTTTGTGGCCTATAGCTGAAACGTAGTTCAATTTCAGTGACAAACTTCAAACTTCTATTTTATCCAAGGTGTCTTCAATTAAAGTGGAGCACTCAGTGAATAGGAAGAAAAGAAATATGGGTACTTGTCTTCATCTCGTTGGTTAATAGGTTATTCTGGAAGGCTGATAGATAGAAGCAGACTTTTCCCTGGGTTCTGTTTGGAAAGAGACAAAGTGCTGTGGTTGATGATAGAAACTTCTACAGATTGTCATATCTCTCTGTTACATGTCTTTATGCAGGTTTTTATGTCTGATTGCTTAAGAGATAAACCTTATGTCTCCCATGAATAGGTATATTTCACCACTTATGTCAGTTCTTGCCTTTAACGTCAATACTCTTCCTCCTATACTGATTTATTTAGTGCCATTTCTTTTCCATAGTCTCAGTGTTGTGAATCTGGGTTCTGCTTAATTGTGTACGTACCACAGAGTCTCAGGAAAAGTAGCAGGGTAACATTTGGAATTTTCTTTAAGTCTTTATCCTTTGGTGTAAGGCGCAGATTTTGTTTTTACTCACCAAAATGCAGGAAGCCCATACGTAACATTTTGCCAGAATCAGTGGGGATTGTTTACCTATTGCCTGGGACTGCTGTGGAGAAACCCTTCTCTGGAGTTTTTCACCCTGTTACCAAGTGGTACACAGTTGTGGTTCCCAGTTAAACATATAGTTTTGTTCCTGAGGAGCTGTGAGTGATGAGAGCTCTGAGCTTTACTTGAACACCTCAGTTTCCTTCCCATTGGTGGTCCTGGTGATGCCACCGGTACAGCAGGAAAGCTGCTGCCTTTCACTGCATAGCATGTTATTCTTCATCTGATGAACTCACTGACTGGTCCCTGGTGCTGCATCCTCTTGGGAGAATCATTAAGTGGCTCTAATTGTAGTAGCAGGAGGTGGGTAACCTCTTGTTATGTTTGACTTCATGAAGCCATGCTGATGTTCAGTGCCACAATGGCCAAAGACTCTCTGCAGGTCTGGCAAGTGGCTGGTAGTTATGGGGCTGTCCTAGCTGATGAGAGGCTGCTGCTCAGCCCTGGAGGATCTCCTACATTCAGAGTTAGACCTTACGAGTTGAAGAGTTGCAGGAGAAACTCATTAGTAAAGTTGATCAGTTGGAAAGTGAGTGCCAGGTTTCTGGAAGCCCTCCATCTGCATGGCTGTCTTCCTAGCTGATGCCTGGAATAAACATATCATGGAGGTGTCATGAGTATTGCCACATACCCCACCCCCACCTCCCCGAAAGTCCAGAAAAATGAATTGTCACAACAGGAGCTACCAAAAATTGATATCCGGATGTGCAGGGGGAGGTGCAGCTGTTGAAATGCAGGGAAGTCTGCTGGGGGAGCCAGAAATGAGGCTAGCTGATGGTCAGATGATCCTCTGGCATTTACAGGTTTTGCTATCTAATAGAGGGAATGCAGAGGAGTGTGGTTTATCTTAAATGTCACTTCATGAACACAGTGATTAAAGTGCTTACACTGGAAGTGAGGTTTTGGCAAAATGCTTTCCTTTTCCTGAGAGAATTTCAAACCACCCCTCTAAATTAAGTGCTTTAGGAATTAAGTGATTAGGGTAGCTCTGAGGTCCTCAGTACAAGAAAGACATGGAGCTGTTAGAGCAAATCCAGAGGAGGGCCACAAAGATGATCAGAGGGCTGGAGCACCTCTACTGCGAAGACAGGCTGAGAGAGTTGGGGTGGTTCAGCCTGGAGGAGAGAAGGTTCCAGGGACACCTTAGAGCAGCCTTCCAGTACCTAAAGGGGTCTACAGGAAAGCTGGAGAGGGACTGTTTACAGGGGCATGGAGTGATAGGACAAGGGGGAATGGCTTTAAGCTGAAGGAGGGGAGATTTAGATTAGATGTTAGAAAGAAATTCTTCACTGTGAGGTTGAATGAGACACTGGCAAGAGAAGTTGTGGATGCCCCATCCCTGGCAGTGTTCAAGGCCAGGTTGGATGGGGCTTTGGGCAACCTGGTCTAGTGGAGGGTGTCCCTACCCATGGCAGGGGGGTTGGACCTAGATGATCTTTGAGGTCCCTTCCAACCCAAACCATTCTATAAATCAGCAGAAGAGTCTTTCTATGCCATTCTCTGCTGCCAGGACTGCTTCTGTATTTTATATTTACTAATTATCAGAGTACAAGTCCATTCCTTTATCTTGCTTTAGGTTCATGAAACTTAGAATCCAGCCAAGCCACAACGTGAGAGGTTTTTAAAATAAGCTAAAAACGTTCATGTATGCTATCCATCTTGACATTAATGCTATTCATATTCCCATTGTATTGGCGGTTCTGACATATATGAGTGTTTCTCACAGCTGTGCTTCTCCATTTCATTTTGGCTGAGAAATAATGAAGGTAAGCATGAAAGCGATGCTGTCCTTAGTGGGCAGGTTTGGAGCCCTTAGCAATGATGAGTTGTCCTTGGGGCTGCTAAAAGCATGTTTGATTGCTTGCATGGATAGGGCCTCCCCAGCCTGGGCAGTGGTTCCAGGATTTATCCCTAAAAGGGAGATGAACTCAGCAGGAGAAGCAGTAAGTTCTGAGGGACGTTGCAGATGAGTATAAAAGGATTTTGATATTTTATACGCCTAGGTTAACAGATGGCAGATGCAACGCAGTACGCATTAATGTAGAATAAATAATGAATCTTAGAGAAAAGAATAAGAGGAAACATCTGCTGAATTGAAACATGATGTATCATATTGACCGAGAGAAGAAGAGCAAGTTACCATGGAGAAATTCTCAAAATGGGCAATACAAAGAGCAAAAACCCCTGTTACTGCAATTTTTAAAGGTTTTTTCTTTTTTTTCTTAGAACATGATGTGTTCATCTGGGGCATATCAATCCTGTGCAGGAACATATATATTAGTTTACTGGTTTCAAGAGCTTCCCCGATGTGGACATGGAGTTGTAGAGCACATACGGGGGTACCCCATTGCCTGCCAAGGGTGTGTTTCTGAGAAGTGTGCCAGTGATTCAACAGAGAGTGAAGCAACTCTTCCTATGTGAATTAACGTAGCAAAAGTGGGACGGTGCAAGGACTTCAGAAATACGCAGCTTCATCCTTAGGGGCAGAATCTGGTAGCTCAGTCTTTTGAATCCTTTTGCGTGAACCCTTAAATGAGCCGATTTCTGGCAATGCTGCTTCACAGTAACTGGGGAGGGACTGATTTTACGATAAGCAAGCAAATTGTTTGAGTCTTTAGTGAAAATGGTACTTCCAGGGAAACAATCTCCTGGTTCCTCCCAGTGATGATTATTGTTATATACATGTTGGTGAATTTTAATTATTTCTTGGTGCTTCTGTTTTTAGATTGTGAAATGAAAGGTGGCATTGATATTGGTGACAAGTTGGTGACTCTCTCCTTCCCAGTACTATAGCAGTGCTGTAGCTGGCTCTATGCAAGTGAAGTGAAAAAGGATCAATTTCCATCCTGCAAATCCTATAAACTAATAAGAGAAATACTGGTAAAAAGATTTTTTAAATTTTTTAACCTTTATTTATTTTGGTTTTGTTTTATGAATGTTAAATCAAAGAAATTTAATACAATTCCAGTTAATAGAAACTTGCACGTTAGCCTGGAGAAGATACTTATAAACTCATAAATGCTGTACAGCTATATATTGATATAGAAATTTCAGTGATGATTTTAATGTTTAAAGAATGTTATTGTGTTTCAATTTTAATCTTTGTCAGTGTTCTGGCTCTGGCTAGGATAGGGTTAATTTCGCAAGGAGCCAGGCCAGGTGAGCTAGGTCAGTCAGAAAAAACACAGTCAATACTTTTAACCTTCGTCTCCAGAAACTGTGATTATTCAGATTTGAAGAATAAATGATCCAGAAAACAGTGAGACTGTGATATACTCATTGTGTATATTTTATAAAAATACACTGACAGGGATTCTGAGATTCCCGTCTCAGTTTTTCTATTTAAAAAATAAATTGAATAATGTGACATTTACAGTGCCAGTTATTGCAGTTGCAGTATTTGGGTGCTGCTGGACAAGTGCTGTAGGATGGAAGGGAGATTCCCTGGATTGTGGTGTCCAGCGTGTTGCAGTGCAGCACAGCAGCACAGTGGCAGGGTCCACACAGCGTTCGCTTTGTGATACGCCTTCCTTCGATGACAGGATCAAGTACCTACAAAACTGAATGGTGTTAAGATGGCCTGGATAAGTCAAATGAAAATGTGAAGTTGTCTGGAGAGCTAAAGGTGGCAAATTCTTCTACGACAGAGCTGCTATCAGCAGCAGTGCTTAAAAGTGCTTGTTTTAATGGTTCTTTCCTGCCTGTGGCTTAAAATAAAATCAGGAATTATTTTTTAAAGAAATAAAAAATATTCCAACACTATTACAATAGTAAGAGAAATTTGTATTTTGCTGCTTAGGTCCTCTCCAGTCTGTCACCCTGGACCAAGTCAATGAGGAAAACAAAGTTGTTCAACAAATATATTCTTATCCCTGCCTTTGCACTTGTTGGTTTTGTGGGTTTTTTTCCTACTGTCAGGTTTGATTCTGACTGGTTTCTTTGTGCTGAGGCAGAAACTGGATGTTTGAATACCAATCTCTTCTCTTCTTTCTTGAAAGCTTCATGTGAATTAATTTCTTCATTCAGTCTCCTAACGAAAGAAGTACCACTAGCTGCAAAGCTATTCACTGTTACCTCTGTAATTTTATGGGCCACTTGCAATTGTGGTGTGTGATTCAACACGTTTCAAAAAATAGGAACCTGGTACAAAAAAAAAAGGAGTATGATTTAAAAAAAAAAAAACCTACTAAAACAAAACCCAAATGAACAAGAGTGAAAATTACTGGAAAACTTGCTGAATCGGTATGTCATGTTTACTTGTCTGTAAAGTGTCCACTTAAAAGAAGATCAGCAAGCAGGCAAACAAATGTCTGGGATGTCATTCATAATAAACATACATGAGCGTCAGATTTAACATTAAAGGAAAGTAGGCACTTTATGGGGATGGGACAAGAAAAAAAAACCACAAAACAAACAAAAAACAAACTAGAGAAACAGAATAATTGGAGAAAGCCAAACTAAATGCAGTGGAGTACTGAAAGGTAAAAATAGTGGGCTTCTATGTATTATGAATGTTATCATGGTTAATAAATATTCTGACAGAAATACTAGAAGGCAATATAGATTCTGCTGAGAGTGGTGAAGTGTTCCTTGGAAAGCAAGATTTGAAACTCTTTGCAATATGGTAAAAGTAAGAATTTTCATGGGTCGCTACAGACCCTTAAAATGAGTTTCCACCAAATGTTATTCTATTTTGAACTGTTAGTATCTGTGAATTATTGGCAGCTGTGACCTAAAAATTATGCCATCTTTCCTTATTTATATTTCCTGCCTGATGTAAAATCTCAGCAGTTACTGTATATCACTTGGCGTTTTTCAGTGCTTTATATTTTTCTTCCAAGTCAACAGCAAAAATATTTAATTTGGCATTACAGAATATTCCTGTAACACAAGAAAATGTTTGCTGATTGAATGTAAAGAAGAGTGACTAAGACAAAACAGTTGTAAAATATCCCTCCTAATGTGAAAGACATGCATTTAAATTTTTTAAACGTTATGTTACTTGGGTAATGCAGTTTGACATGTGGCTGTAAATAAGTTAGTTGAAGACTAAGTTGCTTTTGACACGGTCTGCGCGTGTGTGTGTGTGTACAAAGTGTATTTTATAAATGTATATGTGCATGGCAGCAAATGTGATAAATATCACAAGGTATATATGTACTTGGATGGTTTTGGCAACTTCAGTTGCAGTGTTTAGGCCACTAGGCTTATTTTTCACATTCCAGATCTCAGAAAGGTTTCAAAGAGCTGCTAATTATAAAGCAAGCCAAACCCCTGTTTGCTTTGATAGGTATTTGAGAAATGGCTGTGAGCTCCTTTTCCAGAGGAGAAACACTGTGATTCAAAGTGCCTGAGCTGACACGGGGGGTTGCCAGCAGACCCAGGCACGGGGGTTTGGGCTGCCCCAGTCTCCCGTGCCCGAGGCCGGGCTCCCACGCTGGGCACGGGCTGCCAGCACAGCCCTCAGCCCCAGCCCACCCCTCCGCCCTGGCTTCTGCGGGCGTGCAATGCACTGCAGCCAGTGCATTTATTTATTCTGGCAGCTGCCATTTATTCGCGGTCCCTGTCTTTTTCCAGGGATTCTCCTTTGCCCCATCATCTGCAGTAAATTCAAGCATTTCATGCATGCAATGGGGGGCAGGCTGTGGCTGCCTGCATAAGCGGTGTTCCCTGTGCAACTGAGAGGAGAAACAGGTTTGTGTTCAATAACACATATCACAATATTTCCACATAGACGTTTTTATCTTCTTTGTTTAGAGGCTCAAAACCATTTGCTAAAATGCAGATGGTCTAATTATATCTGAATAAGGAGCTGGAGAGTTGCTATCAAATGAAGTAGCTCAGTCATAAGGTAGCTGCTTTATTGATACTTTACTTAACTCTACTCAGCTAAGGTTTACTTAAAATTAAGAAAGCTAAATATTTGGTTATAAGTGAAAAAGTTGTGGGTTTTTTTTTGTTCTCCTGGTGCTTTCATTTCCATGATTAATTTAAAGAAGGGTTACACTGGTGGGTTTTATTTTGTACTATGAAGCTCAGTGTCTCACAAGATCAGGATTTTTATTACACAAATTTATACTTGTTTTGTGGCCTGGATTTTGAAAGGGGAGAAGAATTGTAGGAACATTAGGTAGAGCCAGGGAAGAATATTTTTATAGTGGCTGCAAAACATTACACATAAATAATTTTACTATTTTTATGCCCAATGTGACATCTTATCTATTCAACCATTGAAAGGCACATTAAATGAAAACTCTCTGAATGTGTGCAAAAACATTTGCAGTTGTAAGGTACTCATAACATCTCCATATTTAAATAGTTGGTGTTTTTTAATGGATTAAGCTTTGGTCAGGAGTTAAAATGTAAGATCTTGACAGTCCCTTGCTGCTCTTCCTTTCCCCAAAATTTAGTCTAATACAAAGGATAACGTCTCTGGGGCAAATGGTCAATCTTCAGCATTCAAAACATATCCAATATAAAACCATCCCAGTCTTGACTGGAACCTCACTGCCATGTGAAAACACACGTCGTTATTAACCTTAGAGTAGTTCCTGAAGCTGATTTCAGGTTTAAGAGAGGAAATGCCTGCATAAAACTTGCTCTTGGTAGTTACAGGATTGTGGTAGGTAAGCTTTAAAGCCTGCAGCGTCTGGCGGCACAATCGCTCACGTTTCAAATAATTAATTAACGTTCCTCTTTACTGCATTCTCTGCCCATATACAGACGCAGCCCATACCACAGCCCAGGGATTTTAATGACGTTACAATAAAAGTGTCCTTGACTTGATCGGACGGTTTTACTCAGGCATCCCTCCTGGGAGCTCGCCGGGGCTGGCAGCCTCCTGCCACCCCCCTTTGCAGGAGCTCTTCCCAATGCTGCTTTAGTGCAAGGCCACGTGCTGCTCCAAAAAAGCCACGAGAGCCCCTTGGGAAATGGGGGGGGCAGCTGACTTGGGAATTTCCCTTCTTCCTGTGCTTGTCCTCCACCTTCATTTTTCTAGGGCTGAGCATAAGCCAAACCCTACTGCATGAGTCTGCGTTGTGCTGGAGCCTGGTGCGTGACGGCATTAACCTGGGAGCTGGGCACTCCCTGTGCAGTGAGTGAGTCCCACCTTCTAGAGCTCATGATCAAAAAATATTCGGTGCCTATTTAGGATTTTGCTATCTTTGATGTGGTGCCAAAAATTCCCCAGCGTAAGTCAACATTAAATGGGAGAGTATTAAACATTGCATTGCCATGCTGCTGTTGGTGCAGCAGTCTGTGTGCTATTGCATGCGATAACACCTGGACAGGCATTACGTGGTTGTGTGGATGAAACCTGTATCTCAGGTTTTAATGGGCTTTCAGTAAAGGAAGTCCATCATCTAAAAGCTGCTGCTTAAAATACATTTGGAGAGGATAAATTGTGGTTTGCGCACATTTTCGATAAGATGTTTTGGCTGCCATAACCTGCTTCTAGTCTGGCCTTAGTTGCTTCAAGCTTTGTCCATTTTTATTTTTTCAGCATGAATAATCAAAATGTTTGATTCTCGTCTTAATAACAAGCTAGTAGTATAATGTGTTTCCATCGACCGCTCCTGTACTATAGTGGTATTTTAGGGGATGATCTCCTGTGTTTTGATTGTGCATCCTCTGCAGGGCAGCAGCCCCTGCATCGGTAGGCACCCGGCTCAGTGGAGCCAGCTCCCATCCCCTTCTGCTGAAGCCATGGAGATGAATCCCTTTGGTTGTGTTTTCCCAGGAAAAAAAAAAAAAACCAAACCCACACAGTAGGTAACTTCTGTGCGTTTCAAGCAACCGCTTCATCATCATCTACGCAGGAAGACTGCAGGAGCGTTTACTTTCTTGTTAGAGCGGTAGTAATTTTCATCGACTTCAAAGTATTATTTATTTTTCTAGGACCAAATATTTACTCTGATAACTGCTTCTTTCAGTATCTGTTTTGAGGGTGTTAGTCTTCATTTCTGACTGCAGAAGGTGGTGAGAAGCAGTTATTTCCCTGTATTACCCATCTAATTTCAGAATCTCCAGTGGGTTTTTGTCACACAGGACGTCAGGCTATTTTCTTCCTTCAGTTGCCCTCTAAACTTCCTCTCTGACATTGCTGGAAAGGCTTTGGATTCATTTCCATCAGCAGTTTAGGTAACACACATTCAGTAGCTGTTCTTTTCACGTGCTGCTGTTAGAAACCTTCACCTGGTAGAGGTTAGAAACTTATTTTTAGAGACACAGGCCTGACCTAAAGGCAAAATATAGAAATCAGTAGAGCTCAAAATTGACTTTGCTGCTTCTGTGAGTTGCCTGCATGTGCCACCATCCCTGCGTTACGCCGGTCTGCGGGGGGTCGGAGCGCCAGGCCTGGCCGACTCATCGCTACCCTGCGTGCGAGGACAGCAGGGTGTCACCGGGAGAGGCACAAAAGGACAGCGTGAGGTGCGAGCCCGCTCGCCAGCACGGAGCCCGCACCTTGGATTTGGGGCTTGGCTGCTTGCCTAGCTGATAACTTCGGGCAGGATGGCCCAGCCTGTGGAGGTACGTGGACTGCCTTCAGATTTTGGGGGTACCCGCTTTGCCCTGCTGACACCTCCCCAGCACCCGCAGCTGCTCCCGTTTGCTGGGTGTCCCCGGGGAGAGGTGCCGGGACAGACGGACGTGCCCTGCGTTGCCCGAGGCAGACGTAAGCTTTTAGCATTGCAGCACTCTGTGGCTTGAAGGTGATTACATTTGTAGAAGCAGCAGAATATTCAAGATGAATTTGGAACCCAAATCATTATTAGAAGTGTTGTGAGATAGTGTTTGTGGGGAAAGCGGTCCTTCTCAAAGTTAACACAGCAGTAAATGGAGGGGGAATCGCTGGCTTTACCGAGCAGCTCCTAGACTTCAGGCTTTATTTTTTTTAAATTGGTTGTGAACACCCTAAGTAGGTCAGTGCGTATTTCAAACATTTCATAAAATAGTAGAGCTCTTTAAAGCCTGATTAGGAGAGGTTACTAAATGCTTGCTTTCAATGTTTGCTCCTTCGTTCAGTGTGTCATTTTGCAGTTCATGTTCTTTGTATCTTAATACTGCTTTGTTGCTTGTGGAACAGACTGCAAATATTTTTGTTAATGTTTTTTTTAAATCTAAATAGCTTGGGATTTTTCTGTTTGCTTTGGGTTTTTTTGATGCAATGGCTTTTAACACTTGGCATCATTTTATTATAGTGAAGCTTCCTATTATTTTCTCATTTCTGTTTCATAATACTTTGTGTCTTTTGAAAATGTCCATTAAATCTAATGACTTTGCTTTACTTATTCCCTATATTGGACTGCTGAGACTCATATAATCTTTTCCTTTCCTGCTCATAAGTTCTGTTTTCCTTTTTGGACACGGTCTCTAGAAGAATATTTTTCCTGTCCTGTAACATTCTTTGCTCTCTTCTTCATACTGTCTTTTGGAGCTGGAGGAGTGGGGAGACCTATTAGACTGTTTTTGTTGTTTGGTTTTGGTGGTTTTGACTCTCATGCCGTGCTATTACTGTGGCTTTCTTATGAGGTGTCTTCATAGAGTGTCCTGGCGTACACAATTATTTTAGTCTTTTAATTGCTCTCTTACATTTTCTTTGAGGTAACTTCCCTGGTTTTATGTAATTCCTCTCTATAACAAGTAAGACAGAGACAGGCGTTGCACATGGGGACAGGCGTTTTCTTCAATGCCGTGTTGAACAGCAGCTACTGCAGGTGGAGGGGAAGACCTGGGCTTGCCGAGGGAAGCAGAAACGTGCTGGGCAAAGGGAGCGGGAGCGGAGGGAGGAGGAACTGGCAGGAAAGGGGCAGTAGAAAATACTAGGTTCAAATTATTTAGAAAAATATAGGGTATTTGAGTCCTTTTGGGAAAGGAGAGAGAGACAGAAAGGAGAGAAATGAAAAGGGGAATTGGAGAAGGGAAAAGTTGATAAAGACACTATGTCTGTTACAGCGTAGATGGACGTTATATGGGAGCAATAGGAATATGTTCAGTTGTCCCTCCTGATACACAACCACTGATAAGGCTTTGATGCAAACAGCTGGGCTCCCCAATAGCGGCCATCCCTAGTCTTAAGCTTTACATAGTATGCCTGCACACAACATTATTTATATTTCTCATGAAGGAAGGAGCAAGAAAGCTTTGCATGGCCCAGGCTAGCAAAGAGATGCTTAAACTTAAATTCTTATCCCTGCGTGAAATGCTGTTGGTCTGACTCTAGAGTTGTAGAAACTGAGAGTCCTCTGGTGGTCTGAAAGTCCGCATGAGAGAAAAGAAATGTATATAACATATATACTTTAATAATATTTATACAGCTGTAAGAGTTTTACTTTACTTAAAAATTTCAGCAACTGCATGTAATCCAGAAATATTTCCATCAACCTTTTGAACAACGAACTTTAGGTGTTGTAAGTGAAAGCCCAATGATCTTACCCAAAAGCCCATGCACTTAACACATGTTGTATTGTGAGTTGATAAATCTGAACACCCGTTCCTTATTACTACCTTTATTTTTACTTTCTGAAGAATATTTACTTTGCTGCCTTAAAACTGATACGATAAGCAGCTCAATAGCATCAATGTGTATTCATGAATGATAGGACAGACATATATTGTCGCTGCAGATGTTATGAAAGTTTGACAAAAAAATGTCCGATAACTTCTGTAGTATTCAAGGTCACAGAACAAATATTTCTCACATACTGTAGGAACTTGATTTTCACCTGCGAGTCATAAAACAGAAGCTGTAAAACAAGTCTGTGAAATATAGTAGAAGAATATTAGTTGTTTTCAACAGACAATTCATTCTGTAGGTACTGAAGTAGACTCAGCTGTGTATCAGTTCAGTCCTGGGGAGAGAGAAAGTGTACCGTCAGCATAGACTAATGTCTTTTTATGAGGAAAAGTTTTTATTCCATTAGTCAGTAGGTTGTTGAAATAATAAAATATGTACTCTTCACCTCTTATTTTCATTTCTTGATGTATGATAGCTTGAACTGCTGTTGAGTAAAATTTGCAGCAAATGTTCTTTCTTGTGCTCATTTGATATAGTTCACACTCCATTAACATCCTGATAGAGAGAAGGACATTACTGCATAACTTTTTATTTTCCTGTACCTCTGAGATGACTTTGGGACACCGTACTGTGACTGCAGATGGCTGCAGAATATCACATGGGTTCTAGGTAGTGTCAGTGCAGTGGGATGGATTCTGCAGTGCTACGCACAGGCTCTTGATAAACTTGATCATCATATTCTGAATTAATTGTTTTGTTTAATTTTTTTAATTGTTAGTTTATAGCTGAATGTATCCCATTGTGCACACACTTATTGGAGCACTCCACTGTGAATGCCTCTCTGGTTCTGGCAATTACTTCAGCTAAGCATATCTGCAGGTCCCCTCTTTAAAGAAAATTATTTCACATTGTTAAAAAACCCCCCAAATCCAGCAAAAATCACCTGTCCATGACATTGCAGTAGAAAGGCGTTTTCTGTAAAAAAACAGAATTTGTCTATTTCAAGTTGTTTCATGCAATTAAATATTCTTTATTTCTCAGCTTAAGCACTTTTTTTCATGTTTGTCTTTAGTCATTTCTTCAGCAGCAGATTATATAAAGGCAGTGTTTGTATTTGAAAAATTGTCTTTTACACAGGTAGGACAAAACCAGACTCACTAAGTCACCTGATGGAGAGGAGATACTGAATACAAAATTAGTTTGAATATAAACAATTGTTAAAGAGGTAAAGATGTAAAGTCAGATACCAAAGGAGCTGTCTGGGTGGAAAAGATAAGGTGACATAGATCACTTTAATGAGTGTTTCAACCAAAATTTAAAATGAAAGTACCTTAAACTTGGCACCAAGAAATGCTGAATGCTTTTCATTCTTTTTAACTGAAATGAAAATAGAAACTCCTTTTTTTTTTTTTTTCATCTGAGAGGCTTGCATTTATCAATCTAAATACACGGCCTGTCAGCAACAGTAAGTATTTGCAGATTCCTTTGAGGTCACTGGGGGTTGAGTGTTAAGCAACCTTTTAAATCTGCCCTGAGTGTCCGTGACAGAGTGCATGAGCCTTGGGGCTGGTGGCGTCAGGAAAGGGTTAATTAACCAACTCTCTATGGAGGGGCCCCGCAGCTTATTCTTATCCTTATCGGAGGATCTGCAAGGGTATTGGGTAGGATCGGGGGGTGTCTGTGACTCTGTCCAGTGTCTGTCAAGTGAAACAGAGCAAAAGGGAGGAAAATGAAGCTGGAAGGAGCCTGGCTGTTGCTGGGGAAAGTGAGATCCAGCAAAATCAGAGACAGGGATGCCCACATTTGGAAGATTTCATTGTTTAACTGAGTCCTTAAATGTTACAAAAAGAAAGGACTTAGTATCTGCAATAGTATGTTCCACTGCATCACATTGGCCATCAGGCTATATTTTGTTCTTTTGATTCCTTTGTGATTTGGGTACTGTATGTGCTGTATGTGCTCAAAGGAGACTCGGAGTGATGGTACTATGACCCTCTGCTGGTTTGCCCTGTTGGTTTTTTTTAGAATCATAGAATGGTTTGGGTTGGAAGGGACCTCAAAGATCATCTAGTTCCAACCCCCCTGCCATGGGCAGGGACACCCTCCACTAGACCAGGTTGCCCCTTAACTGACTTTATGTCACAGAGGCTGCAGACCAGTGCCAAACTGGGGTCCTTATAATCTGTTTGATCCCAAAGCAATATGTAGAAAATGTTTGTTATCTTAAAATAAACCACAGAAACAGGCAAACCCCTTTGTGAGGTACCTGTGCTATTGTTATGTTTGAGTGTGGGTAATATAAGCAGATGTCATCCCGAAGGGGTGACTTTTGGCAATAACTCAGCAGTAACAACATTATTGGTAAGAGCTGCTGCTTTCCAAGAAGAATAAGGAGAGGGGAAAATAAGGAGGCTGTAAGGTTTTTTTTTGCTTTGCTAATGTTTTCAATTGTTCTTAAAATTATTTTCTAGAATTTGTATTTTGGATTCCTAATGTAATTTTACAACAAGCTACTCTTAATTGAGAGTCCTGAAAATCAGATACCAGTCTTTTCAGTAGACAAAACATAATGTATTTTTCACTTGTAATTTAAGCTGGATTTTAAGTTGATGTGTTTGAAGACTAACCTAAATCAACCATAGTGGGAATAAGTCAGAAGGTTCTGTTATGGGCTTTGGATCAGAATGTGCTCAAGATCTTCTAATTGTGTAAATCAGGAGCCTAAGAAGCCTCAGTTCATGCTAGCAGCCATCTGAAGAAGACCTGAGACTGTCTCAACACCTCACAGAGCACTGCAGCCTTGGACTGTTTTCTTGGCACCTTTGTAAGCCTGCCCAATGAGCAGCAGTGTGCAGGGGAGAGAACCTTTCCATCTATTTGCTTGGTTGTGTTTCAGTTCCTGTTCAGTTAGAACAGAGCAGAAAATGTCAAGATTTTGCAAACTTATGGTGTCTGTACTTGTATCAGGTTTTCATCCTTATTCCTTGAAAAACAGCCAAACAAACCGAGCCTCTTACTCCTGTGATATGAAAGCAAAGACGTGTCAATGTACAAGGCATGCCTGAACCATTGTGGAGGAGGGTGTCCTAAGCAGTGTGTCATGAACATACTCATGAGATTCAGGATAACAACTTGGAACATACTCAGGATAAGTCACTTCAAAGGTTTTGGAGGCTGGGAAGAAAGCCTTTATTTGACTTTAGGATTGTGATTGAGCTGTTAGATGAGAATTTGGGTTCATCCAGGACTATAGGTGAGCTGCAATTTTTTTTAATAAATAGAACATTGCGTGAAACTTCTGAAGAAGATAATGGACTGTGCAGTCACCTTTAACTGATTTATGGCTGCTTTGTCTTTACCTTAGATTTCTATGGGCTTCATAGGGATACATAGGAAATAGCAGGTGATATCCTGATTTTTTAAAAGAAACTTTCTGAGAAATCAGACCATGTTGCAGACCACCGATTTGGGGTGATTGCATCAGGTGAAAACTCAGTACTTGTTAGGCCCAATTTCATTCCATATATGCAATGATAATTTGCTTTCCTATCTCTGGAAATTTTACTTTTTCATTATTTACCCATGAGGAAAAGTAAATTCACTGGCACTCCTTGACAGCCTTCCTGGAGTTCTAATACTTGCATCTGACTTACAGTTCATGTTTTCTTCATGATTTGAAAAGTTTCACGTCACTTCTGCTTCCTTGCTCTCCTTTCTGTTCTGCTTGTCTGCTGCAGGAAAAATTCTTCCAGTTTTATCTGGTGTGCTGTCCTAGGAAGCTTCAGTCTTTGGAGTCTTTCTTTAAATTGTTTAGTAAACAAAAAGCATTGAGTTGTATTTGGATGAAAAATCCTTTTCCTCTTATTTTTGTTTAATTCATGAATTGCATTTTGACTCCTGGAATTTCTGAAATATAACAAATATGGTACTATCTAGAAATGATAGGTATCAAGCAAGCAGCCTCAAAGTAAACAGTGCATTTGCTGATACTGTAGGTTTTGAGTCCATGATAATGAAATAAGTGTTATCCTGGGGAGGCATAATTCTTCCCCATTCCATGTCAGTTTTTACTTCTCCTTTCTTTTGGAACACCTCAGACAAATACAGCTCTTTATTCTTGCTGTACTATACCAAGAAATTTCACTTGCTTGAAAATTCTTGCCTATTCTGGAAGTTGGCAGGCCCTTACTTGGGTGTATCTGGCTACATTTTTAGTAGTGACGCTGTGTCACATCTCGTCCATCCTCTACCACAGCACCGCAGACCAGACCCCCATGCGAGCAGTGTAGTCGGTGGGTATGATGAGCTGATAGCACGCGTTCAGTCCTGTTTCATCAGAGAGTGGGAGTCAAAGTAGCATGAGTTTGGCTCAAACTGAACATCACCTGTTTCTCCAGCCTTCCCATATGGCATTTATTGTGAAGAAGGGTTTAAATGACCATCTATATATGATGTTGCTGAGCAGCCACGTGGAATATGTCAAACCACTAGGAAAATGACCGTTTTTCATAAGATTAATAATGCCAAAAAAGGAAGTGCAGGCTTTGTGATTGAAGACAGCTGTTTAATGGGGAAACATAATCCTGGGGACAGCTTGTAGGAGCTGAGTCTTGCTCCGGTTTGTCAGCATGGCCTCTGTGGCGGTTCATTACGGAACAGTGGCAATGTTCTTGCCAAAAGTCATGATGCTAAACTTGAGGAGTGTTTTTATTGACAATGTTATTCCTAGTGACTTGTTAAAAAAGGTTGCAAATGAAGTAACAAGAAGTGGTTGGACACACCAGATGTTTCTGGTCCACTGCTGCCCTAATGGCAGAGAAAGCAGTCTGCAAACTTGTGGCAGGAGCCTCGTGCCCTTCCGTCTGTCCTGGACTTGTGAAAAGCTCTTTTTGCAGGGGAAGTAAAAAAAAACCTAAAGAATTTTGAAAGTGCCTCATGTCAGACAAAAACATACACTTCATCTCTATACCCCAAAGTACTTGCTCTGGCTCACAGATTTACTCACAAGTACAGCATTGTATATTTTATTGAGGTGACTGGTAAGTATGCATTTCAGGCAGTGATCCAGCAGTTCACTTCTGTCTGTCTATTATTTGCTGACACCTGAAGAACAGAATAAAAACCCCACAGGCACACAGGTTTTGTGCAAAGTTCTCGGCATAATGCAACAAACTAGATCCAAATTCAGTGGCACTGTGTATTTGTGCAAATGTGCATGTTTCATAGGAATAAATGAGTGAATTAATAGAGTGTTCATAATATTTGTATGTAACCTTTATCGTATATCTTCCTTATAGTCTTGGATGATCTTCAGTTTTCTGCAGGGTTTAACAGTCTGGAGAAAGACTGGTGTCTATGTAGAATAGACCGTTTCAGTTGGAAGGGACCTACAACAATCATCTAGTCCAACTGCCAACCAATTCAGGGCTGACCCAAAGTTACAGCATGTTGTTAAGGGTGTTGTCCAAATGCCTCTTAAACACTTGACAGGCTTGGGGCATCAACCACCTCTCTAGGAAGCCGGTTCCAGTGTTCGACCACCCTCTCGGTAAAGAAATGCTACCTAATGTCCTGTCTGAACCTCCCCTGACGCAGCTTTGAACCATTCCCACATGTCCTATCACTGGATCCCAGGGAGAAGAGCTCAGCACCTCCCTCTCCACGTCCTCTCCTCAGGAAGCTGCAGAGAGCAATGGGGTTGCCCCTCAACCTCCTCTTCACCAAATTAGACAAGCCCAAAGTCCCTAGCCACTCCTCCTAGGACATTCCTACCGAGAGAAAGCATGTATGGTTTGTGGCATTCAGTGAGAAGTTTAAAATCATGGTGTGATTTTTTAATGATTGTTTAAGGTTGACTAAAGGAACAGACTTACGTTATACCTAATTTGATGAAACTACAAGCTATGGAGAAAACAGAGGTCCTGTTGCCCTTATCTCAGTAGTCCTTCAGCTTCCCTTGTGTTGGATCTAGTGCTCATGTGGATTCAGGGTAAATCAGTTAAACCAGCCAGGCTGGTGGGAAGGTGGCTACCAAGAGAGAGATCTAATATTTTGTGGCTTGCTTTGAAGGTCAGATGCAAGGTCTGGGTCTGGCTTGGAGGAAGGAGAAAAGCAGATCTTTCTTTTCAGCAGTTGGCATTTACACTGTCAAGTATGCGTGATGTAAAACTTCATGCTTACAAAAGCAACATAGTCATTTATATACTGATTTGTTGTCCAAATGTTACCCTCTCAGTGAGGGGACTATAACCCTCCTTCTTGCCCCAGTGAACCTCAGACCTGGCATGCAGTTGTTCAGCCATGTGTCGTGGTTGTGGTCGGTTCCAAGGTAGGGAATTTGACAATATATGTCATGCTTGTAGTTTAGTTTGAGAAAAAAGTAAATGAGCTCCATGTGCTCTTGGTTATTTTTCTTCTTTTTTTGGTAAAGTTTTAATGGTAATCATCTTACCACATTTTTACTCATGTCAGATATATACCTATACAGATATGTATGCTTTGAAACCCTCTTGTACTACATAGTTCAACAAGGCATTTGTGACTTGCACAGTTTAACCATTGAACATACAAAGGTTCAAAACACTTGTGCTTCCATGCTGCTGGCAAAATAAGAATAGCTCTTGAATAAATTCTATAGAGAACTACTGTTTTAAAAAAGAGATTCTTGTGGTTCTGAGGACAAAATTGCTCTACATAGTACAGAAACTGTAGCTAATTTAACATGTTTGAGTTCAATTTTAAACAAAATATTAACCTTTTTAAAAACCTAAACATTTTACAAGTTCTGGGTGATAGCTGTTTTCTTCTCAATAGCAATTTTTTTCTCACAGTCATACATAAAACAAGGAAGTTGGAACAGTCCAGATCACATAATGAGCTTAAAACCCTAGCTCATCCACTGATAATGCAAAGAGACAAACACAAAATTGTTTGTTATAGGGTATCTGATCCTGATCTAGGAGAAGTTGTGGAATAGGAGTCTTTCTTTTCTAATAGTAAAGGTCTCATTTTTAAATCTTTTTGAAATGACTTTAATATGCACTGAATTTAAATAAGCCCATAAATAATGGAAAATCTGATTTCAGAAAAATAAAAATGCTGTCATGTAAGATTAGTTTAAGTACCTCCTTATTTTATATGTGGTTTATAAAATTTTGTGTGTTTTTTAAACTGTGATTCACTCAATTGAGTGTATCAGGAGTTTATATCAGGTGCTGGACCAAAGAAGGTCCAGAAGGAAAATAATCTCAAATTAATATAGCTAAAATGGATACCAGATAGTTTGTTCTCTTAATAAGAGGATTTATGCTTGTTTCTTAGTGCTTAAAATTCACTTTCTCTTTGTCTGTTGACATGTTCAAGTTTACACCTTAGCCTTAAAATGTCTGTGAAAATACATAATGCGGTGTGAAGGGCTGGTTCTGGGCAGCGTTCATTCCTCTCTCTTCATCTCTCCTACAGCTTTTGTGTTTATTACTGTGATAACTGCATTAAAGACTGATTTCTTGTGTCACCTTTAGTTTAAATGAAAAAGTTTCATAATTGTAACTAAGTCAGACATCCAAATGAAAAAGTGGTTTGTCCGTATGCTCCTGCTTGCTCATTTCAGAAGTTTTTGTTCAGGTGGAATTTTTGTCCTACCAAAATCAATAGTAAAAATGTGCACACGCTTTTGGGAAGAAAAATAAAAATTAATCTTTGCCTGGCCTGATTTTTCATTGTTTCCCTCATATTTCTTCTCTGTCATTACCAGAGGAGACAGGGTTTTGCTCATTTTGTTGAGGTCTGTAGCCAGTATAAAGGCAGGTGTTTATTCCTGACCAACCCAACTGTCTTCTGTGGCAGAACAACTGGATTTGGGGATGAGGCCATGGCTGTCAACACGATTTATCTCGACGTTAGCTAGGCTTTCTACCCTGTCTCCCACAGTATTTTTGTGGTTTGGCTGGGCCCCGGCCCAGATGGGTGGTGGTTAGTGCTATGTTCTGCCCAGGTGCTGGTGGCAGGGTGGTCCTGCTGAGGCCCGTGTGGGACCTGCTGTGTTTACCCTTCCATTGTGTACCCAGACAAGGTGACAGAGAGCACCCTCATCGAGTCTCAATAGGACACCCAGCTGAGGGGGACCTCAGGGTCAGGGCTGCCATCCAGAGGGACCAGAACAGGCCAGAGGGATGGGTCCAAGAGGAGCCTCGTGGGATTCAGCAGTGACAGACTCCAAGTCCTTCCCTTGGGAGGAATGAGAACCTTTCACCCTTCACTGTCTCTTTTTTAGGAGTCCGACTGATGTTACGTGTTATCTTAAAAGTTACTGCAAAGCTTTAAAGTGTGCAGAGACTTGATTTACGTGAAGAGGCACCGGGTATTTTCTTATCCTTGATTGAGGTATTGCTGTAATATAGCAATGGCATAACCGGCTACACGCAAATAACTTCCACAAAACCATTTAACGTGGGGCACTGCCAAAGTGGTGCCATCAAAGACTCACTGTTGCTTTTTACTAAGCTGGAAGTTAATGAAAAGTTAATGAGTTGTAATTGAGGATTGAAGGAATTGAAGATTCTTTATCAAAGTTCCCAAATTCTGCTTGGTGAATAACAGTAATTGATAAATGCAAACATATTGATTTATCCTTTATCCTAACTGCTATTCTGTGACTGTAATGGGCATTCCCCCCCTAAATTAATAAAAGATCGCTTTTGAGGGTTTAATTAACTCTTCTTTGAATTCTTCACTTGTCTAAAATTAAACTTCTGTGACAATTATGCAACTTTAAAAAAATTCCTTTTATGTAACACAAGCTACAGAGACATACATTGACTTGGCAACCTACTATTAGCTTGCAAATGAAAAGACTTATGGCTGGAAAAAGCCAGCTGCACCTGTTGTTTTCGCTGAAAAAATCGCCCTGAAGTACACCATCACTCCAGCCTGTCACTCTGTCATTTGTATTGCTTGGAAAGTTTTTTCTCATCAGTAGTGTGTATTTTTTTAGAAATGAGTAAAACCACACTCTTCCCTGAAGTCTTACTGGTATATTTATGATTTTAATAGGGTCTTATGGGCCATTGGTAAAATAATGGACTTTGATTCATGAATAATATTAGCTATAAAGAAAAGTGTCTTAAGGTTTCAGAGTGGTTTTGGGTTTTTTTTACTTTTCACAGAGCCAATCTGAGATTTGTGCAGTGCAGATTGCATGTGTCCATTAGCACTATGTTGAAATCTGACCTTGTTTTTTCATAGTAATCAAAACAGAAAGATTATCCAATTATAAACTTTCTGGAAATAATGAATGATAATCACAATTGTGGTCAAGGAGGCTTCAGGGAATCACATTTGTGTGTCACCTGAGCATAGTATTAAGTGAATTTCATGCTGACCTGGGCTGGTCCTGAGGGGTGAAGGGGGTCTCTCCCCTAATGCTCCTTTGGGGATCTGGAAAGGCGAGAGGGTGGAAGCCGCTCCCCCAGGAAATTCCCTGGGGCTGCTCCCTGTGGTTGTGTGAGTGGGCAGATGGACATCTCTCTCGCATTTCCACAGAGTGCATTTCTGTAACTACTTATCAGCATATACCATCTCCTTCTTGAAAATATGCCTGATGTGGTACAGACGTGAAAATTGGCAATTTTTTCCTCCTCTTTTTTTTATCCTTATCTCCACCTTCTGATTGCTGAATCTTTGCTTCTTTCCCCTCTTCTCTGTCCCACATTGCCTCTTTGTCACCAGCAGCTTCCCCAGGCTGTCCCAGGGGACTGCTCTGTGCGGGCGCCCACCAGGCTTCCTCACCACCACATCCCAGCTGTGCCTGATGGGCGATATCACCCTGCATCTGGGAGCCTTCCTTTTTGACAAGCTTTGTAGGGTATTTAACACCATAAAACTTGATGCTCAGTTGAATAAATGGAAAGAAGAACCAAAGGAATGACTCTAACTGCAGAGTCTGATGGATGAGAGAGAGGTGGGACCAAGGCTGATGTATAGTATAACAGCTACTGTAAGATAACTTAAATATGCAATAGCGCAGTGGGGAAGTATAGGATTAAGTACTGAATCTGGACCAGGCTCTTGTTATGTGGTTAGGTTCTGCCAAATTAAAATTACCTGTGCAAGTACATTTGAGTGTAGAACCCTAAATGGGTGGATTTAGTCACTAGAATGAAATTGGTATTGCTAAGGGGTAAGTGACTGTGATCTCACGCTGCAGAATGACAAACAGAGATAGTTGTGCTGGTGGAGGAAGGTGGCTAATTTCTTTGTGCTAGAGAAATTTGTGGGGAAGCTTGGGAGGAAAAGTTTGGGCAGAAAATGTTTGAAACCATTGTTAAATAAATAATTTTTTTTCCCCCTGTTGTTGTGCATTGCTCTTCAAAAGCATTAAGATGTATGTCATAATACTTGGCAAGTGACTGAGAATGGGATTATTTTATTCAGTTGAAGACATCACCATATGTGAAAGATACATTAATAAAGATCTCAACTTTAGACTTGGAGGAGTTGCTTGCTTGAAGCTAGCTTTGTGGTCAGTGCCTCTGTTTTTACTATGTTTTATGGCTGTTAGCATTGCGGAGTTGTTATATGTAAAGGAGAAGGCAGTAGTTTTCTTTAGCTTCATGCATTACCTGGGAGCTATTTGAATTCCCAGTTGCAAAACTTAATGTTGATGTGGGAGTCCATCTTCAGCAGAGATGGAAAAGATCCATTTAATTCTAATGTTAAATACGGAAGTTACTCAGATCCTATTCTTCCCCCTCAAAGGAGTGTTTAGTGAAGTCAGAAATTTGGTTTTCTTGACCCAAGTCAGTCCAGACTTGCCTCCATACAGACTTTTTCACTGAAAGGCATTTTAAGGACTATTAAAATGAGGGACATCATGAAGAGTTGCTCTCGGAATTTATAACATTAATTTTTAATAGATTCTGAATTATTCTGTTTATTTTATGGTTGTACTTCAGTGCAGGGAATTCAGGTCAGACTTGCTGAAGCCTCCCCGGTAACAGACTGGTGCCCATTAGTAGCACAGGAAGGCTTACTGGAGGAGAGTTATTGTCCTCCTTCCTGACCTGCTCTTTTTTTTTTCTTTTTACCTATTTTCTTTCTGTCTCTCTTGGTTGGTATGTGTTTTAAGTACACATGCTTGTCTGTTTGCTCTTTATGTAGCAGTCTTTATAGCATCGTTTTTATTTTAACCCTTTAAGATCAATCAAGAATGCATTGAAGTTAACTTTTTATTTTATTTGATAAATGCATCAGTAGAAATGAAACAACTTTGAACTAAGACAGTATATTTTTAGCTCTCTTAGTCATTACAGCCAACCAATATAGCACCAAGAACAGCCAGATAACGGAACACAGTTTGGTAGAGCGTAGTAAATGATGTGCTCATTTGAAAATAGAGTGTGCATTCAAAACATCATTTTCCCAGTTTCCTTCATGGTTCTAGCAGAAATGCTAGTCATTCAGTGTCCACTTTATTTTATCTTATGTTAACATGCCTTCATAAATAGCCATTGAGCTTTTTTTCAAAGGGGATTTTATGTTTATATATTGCACTTGGCATGGTCACCAGTTCAGTCTTCCATGCAGAAAATAGTTTGGGGTTGTTAATAACGTACTTCATAGACCCTTATGTTTTAATGGTAGGGTTATTGGTTCTTTCCAAGGTTTTTCTTGGCTGGAAAGACTACTATTTCAGCTTGCTTTGCTTCGTTGCCATCTACTATTGTCTGTTGTGTGATCACTGTATTGGATTTTCCCTTTATGCTCCCGATGAGCAAAACCTAATGATGGAGGCTGGAGGAGCCATCAGGGTAACCTGGACACCACCCCAAATATGTGCCAGAAATAAAGAAAACAGCAGTCGCTGCATTCCTAAAGCATGTTCTGTGCTGCAGCCTTTTCAGACGTAAGTGCTAGTAATTGGGACCATTTGTTGTCATTTATGTAAATAAGGTAATGAATCATCAAATATGCAAAGCAAGATATTAAGTCATCTGCATAAGATCTCCAGATTTCGGAACATTTAGCATCTACAAGTATGGTTAGATTGAAACCAAGAAAAATCTTTCCAGATGGCTTGAGCATGTGAGGATGCACTGCCCGGGCTTTTTAGTGGACTAGTGGTAAACTCAGATTACCTGAACTATCCTATATAGCCATATAAACACAAATACATCCAGTTGCAGATTTCTTTACTGTTGTTTTAATAAACATGTTCATCTCTCCAGAGTTGCTCAGACTGACTGTAGACAACTTACTCAAACCCATGCAGTCAGCATTATGGGGGGCTTGTTGTGGTGCTATAAGGACAGTAAGTGACAAAAGGGATCGCACTCAACACCAGTCACTTGCAATTTTGACACAGAAGAGAACCTCGTGCATCATATATGTTGTATTGAGTTAAGTAACACTGTGCAAAAAGTAAAGCTTGCTATAGTGTGATAATGCACATCTTAAAAAGGACTTACAGGAAAAAGACTTTTTTCTTTCTGCGGTGGTCAAAAACGCACATGCAAAAATACAGCTCTCACATTTTATCCCTTTGTCTCTCCCCAAACACCGAAAAACCACAAAATCACAGAAAACTGATCAGATTAGTTTCTTGAAATATTCATTAATGGGTCTCTAAAAAAAAATGTATTTCAGAAATAGACAAATACATTTTGGTTCTGCTGTTGGCTAAGTCAACACTGCCAGGGCTGCTCCCGAGGAAAGGACACTGGATTGGTATAACGCTCCCTTTGCTTGTTTGTGGTTTAGGTAGTGAGTCTGGCTAATTATTTTTGCTTTAAAATAAAAGCCTCCAAATGAATTCTAGTCTAAGTTGTTATTGTAATACCTGATTATACAGAGAGCCGTATCTGCTTATTTGCCTTCCATTTCCATAGACTTGTGGAGATTTTTCTTTACATTCAAGGTCTGTAGTGGAAAAAGACTGTGATAGCCCAGCCAAGAATGCCAGAGTTATGACTGCCCCAGACAGCTCTTCCTTCTCACCACCATCTTCAGAGGACAACCGTTATCTTCCCATTGTTCTCTTTTCTTTGTAGTTTGGCTCCTCCTCATGAGAGCATCCACTGTAACACCCGTTCTGGGGTGTTATTGATGGGACTTCACTGGCTGAGGAGTAGTTAAAATTCATCATATGGGATATGAGTGGATTGCCTTCACACTTGAAGTCTGTCCTCCTTTCAGTCATTTCTTTTACTTACTTTTCCTATTTATTTTTTTTGGCCCATGTGGGTGATGCAGAACTGCAGGATAAGAGAGGAATATTGAAACAATGAAAATGGTTTATCTGTGCATTGCTCATATGGGCAGGATTCTGTCAGTCAGGGTTTGTGTTTGTCTCCTGGCATATCCAGTCCGCTCCTGCTTCCTACCTGTTTCATTTTTTCTTCATTCCATGTTTTCATTCAAACCATTGTATGGACTGATTTTTCTGTAAAGCTTATTTTATTTCTGTAAAACTTTAAGCTCTCTATGTTGTATTTTTGATGTGTTAGACCTCTTTAAAATGTTATTCTTTTATTAAGAGGCGGTCATTTGAAAATGATGATGCAAAAAGAGCTAGAGAAGGCTGCAGATAAGCTAAAACAAATTAACAATTAACATTTGAAACTAACATTTTCTCCAGAGTAAAATGTCAGTGTAGTGTTTTGTGTTGTTCCTCTCCCTCCTCATTTTATAGTGGCATTAAAGACTAAGCCAGCCATAGTTTCACTTATATAATTTCAGAAGAGATTTTGAAACTTCAACACTTTTTTATTAAAAAACTACTAACGCTGTAAATTTGACAAAAGATATTTCTGTGCACATCTTTAAGAATCTAATGTGAAATAGCTGTGGATGTAGAAAGCAGTATTCAGATGTTATTTATCAATGAAGTAATAATGGTAATGATCTGATGTGATTTATAGCTAAGGGGTATTCCTTTAAGAACGTATTGTGCCCAAGTTCGGATTTGATTTGATTAAAACATTAGAACAAGTGAAACAACTTTAAACCAAGATTGCATAAATTTTAGCTCTTTTAGTCATTGCAGCCCACCAGTATAGCACCAGGGACAGCCAAATCACAGAACACTGTTTGGTAGAATTTAGTTATACTTTAGGTATGGAATAAATCTTTGAATTTCGTATTCTTCTGTGAGTGGTTGACATACAGAAAAAGGTAACATTCTGCATAAAAAAGTATTTGTGGTGAGTTGCATGGGCAGCTGCTTGCAGCTGATTGCTCCTTCTGGAATTGCGTAGTGATTAACATCATCTCATCAGGATAATATACCCAAGCCTGCCACCACAGTTGGCACCAACTGGAAATCTTAGCAGCAATCTTGGCAAACAGTTCAAACGTTACTGGCGGTGTTTGCACGCAAATGCCCCACTGCTTTGTTTTTCTGCACTGTCCATCCATGAGTAGGTGCAGTTACGTGCGTGCAAGTGTGCTTAGGCTCGTGTAACCCTTCACGAGGGGAAGGGAACCAAGTGCGGTCATCAGCAGTCACCCTGAGGACAGAACACCACCGGATGAGGGATGGTAGTAACGCAACTATACTGGTTTAGAAAAAACGTAACCGTGACATAGTCCAATATGTGTAAACTCTTTATTTGTAGGCCACAGACCTGTGTACTCAGGCAAAGACAGGACTTCAAGGGTCTTGAACCAATGCCAAATATAAGATGCAGATGTGATAGAATAATAAAGAAGATTAATTCTTCCATTACTGATGATATTTCTGGTTTGGGAACAGAATAAGATGTTCAGATTCCACAGCTCTAAAGTCTTCTATCTTTAAGAAAGGTTTTGCTATGGTTTAATTTTCTAAAACTTGAAGAAAAGGAATTAAACTAGATCTGAACAGTTTTTTTCTGATTTTGATTTTTTTTTAAAGTCTTGGAGCTGAGATTAAATTTTTATGGCTGAGTAGTAAATCTCTGGAACAGGCTTTCCTGATAGAAATGACAACTCTGCTTTAATTATAGCATCTTCTAGGCAGCTATTATATTACAGCAGGACCCTTAACAGACTTATCTTTTTAAGACCATATTAAAGAGTAACAGGACTTGCCATAATTACAGCTTGCTTTCTGTTGGGGGGTTCACCTGTCATTGAATGACTGACTAGGTTCCTTTTGCATAGTTTATTTTTCCGGGAAGAATATTTTAAATTTGTGCAAAATGTTTTAAAATGGGTCTCAATATATTGAACATGAAGTACCTTCTGTATTACGCAACTATTTCAGAAATCATGTATGGAAAAATAAAGCACTGGCACATAGTTTTAAGAAAGCTTTAACATCTGCAAAATTAACTTGTCACTAATTTGCATGCTTCAGTTACTAGAAAATGTACCTCTCTGAAGCACTAAACTTTTTTTTATCACATTACATACCTATCTGTGACTTGCATCTGAAATTGTTTTCATCACTGATCTTGTTCTTTTGGTGTCTATACATTTATTTCGCATTTCATGCTGAAAATGTTATGCCATCTGGTTACTTGCTCAATTTTGTAAAGAGAAGACTTCATTAATTTACGGTTTTAACTGCTGCACCTGCAACTTCCATTTACTGGTGTAGCAGTTTTTGCCTCTCAATAGTTTAGAAACAGTCTGCTGGAGTTGAAATATTTGTGTATAAATGCCTTCCTCTCTTTAGATAGTTGCAGACCAAAATATGGGAGAGGATTTGGTGAGGCTGAGACAACACCACATCCTAAACCGTACGGCATCAGCTACCCCTTTTTCCTGGTTTGCATGTGAGAGATCCTCTTCCTTCCCCAGCTCTTCGTGTGCGAATGTAAACTAGAACTTCGTGGGTGCCCAAAAAAGGAAATTTCAAGCTTTGCAAATGCTTTGTTTGGATTAATAACATCTCTTGTCGTGTTTCTTTTATCCCAAGGGGCACAAACGTTACTTAAGTTAATAGCGGTATAATAACCTATTTAATATGCTATGGTAAAAATGCCTTCTGTTAGCTAACTCTTAACAAATTCTTGTTGTCATATTTCAGCAGTAATTTGTTTTCTAGGCAGGAAAGAGGAGACTTTAGTTTTGAAACTAACAGGACATTGTTTTAAACAGTGTATGGTATTCTAAAAATGTTACTTGTTTACATAGATGTGATTATTCAAATGCATAGACTGCACTGTTGGTCCCTTAATATTAATCTCTGCTGGGTGAGGCAGTGACAGAGTTTATTCATTGTCCCAAAGCACTAGAAAACTTCCCACAGCATTTCATGAAAACCTGACAAATTGAACTACTTTTTGCTTAATGGTATGTTACATCAATATGATGTCTCTACCTAGCTCAACTTGGCTGTCTGAAACCTGAGGGAAAAGGGGTTGGGTTTGTTTGGGGCTTTTAGTTTGTTTATTTGGTTGGAGGGGGTTGGGTTTGTTTTGTTTTGTGGTTTGTTTGTTTTGTTTTGCGGGGTTTTTTGAGTAGTTCAAAAGAGTACCTTGGGGCTTCAGAAAGCCTGAGAGCTGATGAAAGACCTACTGCCTGAGGAGTTTCATTAGGAGCCTGTGGTGGAGGGGGCGGGATGGCAGGGAGGGACCTGCCCCGCAGCCGGGGGACCCAGGGCTCCAGGGGAGCTGGGGTGGGGAGAGGACCTGCGCAGTTGGGATGTGGGTGATGGGGAGCTGGCAGCAACCCTGGGCCACGTGCCCTCATGCTGTTTCATCCCATGAATGAAGTGATTTATTGTGTCTAGATCCAGCCTGAAACACAATCAGCTAAGCAACCTGGGCTTATGTTTTGGGTTTTGCTTTGGGTTTTGGGTTTTTTTTGGGGGGAGGGGGGGGTTGAGGGTTTTTTTTGAGAGGATCAATGCTCATGGCTGGAATCACCAGTTTCACATCTCAGAGCCTTTAAAACAAACAAACAAACAAACAAGACATTGTTTTTGGGAACACTGTGGCACAGATTGCAAGAGGCTAAAAAGGAGTAATACCAAGAAGGAAGCAAGTCCTCCCAGAACTGGCAATCAGGCAGGGGATAGTTAATTACTGGAACATAGGATAAAGAATTTTGGGCATCTACTGTCAGAAAGATTTNTCATGGTTGGAATCACCAGTTTCACATCTCAGAGCCTTTAAAACAAACAAACAAACAAACAAGACATTGTTTTTGGGAACACTGTGGCACAGATTGCAAGAGGCTAAAAAGGAGTAATACCAAGAAGGAAGCAAGTCCTCCCAGAACTGGCAATCAGGCAGGGGATAGTTAATTACTGGAACATAGGATAAAGAATTTTGGGCATCTACTGTCAGAAAGATTTAGAGATATTAAAGCATACAGATTATAAATAGGCTCTGAATATATTTTGTCAATACAGAATCACAGAACAGTCAGGGTGGGAAGGCAGCTCTGGAGATTGCCTAGTCCAACCCCAAGTTCAGGCAGGCTCAGGGCTGTGCCCAGTCGTGTGTTATCTCCAAGGATGGAGACTTCATGACCTCTCTGGTCAACCTGTGCCAGTGTATGACCAGCCTCACTGGAAAAGAAAAAGGAAAAAAAAGAAAAAAAGCTTTCCCTTATGTTTAAATGGCATTTCATGTATTTCAGTTAGTGTCCATCGCCTTTTGTCTTGTCACTGGGCACCACTAAGAAGAGCCTGGCTCCATCTCTTTTACTCCCCGTCAGATACTTATAGACACACATAAGACCCCCCTGAGCCTTGTCTCCTCCAGGCTGCACAGTCCCAGCTCTCTCAGCCTCTCCTCACATGACGAAATACCATTGGGCACCTGGTTGCTCCTCAGTCTCCAAGATATTACTGAAAATGGTCAACTTTGACTGGAATATTCTGGGAATTTCACGTGTTTGAGGAATGTTTGACTCACCCCACTTCTGCATGGCTATGTATCTGTTGTGAGACAAAGAGCTTCTTCCTTGTCAAAAGTACACATCAATCAGGATGTTGCTGCTCTCTCACAGTGCAGAAGTGTCTCCTTGATATCAGAATGGACAAGACTTGGGGCCTGTGCTTTTCCTGCCAGAAGCAGATGGATAATGTCTCCCTTTTCCCAAACCCATCTCTTGTTGCTATAGAGAGCGCCTTAGGAAAAACTTGAATTCATAATGTCTTTGTTTTGCTTAGAAATGAAATTATTTTAAGATTACAGGTAACGCGACTGGTTAGACTTTACAGGTGAGGTTGTCATTTCTAAAAGCACCCTGTTCATGTTAAGGGTGCTGAGTTAGGGTGAATGTGCAGTGTGTAGTAATCTCAGTAGGATTTCACCTTAGCGATATTGATTCCAAAACCAAAACACCATGTTGTCAGTCAGAGGTGGATTTTATATCGCAATTTTCCTGTGTTTGGGAGAATTAAAATCTGTATATGTAGCATAGTAGGCATTATTGTCACTGCTTAAAAACTCTTCTCAAGCATAGAGTATTTGTGTTTGGTAAAGATACCATACTGGGAGATCTTAAAAATATCTGTTTGCAAAACAGCCTGGGATATCTCATTCAAATGACAGTACTTCTTAGGCTCAGTACAACAGAGCTGTCGTGTACTTACTGGCTTTCACTTTTTCTCTGCCTTCTTCACTCGTTCCTCACTTGAGTTACGTGATTATCTCTCCATTCATCTTCTTGTTTCACTCCTGTTTCTGTTCTCCATCTTCTTTTGCATGACCTGCTGTGCATGAGCACTGCTAATCAGCCGAGTTATTCTCCTGTCCGTCAAGTCCCTCCTTGAGAGCTGAAGTCTTCCCACTCACTTAGGGCTCCTACTGTGTCGATAAAATAATATGCAGCATATTATCAATATTATGGCAAGGCTTGCTGTATTGCACTTAATCTGTCCCATTCTTGATGGGGCAACAAAGTGATAGACAATATGCTCTCTAGAGGAAGTATAAACAATTACCTCTTTAATGTGGGATTCTTAAAAAGAATATGGAAATAGCATGCAAAAATATTTTACTGCATTGCACATTTGCTATCTCAGAAAAATGAGGAATGTCTGTAGTAATTTAGTCATGTTTTCCTATCTTTTTGCTTGTTAAGCTCTGGTGGTATTGATTTGCTTATATTTGCTCTAGGTTTGAAATAAAATGGTCCCTCATACCCTGCTATTGATACTGGTTGCCTGGGATATTGAGGAATAAATTTTAAAATTCATCGTGAAGATTTTACTGTAACTGTAGTTGTGATGTTTTCTCTGGTTTACACTGGTGGGTTTTTTCTTTGGAAGTTGTTTGCAAAATTATGGTGAATGGAATTTTTTTTTCATGTGATGAAATACTCCAAGTCTTGGCAACGTTCATAAGCACAGGGCTGGCTGAGAAAGTTAGGCAGGTTTTGCCTAGCCATTTTAAAAGAAAAGCACCCAGGAACTGATGTTTGAAATAACGTAGCCTGAAGTCAGGAATTTTTTTCTCTGGAGAGTCAGTAGAGAAGGTGGTTATCTGTAGCGTGCAAGAGGCCAGGGTTTCTTTAGGTGTAAATGTACCAGTGAAAGAGGAAAGTATAATGGGTCGTATTCTGTGCAGTATTATTGCCTAAGCAATGCCAGTTAATAATAAGGGATTTGGGCCATTTTTCAAAAAGAGACGATATTCACTGACAATCCTTCATTTATTTTGGTGAGTTAGAAAATACAATGGCAGGAGAATATGCATCATTTAATCCAATTTAAGCTTGCACCACGCTTAACTCAAAGACAAACAGATTCTTGACATCAGGCATTTACCATGCAGCGCTAAAGCGGTGCGGTTTTGGCGCATGAGGGAGAAATCTGAAACAAGAAA
Source organism: Aramus guarauna (assembly GCA_013400195.1). Lineage (NCBI taxonomy): Eukaryota > Metazoa > Chordata > Aves > Gruiformes > Aramidae > Aramus > Aramus guarauna. The sequence goes on from VXBL01009297.1 coordinate 1,105,008, forward strand.
GCATTTGTTTGGGTTTGGAGAGGAATGTGGGAAGGTCCCACATGCAGAGGTAACCCCGTGCCTGGGTGGTTTTTCATCTAGTACCTGCGTAGGTGGGGCATTCCCCTTCTGCTCCCGTGCTGCCCGGCGCCTCGTGGGTGCACGCCGGGAGCTTTACGCCATCCCTGGCAGAGCATCTGCTCCCCACGGCACGGTTAGGACTCGGCGCCGGAGCAGTCATCTGTTTTACCCCAGCACACATTTACATTCCACAGGTCCGGGAGACTGTCTGCCTGACCACCCAACGCCTGGTGTTTAAAACTGATCGGACTGGCAGCACGGCACTTCACATCCAGCTGCGCTGCACACACGAACTCCCCAGCCTCTGTGCCGGAAAGTGAGCTGAGAAGGATTTTTTTAGAAATTGCTTTTGGAGCAGGTACATTCCTGCACAGGCAGAATGTCCAAACCCTCTCGCTTGGCTCGACCTTTGTCAGCTAATACGGCTCCTAAATCGCCTTTGTCTAGGAAAGAAGATTTTAACAGCCGATCACGAAAAATTAGGCTAGGTGAAAAGATTTTGAGAGCTGGCAGTGAAGGAAACCTGGTTAAACAGCATCAGCAAGAGCAGGTGGAAATCACAGAAGGGCTTGTGCCACGGAGGGCTCCTTTCCTGAAAGGTAACCGGTTATTTCATGCCGCAAAAGAAATAATCTAATGCATTTGCAATTGCTGCCTTTTTAATAAACTCCAAACATCAATTATTGTAGAACAGGGGGTGTGTATGTATGTGTGTATATGTGTGCGTGTGTGTATGCGTGTATGTGTGTGTGTATTGTTTCTAAATGACAGATTCTGATACATAAAGCATTTGTTTTGAAAATAAAAGGACTGAAAACATTTTTGTTGTTCATTTGTGGCTGGGTGCTGTATATAAGCTAAAAACGTTGGTCTGTCAAAGTGGTAAATCACAATCCTTTACAGTCTAAATATGACCATGTATCATGAACCTTTATTTGAAGTGATATTTTGAAATCATTAGCAAGCATGAGAAAGATTAAATAACGTGAGAAAATAGACACCAGTGCAGGCACAGAAATCTCATTCAACCTTGCAAGTAAAACTCCTGTTGGTGAGTCCTAACAGGGGAGCTGTGAGTTGGTTTCTTGTATAAAAACCTAAACAGATCAAGTTTGGAAAGGCTTATATGCTTTCAGAATGCAAACAAATGTAGAGGATAATATAAGATTATGATCTGCTTTCACTGATCTGTTAAGCAATGGGCTGCAGGCATTGTCTCTTTTTAACTTAGTTCTTGTGACAGTACTCCGTGGAACTGTTCAAAAGCAGGCATTTAATCTGCACTTTGAAAAATAAGGGTAAATTGCCATTCTATTAGGAAATAAAAGTAGTGATATTCTAATTGGACTTTTAATAGTTTTTATATTTAAATATGAATGAGAAGCAATTCCCTTCAATCCAGAATAGAAATTGCTGCCCCTCCATCCTAAATCCATAGGAAAAAGAAGTGTAAATCATAGAGCTTTGTAACTCGAAACTGTGTGTTTTCATTTCATACACATGGCATCCAAGGTCACAGTTTTTGTTCCTGGCTGAATAAGGTTTAAAAGATTTTTTTTTTTTCCTGCAGTATGACTTTTATTATTTCACAAAGAAGGGAGAAGTGATGACACCTAATCTTACTCAGGGAGATGGATGATCTGTTTGTTTCTACAAAGGAAACTGGGTCTGAAGCACTTTATTAAAGGCAGAAGCCAGCAAATAGAAAAACTGGAGGTGGGAGGGCTTAGACTTCTGGTCTCACTCACAGACCATCTTGCTTATTTAGCGATGTAATGTGGAAACTCATTTTTGATCTTGTGATGTATGCAAGAAAATAAAACCTTTATTCCAGAAAAAAAGCGGATGTACAGGTTTTTTCTACCCTGGTAACCAAATATTTATTGGTGCTACAGTAAAATATGTTTCCCAGCCAAGTTTTTTAAATTTGAAAACTTTCATAGAAAACTCTAACAGCAGGGTTTTCACCAAATTAAAGGTTTTTAAACAGTAGTTTGTCCTCTTTCTGTTCTCTTATTTATTTGGTGCCTTGAGAAAAGGGAGTTATGTGGGATTCAGAGAATAGCAAGTGTGTCCTTTTAAGGGAGGTGATTTCTATGGAGCTCTCGGGGCCTGCTTTTACTCATTTTATTTAAGTGTTTTTTTTGGCTAGATAATGCTTTGCAACTAAAAGCAAGGGTTGTACTCACTGCTTAGCGTTTTAGGTAAAATTTCTCTGAAAGAAAAACCTAGTGGCTATCAGTAGTGCTGCAACCTGGCATGTGCTTTTAGTATTTATAGCATTACGCTCACTGTTTTCTGGAGCATGAATTAATCCCTGTTATGTACCGGCTTTCTGCATTGGGATGATTTGTGTACATTAGGCACGATGTTACTGTGAGTAGTTTTTGCAAGAGAGGTTGAAGAACAAACGTTGATACTTCTGAAGGGACCGTACTGCAAGGCAGATGGAAATGCAGCGTGTGTGGCTGTTCTCTGAAAATGGGACGGGCTGGATGGTCCCCAGTGCTGTCCAAGCATCGTGGCCACAGGGATTTGGAAGATGTTTTGCGAGAAGCAGGTACAGAGCTGGGTGGTGGAGGGACGACAGATATGGCAGAAGCCCAAAGAAACAGCGAAGGGTAGAGGAGCCGCAGGGCAGTGCCCTGGGGTCGGGAGCAGCCGAAGGGTGTGGGAGTGCTCTTGTAGAGGAAAAGGGGGGGATGGGAGAGGTGCCAGACGGCAGGTACGGGCTGAGTGTGATGGCTGAAATAGGGAGCATGGTGAGGAGAGGCTGAGAGCTCCCATGGGAAGAGGACCAGGGCTTGGAGGAGAAAAATGGCAAAGGAAGACTGGATTTTAGGAACGGGTGGGTCGGAGCGACTGGGATGGGGAAATGGAGCAGGAGGCTCTGGCAGGTGGGGAGCAGGGTCCTGAACAACCTGACGTGGAAAAGGGGAATCTGTTTGCCCAACCTTCGTCTGTTGTCATGTAATGGCAGTGAAAACCTGTGGCCTGGGGTGTGTGTTACCGCTCTAAGAGAACAACCTGCGGCCGCTGGACTAGGTCCTACTAGCAAGCTTTGCACGTCTTCATGAGCAACACGATGGGATTTCTGGTTTCTTTGAAATTCTTTTAAGTTAAAACCAAAGGGATAACATGCATGAATGGTGTCAATAGACAGCAATCCAGCAAAGCTCAGTGCTTAACAGATAGGAAATCCAAAATTGCTGTTACAGTTTTAATGGGGCTGTAATGATGACTCATTTTAAGTATGAATATATGTCGGGTTCTCTTCTACAGGATTCCTGCCCTGTGTTGTACATGGGATGAGTTGTGCTTAACTGATAAGTTGGATTGTGTAGGCAGGGAGACAGCGTGGGGCAGAGAGAAATGAAGGCCTTTTAGGTGAAGCCATTACAGGCTGGAACGATCTGTCTCTGCCACAGAGCTCTGTGTGGTATCGGACATACTGCCTCAGCTTTCACAGGGGAATGCTGACTGTGTGGATTTGATTTTTGGTTTAGTTTTTGGATGTGCAGGTCTGAGACCACTGTTTCTGATTTGCAGTGCTGAACACACGTAGCAGTAACAGTCAGTGTCAGCTGCGATTTTATTGCATGAAGTGCTAAGGTAAAGGACTCAAGAAGGTCATCTTGTACTTATCTGTTACTCTTCACCTGAATTTAAAGAACATCTTTGACCATAATTTCTCTGGGTGCCGGCTTCTCATCTCACTAAAAAAGGGAAGAATGGGTGGAATAAGTTTCTTACTTTATAGGAACAGTTGTGAGAGTGGCATTTCACAAATACTTAGCTACTGTAATACAGTAATGAAAAGTATTGACTCTCAGGCTACAAAATTTGTTGCTTGTTCTTCAGATCAAGGTCTGACATCCAGAATAGTTAAGATGAAGCATTTGATGCCCTGTGTGTGAAATGGGCCCTGTTCATTTTGTGCAGAGAATGAGATGATGGGGTGGGGGGGATGGAGGCTGTAAGGAAAGACGGTACCGCGGTGCATGTGCACGTGGGGTGGGAAACAGGGTGGCAGAAACAGTCTGAGTTTGGGTATTTCCCATCTGGCAATTGACCCTCTTTGCAAACTCAACATCATTGTAGGATTTGCTGGTTTGAAGAAAAAATGGTGATAGGTAAACCTTTCATTTTTCTTTCATTCTTTCAAGACTGAATCAATTAAAATAAGATTTTTTTTCACCTCTGGGATATGTTACTGATAGAAGAGCTTTATGAATTTCTGTCACCCATACTTTCCTCCAAGAAAAGCAGAGAATATACTAATGACTGTCTTTTCCATTTGCTTTCTCTGTCCCATTTTATTGAGTTTTGATATTTGCTTTATTATTTGGCTTCGCATCGTTTCATTTAGCTTTATTTTTCACTCTTTTTTTTCCCGTTAGACTTTCCTCCCTGGTTTCTCCTCTGCACTTTACTTTGCAGACTATGGTAATTGGAATGCAAGGCCAATACTTTTAGATTAAAACTCTTGGTATCTTATACTCAGTTGCATCCAAAACTAGGCAAAACCGGTTTGTCCCATTCCTAGTTATTAGATAGGGGCCAGAGGACTTTAGGGATATAGTGGGATTCATATCTATGGGCTTGTCACGCAAAACAAGCAAGAACAGCACCATAAAAAGTGGAATTAATTATCTTTACCCCATTTTATTTTTATGACAAACTCCAACATAACAATGACTATATAATCCATATGTGTATCACTAATTATCTCCAACCTTGTTATGATTTTTTAAAATAAAGAAATATTGAATCATGGGCAAAGTTTGGACATTATTCTTTCTGACATTCAGGTAATATCTATGGTATTTTTAAGGCCAAGGATTTTATCTGTCGGGAACTTCCATTTCACAGCGTTTCCTGACAGAGATGTACCTACAAATACAGAACACATGTAAGATTAGGGGTTAGCCTTCCAAGGAAGTTCATTATTAAAAGAATGGCAAGCAAAGAATGTTTGTATTTAGCCTACAGTATTTTTGTTTCCTCTGCAACTGTTTAATATTCATCAAGACAGAGAATGGAGATCTTGTAAGTACTTGTATATACAAGTGTTCATTATCTCACAAATTTAATGCTAGCTGCCTTTTTTACTGCCAATACATATTTTTTTGCTTTTAAAATGTAGACTTTTTACTGTGATCTTAAAATAAATGAAAAATCAGAAATTTTACTGTCTTCTACAGTAGTCTGAAAAACTGTAATGAAACTAGGGTTGGTATCAGATGTGTGCATCCTAGTATGGTTAATTGTTCAAAATTTTGAGCTTGTGACACAGATTTGCAAATTGATAAGGAATGTATTATTTCGTTTTAGTATATTAGTAATAGACAGGAACAAATATCATGAACCATTAGATATCAAAATACAAAAGAAATTTAGATAAAAACTTTTCAAGCTGGAAAATAACATTATTAAAGTAACTCTTGGAATTTACAATTGCATTGCAGAAAGAGGGATCAGGCATAAGACAATAGATGTTCTCTCATCGCCCGTGTACATTTATTTCTATAGCTGTTGATGTATGACTTCACCTGGAGGATGAATAGGGCAACTGAACATGCTTCCTCCCAATTAAGATTATGCAGTATATAAACTGGAGTTATGGTTATTGAAAACTGAATGTCTGAACATTTGTTTAGGTAGGGAATGATAGGCCAGCCTCTGTTCTTATTTGTTATGAGATCATGACTCAGACCCAAACATAAAGTACACTTTAGCTTTTTTTAAAACATGATTTCCCACAAAAACACCCTGGCAGGCTTTCCTTCATCGGTAACCTTTTTACCCATTACCTGTACTTTGCAATTATGATGGAGAGGTAAGTAGCTCAAAAATACTGCATTTCTATGATATACTGTGTACACTGTATGGTGTATAGGGTACTCTGTTCTGTACCTGTCAAATACTACATGTTAATATTTTTCTATAATTTTGTGGAAAACTGCTGGCTGGGTGGAGAAGGAAGACCTGATTAATATCAAGTTCAGGAAAAAGCCGCAGTGCATGCTCAACTCTTCGTACATATCAGAGAGTTCACGTGTGGATGAGACCTCATGAAAGCCATACCCCAGGGACAAGCTCAGGTTGTAGCTCACAGCTCAGACAATTCACCAGAGAAGCAAATTCAGCCTGTGGAGGAGGTTGCATGAATTCTGATGGAAACTTTTTGGAGCTGAATGCATGCTGCAACCTAAGTATAATTCAGTTTATGAAGTGAGTAGTCAATCACAGAAAAAAAAAAAAAAAGGTGCATTGGAAACCAAGTTACAGTAGTTGCACTGCTTACAGAAGTATTTTTCAATTGTAAAAATATATCCACTTTGAAATCCCTTCCTTTGGGACCTGGCAGAATTGGAAGGAGAACACTATACATCCCCCTGGGAAGCTCAGGATCTTCAGTTTCTTATAGTATAAAGACTAATAATATGGGATGGGAAAAAACTCCACCAATTTCCTCCACAACTCAAGAAAAGCTTAAACCATATAGATGAGGGCATTCTGGAGAGGCTACAATTTTGGAGAAAATTAGGTATGACTTTTTTGAAGATTGATTTTTCTTTAATTTTGTCTCTCTGAAATCAGTCAGAGGTTTTGAAGTTTAGAAAAATTAAGGAAATAAATAGGTACCACAGATTGTAGGTACTTAAATGTTCCTTATTAGTAGGTCCTGATTCCATAACATAAATCATCAATATCACTTTGCCATATATAGGATATAAGTATATATTTCATAGAGAGTATATAACTTTTAATGTATATGCTAAATTTATAGTGGTTTAAGAGTGTAGTGCAATATTTAAGTGCCATGGCTGAATTTGAATCATAGTATTTCAGTATTAGAGGTTTCAATAGATACCAGTCAAACAGTGCCATTTAAATCTGGACTAGTTTTGTAAAATTTGGATGAGAAGACTCAGAAATATTAGTCCCAACAGTCAAAACCCCCTCAAGTCTGGTTGTTTCTGAAAAACACTTTCTTTATGTTCAGAATTGACCCTTTAAATAATATTTTAATGTGTCCTGTTATAAAAAGAAGAGATAGTGATTTGAACTGAAACCATAACTTTTGGGTTTATGCCTTTATTTAATGTTGTGGATATTCAAGTGGATTAAAGTGTTACTTGTGAGTTGAGTTTTAGTAAGTTTATTTGTATGACATGAAGACAGGAATTGTTCTATAGTTGAGAGGTTCTTGTTTGAAAGTGAGAAGAACATCATGTAGATGTCATAAAAAGAAATAGCAAAGCTCATGTGATTAATATCCTTTATACTTGATATGTTTACATATCGTATCTTTTCTGGTGGATGGACTAAGGTATTCTTCTAGATGGGAAAGTCAGCTCCTGTCTTTTGTTGTTCTTGCCTGCTAATTAAGTGATGAGATCAATAGAACTTTCTTTAATCCAAATTCCAAGCATTTTTTTGAAGCTCTATTGCATGGGTTTGAAAACCAATGTGAAAATTCAAATTATCTTGTAGAAGGCAATTTGGTTTAGGGTGCTTGTGGTATGGTGGGAATACCTGAGCAGCACTGCAGCTGTGGCCAGCTGTTAGAAATTAGTGTCAGGCAGGGCAGAAACGTTCACATCAGTTGCTCTGGGAGATGACAGTTCCCTTTCAGTCAAAGCATTCAAACTGAAACAATTTTGGTTTTCTTCATATGATTTTTCCCAGAATTTGGATTCAGAGAAAGCTCAGAGGACTCTGAGAAGTCTGTTGGTGAAAACAGTTGTCTGTATACATACACAAACAGTGATGCTGCTGGAAATGTCAGTATCCCTGAGCTCCTGAAGAGTCCCGTTGCTACTCTCCGGACTCTTTTGGGTTAGCCTGCGTCTCCCCTGAAGTAGGATTTTCAAAGCTGGACATGGTACTCCATCTCTGAGTGGAGTGGAAGGATTATGTTACATTTCTTGCAGACAAATATTTGTAAATCCTAGTACAAGTACAGTTTTTTGCACAATGGCATGGTAATGTTTTAAGCTTCTGATTAACTTCTAGAGCCATTTTTGCTGTTAATCATCTTTTAAATCTTCTAGGCATTTAGAGGGTTTCCCCCCACCCTGGAAAGATGATCATCTTAACTGATCTTAATTCTTAAATCCTTTCTTGTGCTTTAAGGGTAGGCAAAACATTGGTCCTTTCCAAATCTTCTGGTATTTCACCCATCCTCAGTGAATTCAGATAAATATTAAGAACGCAGAAGTTTTTCATCAGTTAGTTTTTGGAGTGCCCTAGGATGCGATCCATGAGACCCAGCACGCTGTTTTCATTCCTTCTCTATTTAGATGTTCTTGCTGGTATTAATTAAGAAAGATGCATGGTCACAGCTGTCTCTCTTAGTGAAGTCTGATATGAGAAAGGCATTCAAAAGTCAGCTTTCCCCATGCCATTTGTTAAAACCTGTCTTTTCCCACTGAGTTATGGGTCGGTCTTTTCTTTCCCCTTCCTCTGACTACTAAGTCATTTATGCAGTAAGTAGTCACCCATGCCTGCTGCTTATTTTAAGCAAAGGGAGAAAACTCAGGGCGCAGTCATGATTTCACCTTATTTTTCTCTCTCTGAAAAAAAATGAAGCAGTTATTAATACTGCTTTGAAAAAAAAAAAGGCAAAGCTGCAAATACAGGAAAAATCAAACCATCTGGAATGCACAGCTAGGTGGCTGGACATATGCGGGGTATTGGTATCTAGATATTTAAGAACAAAGTTGTACTATTCCTGGGGAATGTGTGTTTTATGATAACCATCTCCTGCTGACATAGGCTGTGTTTGTGTCCTGGTTTAGATAACATTTATCTTGAGCTTGATACTTCGAGTTTTTGAACCAGCTAATGTTTTTGCTGTGGCCTGGACATACGAGAAACTTCCTGGGCAGTGAAAACTTTGGAGAGAGACCTCCTAACCGCCCGTCTTCCAAAACTTGGATTCATCTGCAGCATCTAGATGTGAGATAGACTTAATTCAGTTGCTTGAAAAAAAATTTTGTAAGCACCTCTTGTTGGAAGACACAGGAAAGGAGGTTTAGCCAGAGAAGGTGAGACCACAGCCCTGCTGTGTGAGGTGCAGGCACTGCCTGACTAACACGCAAGCTTCAGAAAAAGATTGTCCTGCCTGGCTGCATCTTGCCCATAAGCTTGCAGAACCTGAGCTGGCAGTGAGGACCTGGAACGTGCATCACCTCCTTTTGAGGCTGTAGATTTATCTTTTGGCAATGGTGTTCTGCTGGCTGGAGATGCTCCCCCTCCCCCATTACGTGGGGTTGCCAGTGCCTGGCAATTAGGACCTGTCTCTCTTTCAAATCTGAATTTCATTAGGGCAGAGGATAAATACCAAGCATAGCACTTTGGTGTGGATGATCAAATAGCATCTAAAGGGGTTGAAATTAATCCGGCAGTTTGAGACCAAGGTCCAGCCTCCCCTAAAAACATTTCCAATGCAACAAGCCCTGTGCTGCCCTATAAGTTAGTATTTTGTAACATGGATTTACCAATAAAGCCATGAATGCATGATAAATAACCTCATCCACACGCTGGACATTCCAGGCAGTGTTAAAATCACACATTCGGTTCATGCAGTACCCATGTAAACTCACATGCTGCACTTGGCCGCGTGTTCCAGGCTGCGTGTGTCACTGTGCAGTACGCGTTTTGTACACGTGCACACCCTTTCTAATTAACTGAGGCTCATCTGCCACCTTCCTTGTGTCTCCCATTGTTATAGCGTATGCAGTTATGTGATCCAGTTTAGCTCTGTGCCGATTTACCTCTTTTATTACCATTTGATGCCAGCTCAGATAATCATGCTTCCTGTTCTTTGAGCTCAAGTAGCTGAGGCATCACTTTGAATGCCAGGCTGACCCCAGTGGTACTCACTGACCTCTTCCTTCACAGGGCTCTACAGCTCACAGCTCCGCATTCTGCAGTGATTTGCACCAAAATATCCCTTACGCATCTCTGAAATGCTTTATCTTATTTGTCTTCCAAAATTAAGCCAGGACAGTGCTGATGATATTGGTTTCCACCAGTGGAGGGAAATCCATCACTGAGGGGTAGTCTGTGGCTACTTCACAGAGACTGGTGGAGTTGGTGGCCACGTGTATGTGGGATCACAGTTGCCTGTTGATATCTCTGTATTGGTTCTTGAGTTGAATAAAAGACCTGCAAAATCAAAGGATCAGAAGTTGCAGTGAGTTTTCACTCTCCTTTTTATTCTACTCCAGAAAGATTCTGCTATATTAATATAATATATATAACACAACAGAGGTAATAGGTGGCACAGTGGAGGGTACCAAAATAGCTCTGGAATGGAATCCTTAGATATTGAAAATATTATTTTCATTGTAAAGTCAAGCTTTCTGTGTAAAAGATAAATACAGAAAGGTTACAATTTTCTTCTTGGAAGTATGCAGAATAGTTGCATACCTAACCATGAAATCAAATTAACAGGTTTTCATCATATATAATTAAAGTTAAAGCAGTGACTTGGTAATTTCACCTGAAAAATAAAATAATGTTTTCCCATAGCCTGAGGAAATGTATTTAAATTAAAATTCTTTTAGTTTTATAGGCCTTTTTTTAAATATCATCATTTTGATGTGTATCACGGAATGGAAGTCCAAACAATACTTGTGCCAGGTAAGCTAGTTCTGTATTTTTAGAGTAGTTCAGAGGCTTATCAATCATACAGGTATTTCTCCACGAAAGACACCTCTGTTCAAATGCCAGTATGTCCTAACCCAATCAAAAGCATAGCTAAGAGAAGTTTAACTTACATAAATACTTTTGGTTTGTTTTACATGCTCTTAGAAACTTTTCTATGCCAGAAAATTGTAACACGGTTCTGGAGCGTGACTGTAATTAACCCACTGCCATGCTTGTCTTCACAACTGGTGAAATTAGGAAAGAGTCATACGTAGCGTCAGGGCAGCTGCCACTAGTTAGCCGTATGGTTTGTGGCAGACAAAACAACTCCTTCCTGCTTGACTGGCAAGTTATTTTAACACAGTGTAAAAGAAAGATTTCAGCGGTGTTCCTAGCTGCGTGAAATCCCCTTGGGTACCTTACTGACGTGACCTCCTCAAACGTAACGCTGATCTCGTTGCTTGTTCTGGGGGTATTAGGGGTAGCTCTCTCATCCAGTAGCCCATAGAGCTTCTCCCTGAAATCATCCAGGAGCTTCATTTAGCAATATCCTCCTGTTTCAAGGACTGGGGGCCAGTGGCAATAGCCTTGATCTCTACTTTTAGTCATGTGTTAAATCTATACCATGAATCCAAAAACGGTGGCCGGTAGTCATCTTCTTTATTTAGTAATTTCTGCTCAGTCTTGCATGAAAACTGTAATTTTTCAAGAAATCAAAATGAACTGCGTTTTATTTAGTCAGCTAATCACTGAAAATGCAGAAAATCATCTTTTGTCAAAAGAGGGAAGTTTCCACCAGTGCAAAGCTGACAGCTTTAGGGAGGAAAATATGGGAAGCTCCAGGCTTCTTCCCTGGCAGTTGTTGCAGACCATCGCTCCACCACAGCTGACCCACAAAGATCCACAGAGGTGAACTACAGGAGTAGTTTAATAATGATTTCTATATTTTCCTCTCAGTAGCAACAGAGGAGTTAAATTTCAAAATGCATGTTACAACTAAAAAGCATCAATTTGAGTTTCTTTTTGTCTCCTTGCTTTTCTGTCCATAAGCACAAGCCTTCCTGCAGATAACAGAGTAGAGATTTGTCCAAGCCCTCTGTAAAAATATTGGTAGCATGTAGCAGGTGCAGCCTTAATTTTCACTCTTGGTCACTGCATGCTTAAGCATGCAGTCCTAACACCAGTTGGTCTTTTATCTTCCTCAAGAAGTTGTGCAAGGCTTATCAGGACATTAACTTAAGCCATATCCATGACAGTTGGAGGTATTCTGTGCCGCTCTGTGACATGTAACAGCTCGTATCTTTATGTCTTATATAATCTATATATTTATTACATATAATAATTCTGATAAAATGTCATCTCTCAAGCAGAAGCCTTGTCATGCTACATATTTGAAAGCCAAGCCCAACATTTACAGACCATTTTAAAATGGTGCTGATAGAATGTGTGGCTGATGAGCTTAAATGTTCAGTAGTTTCTCAGACAGTGTTCTGGAGAGATACGAGAGGAAGTTTGCCCATGTGTCCTTATCTCTTCAAGAGGCACATCGTATTTCATAGCAATAAGGAAATGCAACCAGCTGATGGGACTAGATATTCTTGCATCATTAAAGAAGCTAATATATGAGATTAAAGATCCCATAGATTGTGACAGGACTATTTAAAGAGAGTTTCTTAACCCTCTAAAAAGGATTTGAGTAAGTTTGTTTCTTTTTTTTCATTTGTATGCTTGCTTAGAGGACATTAAAAGCAGGTACAGATCCACTTATGGTTTGAATCATCTTCTACACATGTTTTCTGTAGCTGCCATGAAGATATGTGGTGAAGGTAGAAGGGGCTGACCTGCAGGCAGCATCAATGTGGAATTGCAATCTGCTCATTGCCACGTCAGTGGACCCCTGACCAAAAGATGTGTTTCAAAAATGTGTGCTTTGGTATGTGAAAATATAGACACAACCTGTGTGGATGGAAGAGTGAGGGCTCCCTCGCCTTAGCCATGCACCAGGGTGTCTTTAGGGGGAACAGGACTCCAGCAGTAGCAAGGGTTGGGTGGTAAGGGAAGGCGCTGTAAAGGAAAGGGATGAGGTGTGTGTTAGGAAACTCTTTGCAAGCTGAATTTTGACTGAGTCCAAATTGGTGGCGAAACCTGTGTTGTCTTTTCACCATGCTGATATATGGTTAAAAATATTTGAAGCCTTTGTAAAGGATATGGAAATTTTTAAATGAAAGCTGATATACATGCGGACAACATTACTGATACTTTCAATGGAAAAAATGAATAAACGTCTCATAATGCATGTTGAAGACGGTAAAAATACTGTGTAAGATCTCTTTTAAATAACCACAAAATTACTCCTATAGAAATTGATACAAATACCTTTTTTATCTACAGTGATTTTCTAAATAACGCAATAAGTAACATCAAAACTGGTCCTAACTCTCAGCTCTAATTTTTTGAATTATGAGAAAAATTAAATGTTTGGTTTTTCCAAGGATTGAAAGAAGTATGTCTGAGCCCTGAGCTTTTCTCTTTTACTTTCTCAGCTCACTGCAGCTGCACTTAAAATAGGTTTGAAGTAAACAAAGCAAGCACCCTCACCATTTATTATATTAGGTGATCTACGCACAGGCAAGCCTTGTAAAATCAGTAGTGTGTTTAAGCCCCTTGGGACCCTGGTAGCTAGGAAAAGGTAAGCAAGATATTTATACTTTTTTTTTTTTCAGAAGGGAAGTGCTATGAAACTGTCAGAGCTCTTCTCAGTTTCAAAAAGAGCAAAAAAACCCAAGCAACCAAAGAAAATACTTGTTTTGGATGATACAATATGAATTGCATCCTACCTGCATTGGTACTAAACATTCTCATAAACATTGTTTATCTGATGATTTTACTAAACCAAAGTGGTGTGTATTCAGCAGTTCTATTAAGTGGTCATAGTCAATATTCCCAGATGAGTGGATTTCCATTTTTCGATGTGTCTTGATGTCTGGGACAAGCAGCTGTATGGAGAGGACGAAGAATGATTTGCCCTAGCTGATTTAAATGGTAACTCAGCTATTCACTAGCCAGGAAATTTTTTTGACTCAGTATACGGGCAAGTCAAAGTCTGTAGGATTTGCTTTATAGCAAACAAGAATTATGGTTTCTCCTAGCCTTAAAAACAATAAAATAAAAGAAAATAAAATTCTATAGCAGGAGTAATTCCTAATTCCTTATTCATCTGTCTGGTTTTGCTTTTGCCTTCATCTGGCCATAACTGTTGGGGTACCCTTCATTTGTCGTTAGCAGACAGCCTGAGTGCCCAGTTGCTGTGGGTAATTAGTACCATTTCAGCCCTCCTGTGAGGTCAGGAGCTGAGGAGCTTGTTCCCTTGCCCAGGTACCTCCTGACAGCTCCACACACCCACTTCACCAGCCGAGGGATGCAGAAACGTTGCGTCCCATGGGCAGCAGTGAGTTATGTCTGCAGCCCCAGTCCAGCTTGCCAAAGTCTCATCTGGGCAATTGATGAGCTGCAAGGTTGAGCTACGATGAGGACACTAATGCTTTATTGGATGTGGCTGTCTAGCAGGTGTGTACGTAATGATAGTAAATAACATTGACCAGCACCGTATCAGCATGCTCCAAGTGTCATGATAACATAACACACTCTGGCTTAGGGTGTATTTACTGTCTCTAGTTTTTAAAATTGCAGCTTGGTTAATCTAATGGTATGGCTGTACATTATGAAAGATTTCCTCTTACTATGGTAATTGAGTATTACCTTTAAAAGGTTCTGTTATTTCTTTCACCCTCTTTCCAATATGTTTGACTCCAAAGAAAATCTTTTTAACTATTTCTGCAGTTTATAAAGAAATGTGTCCACTTATTAAAGCCAGACATGGCATTTGTTAAAGGAATGGCATCCTGTAAGGCATCCTGGAGAACGTTCCTTTCATCTTTTAAAAACTGCTGCAGCTAAATAGCATGGGTATTCAGTCTTTCTGAGTTCACTTAACAAATGTTGTAGTGCTGACTTTAAAATAAATAGATAATTTGGAAGGAGCATGCTCCTCCCTGCTATGCTGAAGTTCTGGTATTTGCAGTATGGTGCCAGATGCCTTACAAATGTTGTATCTGGACAATTCAGCATAATGCATCTAAAGACAACTCTTCTGGTTTCTTGAAAGTCTTCTCATTGTAAATCTCTACTCCATAGGAAGTCATTATGGAGGGCAGCTCCCTGCCCCTCTCTAGTCTGATAATAGCAAATTAGCAAAGCAAATGTTGTAACTCATTAAATGAAATTCAACCTTTTTTTTGTTTTGGTTTTTTTTTAATGCCTATGGAACGTCATTGTAGGTATAGGACTTCATGATGAGCAACTTGAGAATAGAATTTTGCCTTGGAAGGTTACGGGCAGCTTTAATTACATGCAAAAACACAATTTCACTTCAATGAGAGTGTCATGTAGGCCACATAAATACATTGGCTGCCTGTTGTAAATCTTGTGGACTCTCTAAAAAATGGTGTTCCCAGGGCCAGCAAGGAGAGCAATATGTTTTCTTTCAGAGCTGCTCCTTGGATTGGAGCAGAGAGCTAGAGAAATGTGTGCTCTGAATACTGCATCCTTCTCAGATGCATCGGGTTTATCCTGTCTCCCTCAAAGTGTGAAAGAAAATGAGGAGTGGGAGCTACCGGGATTTGTTGAAAGAATATTTGTGGTTGGTCTCAGTATGTGTATGGAGAGGGCTGCCATGAAGCTGGGATGTGAGGTGTCAGGGTGTCTGGAAGTGAAGCTGGTGAGCTGGACTGTTTTCATTAAAGTGGCTGTTCTGAAACTGTGCAAGTACCTGTGGTAGTGCCGTGGGCACTCACAGCGCTTCGGTGGTTTTTAGATCCAGATGCAGCATTAAATCTCTGAAGAATCAAACCAATATTAAACATTGTCTGTGGGCTTGTGTTTAGAAGAATACAGAAAAAGGATGTTTAAAAGAATAGGGAATCCTTTTTGAAAGGTCACCAGTTGAATGGTGGCCCTCATTGTGCATCCCAGGTGAGCAGTTTGTGATATATCCAAACTTAATTCGTCATCTCTGTGATGGAGCTGGTTTTCTTCTGACTCTTGCAGGGCTCTAAGGGTCTCCCAAAGCCTGGCATTCAGTGGGGAATGAATCATCTTTAGTAAGGTATAAGTGTCTGGGAATTGAATCAGGGTGGGTTTAAGTTCAGCTTAAACTCACGTTAGCAAAATATATGAAACAGTGAACTGTAAGACATATTTCACAGGAAAATTCAGTGACTCTAACAGTACACTAGTGAGAGCTGCCAACATAAAATGTTCAAAAGCTATTCATTAAAGACACCAAAATTATTAAACTGTTTAAGAATTACAATATTTAAAAATGTTTACACACTGTATTCTCATTGTTTTCTTCATTATTCACTCTCTGATTCTGAGGTTTTGATGTGTGTGTATATATATATATGCACGCTTGAGTGTGTGTGTATATATATATATACTCGAGAATACCATGCATGTACTTCATACATGATATCCAGAAGCTTACTTTAAAAGCAATGGAAAAAAGGTAAAATATTAAAATGGAAAGGAAGCTGATATCTGGTATAATCACAGAGCTTACAAGTTTAAGCTTGAAGAAAAATGCTGGATACTATAAGGCTCAGGAAGAATCACAGGAAATTCTTAGTACTGTATCAATGCAAAACTGGAAAATGGATGGCTACATTTGTAATGATGTTGTATTTGCATCTTGACCGTGCATTTAGCAAGAAGAAATTTCCCATTAAAAAATTCCTGTGTTTTGTAGTTTTGTACTATTCTGTCTACATGATTACATTGGTATAATGTAGATTTTGTCAACATATTTGAATATAGCTGAGTTTACGCTGAAGCCATTGCTGCTAGGACATACCAGCCCAGATAGATGCAAGAATTGGTGGGTTTATTTCAGTTGAAAGGAGTAGTACTTTGGATACCTTGGATAGTAAATAGTAGAAAATGTGATTGTTTCAGAAACGGTAAAATGATACCTAGAATCAGGCAGTATATAATTTCTTTCTTAGCCCCAGTTTGAGGAACCTGGAGAGTGAGGCATGAGCACACATTTGCAAGGGCAACATAAGCAGGATAGTTGTTTTGGGTGATGGAGTAGCAGTTAATTTTGCTGGAAAGTTATAGATGATTATTGAAGACAATTGCTAAGTAGATAAGGAGGGAAAATCTAGGACTCCTAAGAGAATAACTGTAGAAAGAAGCCAAAGAATTCTTAAGGTTTTGGAGGAACAAGAGATGGGAGAAGGCTTTGGGATTGTATAGCTAATTACATCTGATAAAGTCTAGACTATATTGAAGGGATGGTTTGAGATCTGGCTTACTTTATGACAGTACTGATAAATGACAGTAATTGGATTCATAGGCATGATGAAAGAAGTAAAAAGGATAGGAATTTCTGGCTTGGCTGTGTATCTATTGTGATGGTATTGTTAAGCCATTAAAATGTTAATACTTACAATATATTAATAGACCCATTGGTTTAAAATTATTCAGTGTTGTTCTCTCCTGTTGCCAGCATTTTAGGTGCATTAAATTACATAAAGAAATAAAATCAAAATGTGAGCACAGGCATCCAGCTGAGTTCCTGCATGTCAGATGGATGTCTAATACAAATTAAAGCACATGTTGGGTTTAGACTGCGATCATTATGGATTACCTGCAGAGTACAGATGGGAACACCAAAGGGGATCTGGAGAGCAACAGGTTTGCTTCCTGCAAGGGTATGAGATACCTGAATCTGAAAAGAAACCAGAGAGGAATGGGAAAAGTCCTTACAAACACTATTTTGAGTGATGAATGACTTTGTGAGACTCCTGTTGGAGCAGATCGCGTGACAGTAAAAAGATGGGGAGTGGCACAGGTGAGAGCTGAGGTGATCTCCAGTAGATCTGTCAGCCTGTAGAGAAGGAGCATGAAGGCATGAGAAGGTTGCAAAATGAGCTGTGCGATGAAGAAAGTTTGAAGCTGTTTCATTATTACATGTCAGTAACAAAATAAGGTTATTGTCAGTGGGTGGACAATATGCAGCTTCCTCATTTTATGGGATTGATGAGAACAGTTTTAAACTGATGAAATGGGATGCAGGAGAAAGTGCTAGAGAGACCCATGTGATGCCTGTACAAGCCTTGAGGGCACAGGGAGATTAAAACTGGATAAATGAGACTACAGAAGTGGATAAAGGAACAATATTATTAGGTGATATCTAGCAAGAAAAAACAAGTGCTGCTGTTGGTAAAAATTGTGACATGAAGATACAGTTAGTGAAAGGATCCCACCTCACCTGGCTGGGAGTTTGGGTGAGGTCAGTGTGAATCGGAAAAGCACTGGTGCATCAATATAAGGATCCAGGCAGGTGCGTGGGAGCCTGAGGGCTATCTCTGCCAAAGGGAAAAGAGGTGTTACCCAAAAAATGGCAATGTGTCCAGGAAGGCTTGTATTGGCAAGTGGCTTCGGTTGGGTGTCCGTGCACATTAAAGGCATAAAGCGTTGAGAAAGGGAAGACGGGATAAAATAGAACCTCCTGGAATAAAACACATTTGGAAGGAAAACTAAGATAAAAGCTCTGATGGAGCAGTGTTACAGCAAGCCAAAGGCGGATGGGAATACGGACAGGGAGAGAACAACTCAGAAACTGCCATAGGTCTGTAAGGTTTCTGAAGGGCAAATATTTGAGAAGGTGCAGACAGTAGTTAATTAATCTGGAATAAAAAGTGCAGGGACTACTATGTAAAGCAGGCATAAATATTATCTTTATTCAAAGGTTCAAAAAACTGCTGGAATTAATATAAATATATG
This sequence comes from Aramus guarauna, assembly GCA_013400195.1. NCBI lineage: Eukaryota > Metazoa > Chordata > Aves > Gruiformes > Aramidae > Aramus > Aramus guarauna. Next base: position 1,123,578 of record VXBL01009297.1, read on the forward strand.
ATTGACATACATTGTAAAAAAGTTCCCCATATTACACTGGGTAAATAATCATCCTAAAAATGATATTAAGCACAAGCAAGGAGTCGGCAAGGAATAGAAAGAGGATTGACGAATACAGATGCCGGTACGTTAAAAATCAGAAAACATGGGAATGAATTGTAAATTTCTAAGAATACACCTAACTAATATTTAACAATTTTTTAAAAAATGAAAATGATAAAAAGTAAAGAAGAATGTAAGTGCAGACAGTGTAAAAAGATGAAAGTTTAGCAGTGATACAGATGGATAGGTTTTATATGTAACAAGTAGCATTCCTCATATTTTAATGATGCTATCGAACCTGGGACAAATGCAGGACAGCTAGTAGGAATTACTATGCAGAAATGGAAATCCTCACCTCCAGGGGGAAGCAAAACTTAAATTATGTAATTGTTTAAATCAGAAGAGACCATATAATCCACATCCAAGAACTTGCATAATATAATTGCAATTCCAACAGCAAGTACTTTTAATAAATCTATCACATCAGAAATTGGTATTACCTGGGGGAATACATTAAAAATAGTACTTAAATTGGAAAAAATGACTCAGTTAAAGAGCATTAGTATGATCTCAATAGTATGCAAAGTCTTTTACAAAAAAGTTTTAAGGAAAGAATAAGCAAATGACACAAAACATGATAAGTTAAAATACAATGTAGGATCTCCACAAGAAGGTCATGCCTGACTAAGCTGATATCTGTAATTGAAAAGATAGCTAAGCTAATTCTTTAAACAAAGGAAGTAATCATATATCAAATCCATATGGACTTGAAAAAAATACAGTGTTTGTCATCTGCGGAGTAGAGATTTGTTAACATAGGAGTTAAGAATGAGTTGTAGGAGAGGAAGGAAGATGAAAAAATTAACTGGAGGCAAGAGCTGGCGGTCTGCTGGAGGTCACCAAAGAGTTCCCAAGGACTGATTATGGGATCGGTCTAACCTAAGGTTTCCATTAGTGATTGTACCACAAAAACAACAATGTTGCAAAAACCCATAATCTTGATGACACAAGTAGTGGAGTTTCATATAGAAGAAATGAGATGAGCACATGAAGTGGAAAAATAGTGCAAGCGGTTTGGAAGGCTGCTGTCACAAGTGCAGTCGTGCTCTTGGGGGCTTGTACCAGGGTCATGGGGAGAGAGCGGGGGGACACTGGAGTGCCAATCACAAGGTAATTGAGGCATCAGAGTGATACATTGCTGGAAAAAGGACAAATTAGATTGCAGCACGGAGCATCTAACATCTGGCAGTGTTAGGAAGTACATTTCCAATGCAAGGAAAACTTAATGCTGTTTTGTATAAGGTATTTGTAAAGTATAACATGGAAAAATCTGTGCAAATTTGATCATACATGCTTAAGAAAAGTAAATTCAAACTGGAATAGGTGCCAAGACAGATTTCTAAAATGCGTTGGGAATGGATAGGCGGTTTTATGAGGGGAGATTTAAATCCGTGTTTTGTCTGACTCTGTAAAAAAGAAAATAGAGAGGAAATACAATTGCTGACTTGTACACAGAAGGATTTGTACATAAAATATAATATTAGCACAAAAAGAAACAATTACCAACTGGCCTTGAGAATCTGTGGGGTGGAAATTTAGGTGGCTTCCAAATATGAAGCATGGTGGGACAAGGCACCTGACTAATTTTTAGATGAAACTCTGTTGATTCATGAAAAAATTGTATATGATGTAGTGCCTACAGGGAACAGATTTGGTAATAAAAAGGATTTATCTTCCCAATAAAAAGAGACACTGGAAAGATGGGGAGGGAAGAGTGGTAAAGGTAGCATGGTGATTTTCTTGTAAATTAAGAAATTCATGTGTTTTGTGTTCAGAAGGGAGGAAAACCCCATATATTTCTGATGTCTCCAAAAATACGTATCAAAATTGCTTTTTAAACAGAATTTTGCTTGTTTGGGGAGGCTTATCCTAATTTGGCCTTTTTTACTATGTGGACAGCTTTGTTAAAGGCCAACCTATTTGAATTTCTAAGCGTTTTTTATTTTGAACATTTTTTCCTACTTTATTTTGGTAAAAGTGATTTTTATACTATACATCCAAAAAAGCAAAACTATACTGCAGCTGGTGTAGTGCTAAATTTTTCCAATAAAACCTTGATATGTGCCAAGTGTGACTGTATTTTGCTGTATGTTTACAACAGTAATTATTTTTGATGTTAGTTTTCTGCCGTAAAACAAAATTTCTTGCAACTTATGGGAAGCATAAACTTTACGGCTCATATTTAGCATAGAGAAGAAAATCTCGCAGCAAAAGAATAGTTGGTGTCTTGTATTAATATACAAGTAGCTGAGCTGATTATTTTTATAGTCTGATTAAAAAAAAAAAAAGAATGGAATAAATGGGCTTAGTGCAGCGCTGTGTAATGTAATCCTCCTCACGGCAGCAAAGAAGAAGGAAAGGTTTCTGCTGGAAATGGCGTTTGGTCTAGCTTGGCAATGCAGTCTTTCCTTCAATGCGCAGAAAAATATTGGCAGCCTTAGGCTATGTTTCGTATAATGTCACTTTAGTTATTCAGGTTTTTTTAGGCTTCCTTTTTCAGCTTGAAGGAATTAAGTCCCATTGAGATGGAAAAGATCCATATCTGAAATAGCGTAAATTGTTTGTTGATTTTGTGAAATGTGTAAGTCATAACTATGTGAGCAAAAACAAATCTTTAACTTTGATGGCATGCTGTGTGCTTTCTCCCTCTGCCGAAATGTTTGTGCTTGGAGGTGATAGATGGTGGAAGCCTTCTGAGGGTAAATACAAGGACACAGTGATGTGTTCCTTTGACTGGAGTATTGGGTTAAGTGTTTTGTTTGGCGCTGGGTTTTTTTCCAATTGATTTCAAGTAAATTATGATAATTCACGCATACTTTGCGAGTTTGGTGAATAAATGAATCCTAGGAAAATGTTAGGCTGTTGCCCATAGTCTCGTTCAGAAGAGCCAGCGTTTTCAGAAAAGCGGGATGATTCCTGCTGGAGGGTGGCGTTGGCGAGGGCGACCACGGGGCAGGAGCCAGCCGGGAGCTCCTCGCCCTGCTATGCCGCTTTCATCCTGGCGTTTTCTCTGCACACAGGTAGTCCTGCTTCACCCAGAGCTGCCTTTTGGCTTTTGGCTATGTCAATGCAATGGCATTGCTTTCAGCTCAGTTATGATGGTGCAGCTGAGAGGTGCGAGACCCCAGCGGCGGGGAGGATGCTCCTGTGCCTGCCGGCTTGGCCCCGCTGCCCATCGGCTGCGGCATCCCTGCTGAGCCGGGCGCTGCCCTGCGTGCGAGGCAAGTGCTCAGCCCCTGGAGAGAAGCAGAATTTGATCTAACGTTGTCCTTGATTCGTGCTATTCTGTCTTTCTGCAAGGTCACCAGTGGGTGTGGGCATGGGGAGGATTTTCTCAGGAAGGCAATGATGAGTCACTAGTGGAAACCGCTGCAGGTGGGAGACTGCCTATTTCAGGAGTTACAAACGATAAACTAGTTAAGAAATGTAGGTGGAATAGGAATGGGCCCAATATGAAGCTAAACTCTCTGCAAGTTTGTGATTTTCTCAATATTTTTCATTTTGAATGTTCAGACATGTCTGCATTTCATAACTAAATATGTTGGTATTTTTGTGTTATTTCCTGCTTAGACATAACTAGGGCATGCGGAAGATCTTGGAGGAGATCTGAGATAGCTATCATCTGAGATTTCTATCCTCAATTTGCAGACCGTGCTGCGGAACAAAATCTGAATATTCATTTTGAACTTTTGGGGGTTGCTTATCCAAACTATTTGAAATTCGCCAATCATTATCAAAGCTTAAATCTTCTTTTTGCTTCAATTACTGAGAGAGATTGTAAATTCTTACTTGGGAGAGTAGTCAGTATGGGGAGATGGACTACATAGCTCCAACTTTGAAAGTGGGACAGTTCAAGTTATGTGTTCTATTTTTTGTTTAAAAAGTCCCCTAAAGCAATGGAGAAAGGACATCTAAAGACTTACATTTCCTTTTTGGAATTTATAAATAGAGGCGATCCTGCCTTAGCAAACTATAACAGCCAGCTTTGTTATTTACTTGTTTATTTGAGCAATGCTGAAGTTACATAACTTTTCTTTAGGTAATGCATTCGTTGATGTAAGCAAAGTTAGTGCCTGTCTTTTATATCTGGATTTACAGCTTTCCCATTTTGCCTACTTCCTATATATGAATTACCTAGTCGTAGCCCCTGAACAACTGAGCCTTGAGAATAGAATATGGTATCAGTGGAGTATCCAGTTCAGCATTACACTGTGAAAATAGGTTTGTGTAATAAAATTTGTGGTTGCACATGTCACAGACGGTCAAAGTTTGTTGTGTATTCAAGATTTAAAAGTCTTGTTTCTATTCACTGTTGTGACGTTTTTCTGTCCCTTAGCTTTATTTCATCCTACTCTCTTATTTTGCCTCTGTCCTCCCTCAGCGTTCTCACCTCTTTTTCTCCCCATTGTAAAAGGTTTTTATTTCCCCTTGCTGCAGCACTGTGTCTGGCTTCAGATTTTGCTGTTTCTCCTGTTCTCTGTGCATGTTTTTCTTTCTATCATTAACGTTTACCCTGTATTTCTTTGTGGTGGGGAACATACTCTGTGTTTGGATGCACTGAGAATGAGTGAACTTGGTCCTGGGGGTGAAAAGTTACAGCTTCTTTGATGGCCAAGTCTGGAGATATAAAAATAATGCAGTCAAGTTGAGTGCTGTGGAGGCCAGAAGACCACATCTTTCTTAAAATAAGAGGTGGGGAAGTTTTCCAAGTTTTTCTCTGCCATTGCATAATATTAAGTTGGTTGCTCTCGGGAGTGATCCAAACGGCTGGATGGATTTTGTCTGTGGCCCTGGTCGGGGCAATCAAGCAGCAGAGGACCACGTGTGTGACACAGGAGGCTGGTGGTAAGGAAGAAGCTTTTGAAAAAATTAGAGGGGAGGGGATTTATCTGATTCCTCAAGAGGAAAATTACTGATTCTTGCACACAGTAGGATGTTGGTATGGGGCAGCAGGACAGGACCCTTCAGGACAGAAGCATGGAGCCCTCTTTGGAAGGGTTTCCATTGCGCCGCACCATGAATTGAAAGGCAGGCAAGGAGAGGATTTTCCCGCCTGGTTTGTGTAGCTGCATTTGAAGAACAGGCCTTTGCATGTAATTTCAACTCTTTGCAAAATATAAGGGAAAATAATTTCAAAATGAGTCAAAATGAATGGTAGAAATTTCCTTTGGTAGCATTTTCAAATGGCCAGGCTGCTATTGGGAGGACTAGAGAATGGAAAAACCCCTCCCTAGAAGTATGACAATGCATGCAGAAGGCTTTCTTTTCCCTCTGTTTTTAAAGACAAATTGTTTTGTTTACTTTCTGAGATTTCAGCTGCATCAATATGACAGACCATGTTACTTTGGTGATTAGAATTATTCCTGCGCTGGGCCGTGTGCAGCTTTCCCTTTGCACGGAGGAGAAATGCTCCCGTATGCCAGAGCAGGCAGTGCCCCTTCTGTTTGCAAAGTGAAACATGTCATCTCCAGAAGCAGAAACATATTTGTGATGGGAGGGAAAGAAAATATTAATCCTTTCAAGAATTATTTTTCCAGACCATGCTTTTGCAAGGTACCGTGTGTGTAAACTGAAGGTGCTTATCTTAGATAAGGATAGAGGAGAAGGACAGATGTCTCTGGACAGGAAGGAAAAGAAACAAACAGCTAAGCACAGACTCTAGGTGCATCACAGATAGATTTATACGTTTCTGTAAGCTGAAATGTGATTAGAAAAATGACCAAGTTCCGAAAGTGAAAAATGTTAGGAGGTAGAAAATGCCACTTCGGCGTTAGGGATGAGCATCGCATAGGAGTGGGGATGGCACGGCAAGGCTGTGCGCGCATCCCCGGTGCTGGGCTCGTGCTCTGGGTGCCTGCGAACGGACGTCCTGAGCAAGTCAATTCCTCACCCCTTCAATCCGTGCCTCGGCGGGGAGGCTGCAGCAGGAAATCCTTCAGCACACACAACTTCAGCGCCTGTTTCGCTTTCCTTCGGATGTCCTCACACTGCTGTAAGGACGTGAGCTAGGTGACGATAAATATTTGTCACTGGGAGTGCAAGGGACCTGTTCAAAGGCTCAGGGTGATTCTGCTTCATCCATTAGAAAGATATGTATTTTTAATGTATGGATGGTTAACTTTTATTTTTAAGCTAGAATGGGGTATGATAACAAATGTAATGTGAAGAACTTAAAAAGTTTCACTACCCCCTAAGGAAAAAAACACCACAAAATAACTCCCAGGTGCTTTATATTTGTTTACTGACTGGAAACTCTGGATTATTTTAACAAGAAAATGGACAGTAAGTACTTTTTCTTTGGACTTCTGCTACTGTAAATAAATTGTGAAATACTTTCCCTGTACAGGAAAGAATTATTTTACCGATTCATTAGTTTACTTGTGTTTTGTATACTGAAACTTATTTTCACCTTTCTGAGGATGAAAATGGGTAAGTTACTTCAACCTGTCTATAAACTTTTTTTTTTTTTTGTATGGATGGTAAGCAGGTATCTGAACCAAAATACTTTATCCCAAAGTTCTGTTCCACTCATTCATGAGTAATTTCTTTCCACTTTTTTATGAAGTAGGTGATTAGAGGGATAGGCGCATATTGGTAGTTTTTGAATTATTTTGGCTTACACTAAAATAAAATTCCATTTCAAATGAGAATATGTTTAATGTGTCATTGAATGAGACTATAGCTATCTCAAGGTAATGGTCTAACTTTTACTTGCAGCTGTATCCATCAAACACAAAGTAGAAAGGCAACATGAAAAATTAGAGTAATAAAAGAGCAGATACTTTGCTTTAGTGAGAGACTGTCTGTGACCTGCCCTGGTGAACATTAAGAGAAAATTGCCTTCCTGACAATACTTTACATTAGTATGGGGTGTTAGCAGCCATCAGCCTGATCCAAAATAGCAGACATTTGGGCAAGGAAGTTTTTTTATTACTTTCTTACTGATTTATTTTAGTACGACTGTGAATCCAGAAATGTATTGTTTTACATAAGCCATCTTTGATGTTGATAGAAAAAAAATCTCATGGTTTTTACCAGCTTTTGGTTTTCTTGGTGTTCCAGCTCCTGGAATCATGAAAGTGGATTTAAACCTCTGATTTCAGGAAAAGAACAAAGAATCTTGACATTAGAGTTACAAAATAAAAATTGTGGAGATATTACCTTCCTGTAACTTAAATGCTCAAAATCCAAGAAGCAAATGAAGAGTCCAAAATTTATTTTGGATTTCAGCTGAGGCCCCTCCTTCAGCAAGGCACCTCAGTGCCACCACTCCTGATAGCAGGTATTTGTAAACTATGGAGGTTTTTTTCCCAAGTGGACATTTTATTTCTACAATATGAGCAAATTATTTAGAATCATAGAATGAAACATAGAATGGCCTGAGTTGGAAGGGACCTTAAAGGTCATCTAGTTGCTCCACTAGACCAGGTTGCTCATCCAACCTGGCCTTGAACACTTCCAAGGACGGGGCATCCACAACTTCACTGGGCAACCTGTTCCAGTGCCTCACCACCCTCACAGTGAAGAATTTAGTTTAAGTGCTCCCAAGTTCAGCCATGTTTACTTGTAGGTATGAAGAAAGGAGGCTGAGTGAAGATTACCATAACAGGGAACTTTTAAGAGAAGACTTTGGCTTGTTGCTGTTCTTGGTGGGACCAATGCCAGTAGCCAACAATTTTTGGTGATGCTAAGGTTAGGAAGCGCAGGACCATTTCTCCCCTCCTTCCCCTGGCGCTGTGCTGGGGTGAGATGGGACAGGGGCTGTCCCTGTCCCTCGTGAGGGCTTGGATCCCCGGGGCAGAGCGGGGGCTGCAGGGGTGCTGGGGACATGGCCCCCTTAGGTGGGTTGCTGTCACTGAGGGTAAAGGTGTAGGGAAGTGCTGACAAGATAACGGGCAGGAAAAGAGTGATGTTCCCACTGTGCTGGAAGGGGAATAAACTCCACTGAGTTTTTGGTCAGACCCTGTGTAGGGAAGAGTCATGGTCCCCACTGGGGCACAGCATCTGCCATGGCCGTGTGTGCAAATGGGACCTCAGTGCAGACACGTCACTGCTGGAGTTGGTTACGTGGGGACCAGTGACGTGGTGTTAGTAAGGTCCAACTCAGAGCTAGTCACCGGAGGATTTATTTCTAGTTTTTTATTACTGGGTTAGTTTTTGACTGGATAGGTTCCTTCAGCTAGTTGTCTGAGCAGCCACAGAAGTGGGTGGGAGTGGGGAGATGCCAGATGGGGGCAGATGGTGGGCTTGGTGATGGCGTGGGCTTCACTGGGGCATGAGGGGATGCCAGGATGGTGGAGGCAAAAAAGGCCTGCTGTCCTCGACAAGGACTTTGCTCCCTCCCCAAAAAGTCCTTCCAAGTGTCTATAAGACCCTCTTATCCTTCAGAAATGTCTTCTCCTCTGTGATTCATCGCTCATGCTGCAGTTCTTATAATGTAATCATCCCTGTCACAGATGGAATATTTTACAAAGTATTCCGTCTATAATATAAGAAATATGGTAAACATCACCATTATGCTGCATGTGAAATGTAGAAATGAAAATATAAGTTGAAAGGTAGAGCTATTGCCTCTGCTGGGTTTACAGCATGCTGTCGATGGGAGCTGTTAACCCTAAAACCTCCTGGGAGCAGCTCTGTGGGGGAAATGCTGAAATAGAATTAAGGGTTAATAAAATGTAACAAACCGAATTTTTTACAGCTATAGCCGACCATTACTTTTCAAATTCTGTAATAAATGATTTAACATAGAATGGTAACACAAACTGTTGCAAAAATAAATCTGCATGTTAAATCCCACTTTTGTTTTGATTGAGGCAGAGTCAGTTATTAATTGCATGATCAGAGCGCAGACGCTGAGTCCTATTCTTTCCGTAACTGAGAATTGCTGTTACAGATACTTGACAGTGGTTCATAGTGGCAATAATCCCTTTGAAAATGCTGGTTGTTGTAGTTCATACGTAGCTTGCCAGGGTGCTAACCCCAGCTTCACCTCTGATGGTTAGAGAAAGAATCTGGTCGGTAGCCGGTGGTGATGTTTGGTGATTTCCGACTAGATGATTGCCAAAGTAACAATGCAAGAAAACATAACTTTTAAAATATTTTACATTATCTTTGGTTAGAAGGAAGGTGTAGGTGGTGAAAAATACTGTAACTCTCATTGTTCAAAATGAAAATCCGTTGCTTACTGAGAGTGCTGACTTAAAAATTCTTGCACGTCTTTTGTTGATCTTGCATGCTGATGCACACGACCTGCTAATGCGATGCTTGGCTTTCCATACAGAGCCATTCATCCATGTTATATGTGAATGAAGCTTCCTGGTTTGTACATGTGCTGTGTCACATTCCTCTGGTTTTCTAACAAAGCTTTTAATTGGTATGCTGTGACTAATGAGCATGAAGTCCCAGAGGAAATGGAGCAGAATTTTCCATTATCCACCAAGATGAGCTTCAAGCACATAGATTATCAGGGCTTGAACTCCAGGATAAACCAGGGTCAAAGGCTTCAAGTATAATGGAACCTCGTAGCTGAATATTTTGCTTCCATAACATTAAATTAATAGTTTCTCAGCAAAACCGCATTGTCTATCTGATGGCATTGCACAAACTATAACTGGCATTTTGCTTGGACATCAGATCGAATCCCTGACCCTTCACTGTTAAAGTTCCCATAACACTTGAGTGCTGATGTCCTGCCTTCGTTCCGGTTTGGGTAATGATGTGTTGCATACTTTAGTGGGATAAATCTCTCAAGCGGAGAACTTGCTCTTCATTCTTCTTCTGAAAAGCTGTTGTACAGGGTTGCTGACACAGGATTGCTGCCATATGGTGCACCAGAAGTGGTTGCATTTTTGTGGGGAGTAAGAGCTCTGACTCAGACGTGGGCGTGTTCAGGACCACTTTGCTTTTGAGACTAGATGTAGTGAGACCAGCATACCTATAGGCTGCGTCTGCCGAGTAGAGCAAAGTAATTATCTTCTGTGCCTTACGTTCAGCAAACATATTAAGTGTCCCCAACAGGCGCAATATTCAAGAAAATTTAAATGAACTGAAAACCATGAAAAGATATTCATATTGCCACTGGAATTGTTGGGGAAAATTATGATTAGCTTTCCAATAAAGTATATGGAATAATATTTTACCAAGTCACTATTTTAGTATTTAACCCAATTTACAATTAATGGTTTCCTCCTTTCTAAAAGAGTCTTAGTGTGAGTTAAGTTTTGCAGTGAAACCACCAACCCAGAAAAAGAAAAAAAATTAGATTAGTTTTTGGTTTTTTTTTCTTTGTTCTTTTTCTTTAAGGTTAGTTTTAGCAGGGTCAGTTCCCTGACCTGTCACAGTCCAGTGTGTGGCTGTGCAGGCGTTTGTGGGGCCAGGGACTAGAAGTGGGTGGCTGAGGGAAGAAAGGATGTCTTCTTGCAGTGACATTTCCACCTCATGCCAGGTTAAAGTTCATGAAATTATGGCTGATGTCTTGGGAGCCCAGAATTAAAAAAAAAAAAAAAAAAAGTAATCTAATTTCTCTTCCATGTTGAAGTTCCTCCATTGCAGAAAAACACCATGGTGCTGGATGGGGACAAGCTGTGTGGGGTTGGTCGGTCCTTCTCACACAGGTGGCTCCTCACCTCCCCAGCAGCTGTGGCTGTGGGAAAGCAGCCTTTGGTTTGCTCTGCTCTTCCATGGCTGGTTTGCTTCATTTTCTACCTCTGGAAAGGTGGTTGCCTTTGGTGGGCTCAGACTTAGCAGTGCTAGGTTAACGGTTGGACTTGATGATCTTAAAGGTCTTTTCCAACCAAAATGATTCTACGATTCTATAGACCCTCTCCATTCTCATCCTGGGAGGGAGTTACCGGGGTGACATCAGTCTGCGCCGTCACCTCTCGTGCTTGGTGTGCATGTGTCTCTGGGCAGTGGATGTGTGTGTTGCACAGCGTGAAACTCAGTGAGGCAGCATGCAAGGAGTTCTATGCATCTTTTTGAGAAACAATAAGGGATTTGGTGCTCCAGCAGTATCCTGGCCAGTTGTTTAACAATACAGGATTGTTTTCTTTTCTTTGTGTATTAAAGAAAACGAAAGGGAATTCTATATAAGCACTGTATTAATAGATTATTAATGTGTATTATTAAATTCAAAGGTTAGCAAATGTAAATACCAAGAGCAATAAGTGCATTGTGTATTCAGATTGTGATGTATTGCCTTTTATCTTGTGAGGATGGGGTTTACGCTTCCTCTGTAATCAGGAGTTCTGTGTGCACTATTAACTGGATAGCTGTAAATAATTGCTGGTCCTTTTCTTACTGTCACATATACCAAGGGGACCACCTAACTGTGCACTAAAGCATGGCACCTATTATTGCTTTAAAGCCTAATGAGAAGGGAAGGGGCGGGAGGGGAGTTTAAAGGTATTGGCTACCTTTGCAATGCAGGTAAGAGAGCACAGCTGATGTGCTCCGGTGTGGCACGGAGTCCATCCATTTACTCATCCAAGTCACTGTACTTAAAGTACATAAAACCAAGGGAGTTGCTGTGAATGTCAGTCCTGCCTTTCATTTTCATTTGACAGATTCTGTGAAACTCAGAGCGTGGGTGTCCGCTAACTGCTATTACACTGCAGGTTGTACCGGGTGACCCTAGCAGTATTGCAAAATACATCACTGCTTTCGTCTGGAGAACACCTTCTGATCTACAGCAATGCAGAGCACCTCGTAGCCCTGTGGCTGGTAGGGAGGGAAGGTGCCAGGGCCTGCTGGAGCTCCCCAGCCCATGTGCCTGGCCTTACGGCTGCTCGGAAGTTCTGGCATCTTACTTTTGTTTAGGAGCCCACAGCTGGAGGGACGACTCCTGTGTCCAGTCTAACCCCCTTGTTGTCCCAGACAGCAGCAGTGTGGAATCACACCCACAGATTTGCAGGTTTCCAACTCAAAAACCAGTGTGGTTTTCATACTTACTGTGCATATTGGAAAGCTGTGTGGTCCATCACTCCTTTCCTTAGCCAGTATTCCTGTAGTATTCCTGCTGTGCAAAGCATGTTTACTGCCACCACTTGAAACATCTCCACACTGCAAGGGTGGAAATGGTTATGACCAGCCTGTTTCTCTGTCTGAGGAAACATTTGGGAACATCCTCCCCTCGACCTCCTCTGGTTTTTTGACCCCATATGCTGTCATCACAGTCTGGAGGTCACTTGTGTGTTTTTATTTTCATGAGGGTGAGAGGGAAGTAATTACAAGTGTGGTTTGGGACCCGTCCCACATGAAAAGCATTACCCAGCAAAAGCTCCAACCTTGCGCCTTTAAAAACCAAACATGTTTTCCCACCGACTTCAACAGGTACTCAAATGCACAAAAGCCATACGAATTGTCAGACAACAGCAAGGATCTCAAAAACTGCTCCTCAGAGGTCCCACTGCTGTGTTTCCCATAAAATTAAAAATAAGTCTTACACCTTTTACAAATGGGATTTTGGCAGCTGTATAGAAATGACCTTTTTCCAGTCAGTAGTTCAGCTGTTCCTAGAGGTGGATATGGAGTAATATCAGTTCTTAAATAGAATAAATGCTAATATATGCTGGATGTCTAATATTTTCACTTTTGTATTGCTGGTTTTATTATTTTCATTAAAAGCCTTAAAACTTTCTTCTGGATTTTTTTACTCACATTTTAAGTCATAACCTTTAGGATTCTTACCTGCTTTGCAAAATGAGTGTAATGGTGTTTGCTGTTGTGTGCTTTGAGAGATACTCATATCCTAGTAAAATATACTAGACTAGTTAACCTGGAGCTTCACTAAGCAAATGTAAAAGTCAAACTTTTTAAAAGAGTGAGAAATACTTGAATTTTTAACGTCTCTCTGAAATGAGATGCCATCTACTACTTTTTAGTGCTTGGTTTGTTGGAAAGACCAGAAGTACAACCCTTATTGACTTAGTCCTGCGCCGAGTGTAAATTCACACAAAGAAGAGCAATTTAACATGTGACTGACCTTTTACAATGTGAAATGAAGAAATGCACTGTTAAGGTTACTGGAGTGTGGCAGGATGTTTAATCAGCTTCTTTGCTTTAAAGAACAGTAGGAAGGAGATGATGTATTAAAGATGATAGCTTCTTGTAGATTTTAACTTGTAATGCCAGGATCTGAGTACAATAGCAGATTAAATCTCTGTAAGGGGACTTCCTACTGGACTTTCTATTTTTAGATGCTTGTGGCTGCTTCTTCCTTCACTTCTTACTAGTTGGCTTTTGCTCCCTTGAAGACTTGAGTTGCTTTCTCTGAGATCTGCTTCCAAACTCTGATAATGTCTTTCTGTTTAAAGCAATCGTTTTTTTCTCAGTTTTGTAGTAAAAGGCAAAAGAAGACAGCATAAATGGAGCCATGCATTTTCCAATTGTATTTTAGTGCACACCAGAGGTAAATTCATGGCTTTGAGCACTAAATATTTGCAACATTCTTAGCACATGTGTAACGGCACTGCAAACTTCCATGTAATAATAATAAATCAACCCAGATTTGCTTTTGTAGCTGGGTAGGTAGGATAGTCCAGTGTCCTGTGCATTCAGCTTGTCCCTCATGTCTGAAAATGCCCCGTAGCTGTGAGTGCCGCCTCCGAAGCACGCACGCATCCTTAAGTCAGATGGCTTCACCTGGCTGTCTTTTCTCTCTGACCAGCACTGCCTGGTTCCAGAATAGCTCTGTATTTGAAGAACTGCATCCTTTTTCTCTACTATGGTCTGTGCCCTCTCTTGAGAGATTAATTTACAATAGAAGTCTTGATTCTAATCCATCTCAGACCTGGGAAATCTGGGGTTATGATATTAATTTTAATTACAATTAGTTGTCTTCCTCTCCACTCTTCATCCTCAGGATGTTGCAGTTCTGTGCATCAACATCACACATACACACACACCCCCCATTATGTTTTTAGGGGTCACAACTCTTGCATTTCACTGTCTTTCAAAGGTCCATTTTTGTGTCCATTCTGTCTTTCTATTCTAATTCAGGTGATATGTATGCATTTTGTGGAAGTTTCCATAACCACTTCTCTATCTGTAATTTTTGGATCATACATTTAGTACTGAGCTTTATCCTTCTGTCAATTTTCCTTATTTTTGATAAGGTATATTAACACAGTAAAACAATTATAATATTACAGAAATGTCCTCCTAATAGTCTTGTACCTTTAGAAGGATGCTCTTTTTTTTTTCACTGTAATGAATTTTCCTTTTGTTGTTTTTTAATGAATCAGCTGCCCAGTCTCCTGTCTCCCCTATGTTTTGCTCTACTTCAGCTGTCACCAGTCTAAAGCAGCGTTTGGCTTTTGCTCACTCTTGAACCCACTGGTGAAGTTCTCTTTATTCTATTCTAGTGGGCTTTTAAGTTACAAGTTTTCCCTTCCTTATTTGTCAGAAGCACTGTGCAGCTCCTGTGCCATTCGATAGTGGCTGTTTTGTCCTTGTCTGTTGTGGGTACACAGAGCAGAGCAAGAATTTAAGTCAAATGACTCTAAAAAGCTTGTAATCTTAGAAACCTCCTTTTGAGGGCAGAGGAGTGAATGTTGTCACTGACATTCAGCAGTCTTTGTTATGCTGAGTCTGTAGCTCCAAGTAATGCCCGTGTCTTCAGGATCAGACCTACTACCCGCCTCTTGCGATGCCAAACAGTCCAGCACAGGCGGTGAGATAGTGATAGCTGATAGCACCCACCCATGGTGCATTTTAAATGCCTTAAATCCAAGAGAACAACCTGAGCACCTGCTTCTTGTCCTGTGGTCTTAATCTGCGCTTGGGCTGGAGAAGCCCCAGGTGCCGTGCTGTCACCACAGAACTAACATAAGCACACGCAGTTTTGTCACCAGGCTCTCCTTCGTGTTGTTTTGTCCATGTCTTCCCCTTGCTGGGATGGTGCCCTGGCTGCTGGGTTGCAGGCTGCTGGAGAGGGGATAACTCCTGCTGCTCCTGCTGACACTGGGCCACCTCAGCCGGGAGTGCAGAAGCAAAGAAGCATGAGGAAGAGTGGTGAGATCACTGCATGTCGGACATGGGAAAGCATCCTTCCCTCCTCTAACTTCTAGGCATCTCTTGGGTTCCTCTTGGATCTGGCTCGGGTTGCCTGAAGGATGGAATTAAATCTGTATAAAAATTTTGCTCTCTGTGTCATAAGGATTGTCAAAACCAGAAATATAAGCATTAGTTCATTAGTTTTAAGAATGGTGTAACTGCGGTAAAAGCATTAGCTGCATCATTGAAACAAGTCTCCCCAAAGGTACTGGCACGTTACCCCTGCAGAGGACCCTTATGAAACTATTCTTGAGAAGTGTAAGGTTACATCTTCAAAGGATATTTCTGTAGCAAGTGTGGCAAAACAAGCGTGTGCAGCCGTAGCAGGTTCTCAGAGGTTACACCTGTACTTTCTGGAAAGGAATTAAGACAAAACAGGGACACATCAAGTTTTTGGAAGAACTGGGATGAAACTTCTGAGTCTCCATTTGAGCTGTGGTGTATGAGCGTTGCAGCAGCTTCTCCCCACCTACGTCCTAGCTGTGTCCAGGGTGCCTCTGACAGAGGCAGCTACAGTCAGTAATGGTTTTCATTAAAAAAAAAAATAAAAAATTAGCAGCAGCAAACAAACCTTCTGTAACTTCATAATTGTGGATAACATGGTGAGTAAAATGAAGAGATGATAAAGAGCATTACAGAAACTTCATTCACTGCTAAATAGCAATTTCATGCAAGCTGCGGATGCATGGGTCCTGCCACTACCCTCCTTCCGTTCTCTTCCAAGCAGGGGCAAAGTCCATGTTTGTAGGAAGGGTAACTGCAGTCTCTTTACTCCCCAAGGATGCTTTCTGGGCATTGTAACATGAGATTTCAACTTTGCAAAGCCCTGAGTAACCTGCCACAGGCCTTATGGAGCTTGGGACCCTACTTTGGGAACCGCTGTCTTGGATTTTAAATGTAAAATCAAGATAGCATCTGTTAGTATTTAGTCTGGTATTTAGATGAACCTGGGTTTTGGTATGGAAACCTAATTAGTGTGAGACGGCACTCCTTTTTCTCATACGAAATAAAAATCATCATCAACTGAATAGATCTGTAACAAATTTTATTGATGTTTTGGGAGGTGCAAGCACTGCCAGTGTTAATTAAAGTATTGTCACATGCTTTCCCAGGACAGGATTTCAGTATATTGGTGCATTTTCATACCTTCTGCCTATATGGTAGGAGTAGTCACTGCTAATCAGATGGCAGGTGGCCATGAGCCATCAAACGCCTCTCTCTGCATTTCTCCCAGAAGCATACTCAGTTTTGTTTCCCTGCTTCCTAATGGAGGATTTCTTTGCCAGATAATTTGTGGAAATATTTTTCCTGTATTTCTTCATACTTTTCCCAATAGAGAGTATCTTTCAATTTCAGCTCTTTTCCTTTGTCACATTGACCCCAAAGCTGTTCTTTCTGGATTTCCTGCATGCTTTGTTTTTCCAAGTTTCTGTTTCCAGTTTGTGATCATTCTTTTGCACTGATGGAGCATCTGCCCATAATTTACATTTCTGTATTGTGAAAAGCCATTTTGTTACATTGAGGCTTTGCGTCAGGGATGAATTCCAGTTTAGTCTGTTCTTATCAGGGATGACTTTTGGTCATCCAACTTCAATGCCTCAATGAGCAGCCTGAGCTCCTGATACAGCAAATAAAACCTCCATAGAGAAGTCCAGAGCACTTTGGTCTTCCTGATCATGGATCAGACTGTGCTAAGTTGATCGGGACGTGCGGGAAGGTATGTTCTCAGGAAAGACTTTCTTTGTCTCTTGCTTTTTATGGAAGGTGATGATTCTGTTGTGTTGTTACAATCCTTCTGTCTCACACATAAATATTAAAAGGCTAGATCATGGTTTCTCTGTTTGTCAAGTCTATAGCAAGGTCAGAAAAAGATGAGAGTAAGGGATTGGTAAATCTAAGAGTGGCATGATATATTCAGTATGCTTGTGATTATCCATCCAATGCTACTGAAAATCTTACAGAGAACTTTTTTTGTCAACACAGTCTCTACAGAAGAGTCCTGGGAAGGTTGCGTCAAGGCTGAAGTGCTCATAGCACAGCAGAGCTTTCAAGCTTCATTGTCAGATCCCACGGCGAAGGCATGGGCTACACAGGGGCAATTCTGGTCTTCCACCCTTAAGATTATAAGTGATGCTGAGGCTGTTTTAGCTGCAGCAGCAGCCTCTCTTTGCCAAAATCCCTTAATGATACAGAGGGATCTCTAAGAGGGAGTCTCACGAGCTAAGTGTAGTGCAAAGCACCCTTCCTCAGCCTTTAAGAGAGGAGGGGATCTGGTCCAGGCTGAGGAAATGAAGAAAAGACAACAGTGTGTCTTTAAAAAAAACACAAACCCATAAAACAAAGGACCCCTCTATTTTCTCAGTTACTGAACTCAGCAGTCTGACAAGTGGGCTAATGCCTACCTTTCGTCATTGCTGCAGACAATGCTGATCTCAGGGTCTAGCATATGGTTTAGCTATTGATTTGGCTTCCATTTAATTGAGATCTTTGAAATGAGATTGTTCCATGCTGTGCAGTGCACATTTATACAGCCACTCGGTAAACATTTTGCCTTTTCCTTGCCTATTAATGATAGCTGCTTGGAGTACAGTTGTCAGGAGGGAGTTACCACCTGAGCTATCTTCTTGATGTTAGTTTTCTGACTGTTGACCCTATTGTAGGGGGTGAATTCCCAGATTTTGCCAGGCTATGTGGGGCTGATGGAGAAGTTTTCATTTAATGTTCACAGCAAAGGCAATCTGCCCACTATTGCCCTCCATAAAGTGCCACTGGTTTATTTACAAGATTGGCTTATAAAAACACACACAGAGCGAGTGAAAACTTGTTCCCTTACTCTCAGTGATCTTAACAAAGAGTCTTCCGGACTTGAAAGGCAAGGCAAATAAGCATTATGCTATGATTTAGGTTTCTGCAGTAGGAAGTCTTTTAAAACAGCTCATAGAGATCTTCTTTCTTAAATGGCTGTGTTGACCTTTAATAAAGTGGTAGCCAAAATTTTGGGAGGGGGGTTGTTTGTTTGGTGTGTTGTTTTTTTTTTTTTTTTTTTCGTTTGTTAGCTTGTTCCTGCCTGTAGATTAAGAGTTGCTTCCTTTTGCTGTTGAAGGCTGAGGTTTGAAAGGAAGACTTACTGCAATCTATTTCAAGAATAGTCAGAGGAGGAGGAAATTCCCTTCTTGTTGCTAATAGCTGGTGCAGAACACTCTGCTGGAGGAGGAGAATAGTTCAGTAAGTTAAAAAATTTCTATGAAGTTTTGATTTCATGCATCTTGTTACTATCTAGAAATTTCATTTTCTGTATTGCAAGCATAGTATGTCTTATCTTCTTTGTTAAGGGGGGAGGAGCTGTGGGTATTGTGTATACCTTCGAACTCAGATACTAATTTGGTAATATAGCAAGGGTGAAATGTTCACTTAAAAAAGAAAATGAGAGATCAGTTATTGCTTGTATGACAAACCATCAGCCTAAACTGAGGCGGTACCTCTAAGAGACATTAGTGCATTTCATTATCTGAGAGCTTGGATTAAGAGAGAGAGGTAATTTTGCCCACCCATGCATCTGTAATGTTCTTACCTTTTCAGATGTTTCAGGTTGCTTTAAGATACTTCCATCAACAATTTAGAATCAAGGGCCCAGTTTAAATATCAATAGCAGGACAATCCAAACCTCCCTCAAGGCAGAGCTAGATATCCTAGGTGAGCATATTAGAATGAGACTGTTTGTCTAGATGCATTTCCCTTTCACTTTAATGGAAAGCAGAGAGGTGTTCAAGGAATACCTAATTCTGTACTTTATCCAGAATTTATGTGGGAGCAGACGGCACTGCAGGCTGTGGGCAGCGGACCCGGGTATGGAGACAAGATGAAAGCCCTTGTGCTCCTCCATTACACGATGAAGGTGCTCCTGTTGCAGTGGGGTGTGTGTGCTGAAGCAGAGTCGGACCTCCTGAAGTCCCCTTGCCCCCTGCTCATCCCCCACGGGGCTGGCTCAGGCAGGACGCCGCTTGGGTGAAGGGAAGCAAAGCCCAGGATCCCAGCCGGGTCTGGCACTGTCTGGTCCGTGCCTGCCTGCTCCTTGGCTGTCGGTAGGAAACTTGTCCTCATCCCAGTGGCTGGGAATCCACTGCTGCTTATGGGCCCCTTGCAGGAGCTGTCGTACAAACGCCAAGGAGACTCTGCACCCCAAAAGTTTTAAAGTGTTGAAAATTCACATTTGTTCTCCTTTTGCTGTCACTAGGAACTGAGGTTTGGTAAGCAAGTGAGGGACTTTCTTAAACTTTTGTGCAGCAGAACTCAAAAGAAAATAATTAAAAAAAAAAAAAAAAAGGAAGCTGGAGATGGAAGAAACATCTTCCACCAGAAAATTTATCAAGGTGTTCTCTGCAACCCCTTTCAAGCCAACAATGTTGCTGCAGGTGTGAAGTTTGTTTGTTTGTGAAGCTGCTCGTGTACCCACGCGTGTCACCCTCACACGCTGTCCCTGTCACATCCGTGCTAGCCTTTGAGAAGAGATGCCTTCTGGTGTTGGGTGTCTTGTCCCATCCCATGTTCTGCTTTGGGACTTGGCCAGGTGAGATTTGTTTTCACTTCTATCTTCCACAGAAAGTATCACCTGCTTCAGATTTCTTAAAGACCTGTGTCGGATGTGCACACCAAAATGTGAAACTATTAATGTTCATTTCATTCATGCATCCGTTTTAGAAGATTATTACTACTTTTAAATGAAAATTAAATATTTAACTGAGAGAGGATTTCTACAATCCATTTTAAAGTATCATTTATTATATTATAAGTAGTAGCCTGAAACCCACACCAGAATTCAGTGGACCGTTATACCACATGCTGTACAGGAAATTCTTGTGCCTCTTGATACCGTTTATAATTTAATTGATGATGAGCAATGCAGAGAGCGAGAGATATGCTGTGAAACATACAGGTGTAGCTTTACGTGTTTGTGCATACAGGTCTATGTAGGGCATAGTTCAAAGTGTAATCATGAATAAATTGAGAATGTCAGATTGTCTTCCAGCCATATATGAATTTATAAAATTTTTGAGAAGGGTCAAATAACTAAAGGTTGCAGCATTTTCTTTATTTCACCTTTCTTACATCACTTTATTTTCCTCTTACTTTGGGCCTTTGTATTTCTTGCAAGTGAAAGCCCAGATTTCAACTTTTAAACTAGATCTTAGACAAATTTCAGGAATTCACGAGCCTTACTTTCATTTTTATCCCGCCATTGGAAATCCTGAAAGAAAATTGGCAATTTGTCTGCAAAACATATTGGGTGCTTTTAGTGTGTTTCAGGTATTCAGAAATTTTACAGTTATCTCTTCCTTTAAATAGAACTGCATCCGTTGACATTCCACGTGCTGAGAAGCGGTATTGTAAGGCAATTCTTTTTGTACTTGTAAACAAGCTTCCATATGACAGTACTTTGAAAGTGTTTTTTAAATTGTGCTACATCTGTGTCTGATGTTAAAAGCATTAAAAGCCAGCCAAAACCCAAGCCCTCCTAGCAGCCTCCAAACGCAGAATATGTATACGCCATATATATTCAAAACTGCCTATCTTTAATTTAAATAGCAAACATAAACCATAAATGCCCCCCTAAGCTTTCTCCACAAGCTTTGCTGTTTTACAGACTTTCTCTGCCAAACTTCTTTGTTCTTGCTTACAGTTTCCACGTCTGGGCAGAAACAGTTGTTCCCTTCCACACTCTGACCGGAGTTACTTGGATGTCACCTTGTCCGCAGGGTGACACAACAAAGTACCCGTGCTGCTTGCTGCAAAGCCCGGAGCAGCTGGACCCCCAAACCTTTGCACCTTCTTTGATCAACCCTTGCCACCCTGCCCCAGGGCCGGTATGGTGGCACTGCAGGAAGAACCACAGCAGCCAAAACCCACCTGTCTGTGGTGCAAAAACATTGGGTTTAATTTAGCGTTGGAGAAGCGGCACCGATGGGGGCAAAGTGTTGTCTGTGAGCAGGGTCTGCAAAACACCTCTGGAGAGGAGGCTGATTGCATCGCTACGTGGTGGTGAAGTAGCAGAAATCACCACCCGGCACCCGGACTGGGTGGTGGTGGGTTTGTGCAAGGTATGCGGTACTGTGGATGGACTTGCGCTGAGTTTGTGTAAGGGTGGCAGAAGCTGTTAAGGCCCAACAGCCGAGCAGTGGTAAACTACGCCAGCGGCTGGCTGAGAGAGGCTGGGTCAGCAGAGCAATGCTGGTTTAAAACTTAAGTAAGTGCATAGGGTTCATGAAAAAAGAAACCTTAATTACATCTTATTTTTTTACCTAATATGTGTTTGGCACATATTAGGTAAACCGTAAATTACGGTGTCTTTTTAGGACACAGTAAGACCTTGTATGTGTATAAAATAGAAGTTAAAACACATTAGTAAAGTTATGTATATGTGGGGAACCACCTTGTGCAGATATTACCAAGCTACATTAAATTTGGCCTTGACAGTGTAGCTTTGCCCAGTAAACTTAATGTATTGGGTTTTTCAGGGGCTTTAATTCAAAGTCAACAGAATTTTTAGGTTGTAATTTGGCAGCAAATTGGGATTTTTATACAGACTGGTGAGGTTCAGCATGGTAAGAGGAAATTCATCCATCATTGGAAACCATGCGAAAATGAGTTTTACTTATTGTTTGGATTTAAATAGATTCTCTTTTTATTTCTGTGCTTATTGATTAATTTAAAGTATAGGAATAAAAATTACTAGATTATATTACAATGGCTAAATCTTGACAATACTTCTGTAGGAAACAGACCATGTAAATGAAAAATCAGAATGGTGTGTTTTACTAAAGTGGTACCATATGTTAGTTGATTAACAAGTT
Source organism: Aramus guarauna (assembly GCA_013400195.1). Lineage (NCBI taxonomy): Eukaryota > Metazoa > Chordata > Aves > Gruiformes > Aramidae > Aramus > Aramus guarauna. Next base: position 1,145,585 of record VXBL01009297.1, read on the forward strand.
GTAGGCATATTAGAAGATCTTGGCTGCTGGTAAGAAGGAGCATCTGTTTTTTAAGTCTTTTATCTAATATAGGGAAAGACTTTGCCAAGTCAAGTTTAAGCTCTTTTTTTTTTTTTTTTCATATCAGCTAAAAATTCCTTGGGTATTTTTCTTTCCATAGGCAACACTAATGCATTCTTGGGGTTTAAAGCTAACCCCATCCCTGTGAAGAAAATGCAGTAATGTTAAGAAGTAATGCAGAAGGTCCTGTGTGCAGGTGTTTTATATGAGCAGTTCAAAATTCTTCCAGCATCACAGCTTGTATTTGGTGTAAGACTTTTACCTTCAACCAGATATCAACCGTGGTAACTAAAAAGCAATTATAAAACTTGAATTTTCCTTTCGAATTTAGCAGTTCATGTTGATGGCATTGCAGCGAGTGTACAAAGTGCCAAGTGTGCATGCCTGCGTGCATCATCAGTGTAACTACAAAAACAAGTGTCGTGAGTTTTTATAGAGTAAAATGTACCACCTTCCACTTAAGACTTATTTTGAGATCTTAAGTAGAGTTTAAGTGGATAATCAGTTTTATTGTACTGGCTTGCAGCAGATTCTCTTGTGGTCTAGCCAGTTTTGGGCTGTGGTGGGAGCCAACAGAGGCTTCACCCTGAAAGCAAATGAGGTCTTGGAGAAAGATCGGAGATTTTAAGTTGTTTCATGCCTGCCTTATAGAGAACTTCTATTCCTCTGTGTTCAAGCTCCCAGTTTGAGGTTTCCCAAACACAGCATCTAAGAATAACTTTTCTTATCCGGGCCTGATAAAGCTTTTGGACTTTTCTCTCAGACAGGGATCTTACCTTAGCCATCTGCTTTGATGTGACTTCAGGCTTGGGTTTGTGCACAGCACTTTGCTCAGAGTTACCTGGGAAGAGAAGGCTGAAGCAGGAGCTGGCTGGCCATTAGATGCTGGAGACCAGCAAAGACAGATCATATAAGCTCTCTAGAGCTGTGCTGGCTCCCTGTCTGCTGAGTCCTACAATGTGTCTGATTTATGCAGCGTTGCATTTCATCCTGTGTGGTTGGTTTTGTTCCAGTGTATGAAAGCAAGAGTTGAGGTTAGATGAGGCTTTGTAAGCCTCAGATTTAAATATCAAGAGACTTTTCTCCTGGTCTGAGGGAACCTGAGCACATTGACCCTTCAGAGCGGGTGCGAGCCTTTGGTACCAAAAGTAAGTACATCAAAGAAATAATGTCTCTCAACATGTTTTTCAGTGGGAGACTCAGGTTTATGAAGTACAACTTTGTTTTGGATCCAGATGTTAACTGGCTGGGAGTGTTTCTGTTTTGTTTGTCTGTCTGTTTTTAATTTGATTACGTATCCTCTGCCATGGGAGAGATGTCTTACAAATACAGCCAGAGAGACCTCTCTAGGAGCAGCCTGTCTGTATTCAGCATCTCTCTCTNCCGGCCGCAGGGAGCGCGTAGGACGTGCTTCTGCCTGCTCTTCTTTTGGGGCTCATTTGGTTTCGTTGAGGATGAGAAAGAAATGCAACATTTTTATTTTATTTTTTTTTTATTTTAAAGTGCCTTGCATGTTGTTAATATCTCTATTGGCAAAGCCTGAGTTCTCTGTTCATCTGATTTCCCCTTATTTTCATTAGAAGGCTGTAATTTGAAGCTGCGAAGGAAGTTTTGAAACAGACAATGGGTGGAGAGCAACCTATTTTCTCAGTGCTTTGGGACTTTCCATAGTAGGAAACTGTTTGTTTAGTTTTGCAAAAATTNTGGGAGAGATGTCTTACAAATACAGCCAGAGAGACCTCTCTAGGAGCAGCCTGTCTGTATTCAGCATCTCTCTCTCTCTCTCTCTCTTCTTTGGCACTCCCACTCTTTCTGCTAGTTACAGTGCTAACAGAGTCGGTCCTTGCCTTGTGTGTCTCTGGAGTAACTTCACCTTCGATGATCATTTCAGGAGCTGCGTAGTGACTTCTGAGCAGCTGAGCTGGGGCCGAGCTGACCGGACACCCCGGCTGGGCGCTGCCAGCCCTTCGCCTTTGTCTTCCCTTCCCTTTATAAAATCCCACGCACCGCATCTCAGAGATCCGGGAGAGGTCCTGCGTGGCTGTGACCCCCGTGGGCGCTGCGGCGGGCGGGGCTGCCCGGGAGAGGGCAGCAGTGCACCGGCTGCCGGCCCCCGCGCTGCCCGCTGCCCGNGCCTTGCATGTTGTTAATATCTCTATTGGCAAAGCCTGAGTTCTCTGTTCATCTGATTTCCCCTTATTTTCATTAGAAGGCTGTAATTTGAAGCTGCGAAGGAAGTTTTGAAACAGACAATGGGTGGAGAGCAACCTATTTTCTCAGTGCTTTGGGACTTTCCATAGTAGGAAACTGTTTGTTTAGTTTTGCAAAAATTGCATGTATTTCATTGGCAGGACATGTAGCATAGCCCTCTGATGACCACAAAGTGAAAAACTAAGAGCAGTCTTAAGACAAAGTAGCAAGACAGGAAGCGATTTCCCTCTCCATCTGCTGGGCTGTGTGCTTTAAGGGACAGCAGCTTCAACGCCTGCAGGAGGTGGGTGCTCTCTTTCCCTGTAGGTAGTCATGCTGATGCTGAACAGCCTTCAGCTGTTGTAAACCCCCAGCCCAGCTCTCTGCCTCTCACCAGTCCAACTATGCATTCTGTCCAGCTACCAACAGCTTTGAAATCTCAACCTTTTAACTATGCCTTTGTCTTTACATACTGCCATAGCTTTTCTTCACGTGTTTTCCATGGGGGGCTATATGGGGCAAAGTAAGATGTGTTGTCAGCAAAATATGTTGAAGCTGATGAGCCGAGAGATGAAACAGCTAAGCAGACAGACGCAGCGTGTGCGTGTCTTTGCATGAGCGCAAGAAGTGTTACCTTCTCTGTGTAGTGCCATATGCTGCACAGACCTGAGATCCCAGCTCTGCTGAGCAGAGCCCAGTGTGGATGCCACCATGTGTCTACATGGATTGGGGTCAAAGTGTAGAAGGCAGTGCTGTTTGCAACTCTTCTGGCACAGCCACAGCAACCACTCATGAAGTGTTATGGACGGAAGTTAAAGAGCAGGCTTCATGCTTCGGTTTTCAAAGCCTGGCCAGGAGTCGTGCAACAACTCCATCTGGTATGGGATTGCAAACAGAAATGTAGTGCAAAGGAAAGACAGACAGTCCTCAGCCTTGTAAAACAGCTTTTTATGATAGTGAGAGTCTCCTTAGAATGGGTTATGTTCTGGGTTGGATTTTTTTGTTTCAAGAGAGAAGTGTTTAAGAAACTGATTGTGTAGTCTGCTGGCAGCAAAAAAGTATGACAACAAGTGTTGGGCAAAAATAGAAGGAGGAAATTCTTCATACAGAGAATCTGGAACATGAGTCTAAAATTTAGGGTTAAATATATGCTTGGCTCTTGAGGAAAACAGTCTACCCAGGAATCACCCATTGTCTAAAGCAGTGTGGAAATGTTCAAGAGTATTAGAAGATATTTCCATCTATAGACAGTATATGTTTTTCCAAATAAAAAAAATAATTTTATTTTATTCTCAGAACTATTTAAGGTAGGGGGATGCCATCCAAAAAGCCATATGTGCGAATGTTTTCAAGAGACCACCACTACCTCCAGTGGAGAGCTGCGCACGGAACAATCAGTGCTCTGCTCTGCCTGTGTGTGAGAGTCACCTCCTGTAACATCGGCCATATACACGCTGGGCAAGTAGTCTAAGGTGTACGCTGCTTTACAGTCATGGAAAGACGTCTCAGGAGATTAATTGACCCCATCCTAAAATAGAAGTCTAGAATGAGTGGGATAAGTAACCTTCAGCAGGTTCCTGTTTCACCTGATGAGTAACCTTCAGCAGGTTCCTGTTTCACCTCTGTGGTTTGCCAGGTGAACAGCTTACTCTAGTTGCTTGTGGGTTTGAGGGCTGGCACTAGGTGAGGCGTGGCAGGTTGGCTTTCCTTCAGAAGAAGGAAGCTGTAGGATTCTTTGGTGGTGTCTAAGGAGAAGCCCCATCAGATAGAAAGTAGCACTCTGATTTTCTCTTATTTGTAGTGTCAATATTGCAGATGGGTGTAAAACACCTCTAGAACAACCAGTGCTTCTGCCAGCCTGCAGCCACCTTTGCCGGTCCTTATGCAGGGGCCCTTGTCTCCGAGAGAGGACAGATATGGCTGCTCTGTCCAAATAGCATTATGCAAAGGTTGCTTATGCAAGGTGTTGTGAACTGTGTGTGCTCCACACCCATGAAGCTATTGTGTTTTACTTTTTTTTTAAACCACTTCAGATTTTCTGGGTCAAGAGTTACTGAGATACATCACTGTATATCGTGTCATATGTGCATCACTTTGAAAAACAGTATTTAATCATGCAAATAAAATGCTTACCAAGAGTCTTCTCCAACATATTCCAGCAGCTCCCTGTTACTGCACTAGCTCCAAGTTCATGACACTACTTAGTAGTCTGATAGGTTTCTGCAGTTAGCACAGAAGTACATAATCTCAGGTATGAAACTGCCATTGCTTTCCTGAGAGTTTGATAATTCAGTAAGAACTGCTTTCTAAAGTACTTGAAAATCTAATGAGATTCTGGATAGGCCTCTTTCAAGTCAGCCAGTCATAACATTCCTTGAGAAATTGCTAGTAAAAAGTTTCTTACTGTGCATAGCTGCTTAATAAAAGGTGTATTATTCTTTGCCCTTGAAAAATCTCCTGACTAACAAAAAAACCCCCAAAAACCAAAACCCTCTCTCCTGTTTTCTTGGAACAGGAAAGCAGGGAGGTGGTTAGACATCTCAATAAGGTAAGGAAATAGTAAAAGCAAATTTCCAAAGAACTACATGGACAAAACATATGATGTCTTCATAGAGAGATAGCGTGCAGTAGTGTGAGAAGATACTCGGAGTTCCTGCTTCTAAATGAGCAAATTGCCAATGATCCTACTACGATCTTCTTGGCAGTGGAGAGTTGGTGAGGGAGAAAAGATAATCTCAGCCCTCCAAAGCTGTGCAGATCCCTTGTTCAAAAGGTTTAATGGTGTTCTGACACTTGGTGGTAGCCAGAGCTGCCGGTGCTGATGCCATCTAAGATTTACCCTGCATTGTCCACCACCTCTGACCAATAGCTGAAGCACTGCAAATTCATTCTCTAGCTTCCACTACACTAACTTCCCTGTGTAGACAAACGTTTAAGGCCATTTTTACAACAGATGAGATGATATGACTTAATGTATTGTATGCCATTCATTGTCTCCCATATCCTCGCTCCAAGAGATTTCCGTACGATTCTCACTACACAGCAGAGTGTTTTGATTAGGTCTGGGGTTGTTATTTTTCTGTTGTAATGCAAGTGCTTCTATTTCTTTATGTTTAGCACATGTGACAAAGTGTTACTGTCAGCATTAGGGCTTCTTGTACCTTGTCAAGTGTAAGAGCAGCTGTAGCAGATCAGACCAGAGGTCCAGCCTGACAACCTGTCTCGAATGGTGATGGTTACCTAGAGGAGAATACAGGATCAAGGAGAGTATGTAGTGATACTTCTGGAATATCTTCTCAGCTCCCAGCAATATATGATTAAAAGATTACTTGAAAGAAACCAAGGATTATGTCCTTTTTTTCCACAGTGCTCAATGGATTTTTTTTCCATTAACTTGTGGTTTTATTTTTTTTAAACTCTTGTAAATTCAGCAACTGCAATGTCCTACAGCAAGAAGTTTCCCAGTTTACCGGTACTTCCATAATGCCCGGTGAAATTAATATTCACATCTATGTATTTTTGAATCATTAGCTTCCTTGTTTCATTTGACGACCCTACAGTCTGTATTGAGAGACAATGAACCATCTTTCCTTATTCAGCTTCTCTGTGTCACTCATGTTTATATACCTCAACAGATGTTTGAGTCATCTGTTTTAAGAATGGAGAGTCCTACATAATTTACGTGTTCCTTGTACAGAAACTGTTCCATAACTTTGATCATACATGCTGCCTTTTTCTTAACATTTCCATTTCTGCTGTATCTTTTTTGACCTAAAGTGAATTAAAACTGCATGCAATATTCAAAATGTGGGTAGGTTGTCGATTTGTGCTGTAGCATAATGATATTATCTGTCCTGTTTGCTATTCTTTGCCTAACATTTTCTAAAATCCATTTGGTTTTTAAGTCACTAATGAGCAATGAGCTGAAATTTTCATAAAGTGGTTATACCCTTAAACTCTTTTTGAGTGGTAATAGTCTGTTCAAAGTCAATGTGCATCACTTTACATTTATCTACATGGGATTTCATCTGTCCCTTTACTGCCTGGTCAGTGAATCTTGTGAAGTCCCTTCTTCATAATCAGCCCTTGTCTTTACTTCACTGAATATCGTGTTTTCAGCAAGCTCTGCAACTTCACTTATACCCCCTTTTCCAGCTCACTAATGGTGAGAGCTGCCCCGACCAGTGCATTCTCTGTGATGCCATCGGTAATCTCCATCCCCTGGGAAATTTGTCTTTTGTTTCTATGGAGTCTTTTCTATCTTTGTTTGGTTTTTTATCAATGGGAGGATCTCCTCTCTTTGCTTCTTTACCAAGGGCTAAATGCCCTGTGGAGATCCAAGGGAACCATATCTGCTGGCTATCACATGTCTACTCTCTCACTGGGTTGGGAAATGGAAATACAGTTCTGCTTCTGCTTTCCTCGACCCATATGATCTGGTGTTTCAGATTCTCTCCACAACATTAAATTATTAATTTCACAGGACCGCATTTGGGTTTTGCTACTTGCCTAACATGTTGTCCACATACAACATGTCAAGAGTCCTTCTGGGGAGTGACATGCACTGCTTTCTAAAGTCGGGGGGAAGTGTTCATGGTTCTTATTTTAGCTCCATCAGCAAAAGAAAATTACGAGCAATAGTGCCTCTGTGGATGAATTTGTGGTTTATTGAAAACTGTGGCAGAGCCCACAAGATGAGGAGAGAAAATAATGTCTGATTTTAAATTTCAGCTGTTGGCTGCAGCTGCAGCTTTCAGAAAGCTTTTCAGCCTGATTCCTGCCCCATTTTCTCCTAGCTTCCTTTTACTGCAAAAGGAAGCTGAATTGCAACACTGAACACTCCATGACTTAGGTTCTTTAGTACGCAAGCAGCTTAGGCTTTAAATGGTATGGCTTTGAGTATAGATATGATCAGATGTACATTATTTCAGAAAGGAGTGAAGATACAAATTTTTTTAATTAATTTTCAAAGTGTGAATTTGTAGCAACTTATTAGATGTTTTTTAAAAAAATAGAAAGTGAATGATTTAAGCTGTCTGCAAGGGGCTGAGTTTTTTATGTTTATGTTAGATTGAGATGTCACTCCCTCAATGAACTAATAGCCTCAGAATTCACAGTTACTTATCATGTATCGAATAAAGCTGATATATTCTTACGACTGGTGACAACTTCTGCAAGATGAAGGGGAATTAGTCTTTAATCAAATAAAGAATCCCTGCGGCATGGCAGTCCCATGCTGATGAAGACAGCTGAGGAACTGAAAACATGCTACCTTTCAACAACCGAGGCTTTATTCATGTCTTGAAAACACTCCTGAGATTTGCATGGAGCTATGAAGAAAAGGTATTTAGTGATGATTTGCAAAGCACTGCCACAGTCTCAATGTCTGCGACTAAAATCAAGTACAGTGTAAGACAGCATTAAAAATGGACCTCATGCTGCCCAGGAGGCCCAGCGTGGCCTTGTCCTCCAAAGGAATGGTTCTCAGACACTTAAGGTCAGAAGACCACCCAGTCTTTTCTTTGTAGGGTGGAGAAAACAAACAAATAACCTTCTTTGATGATTGGGAAAAGAAAGTGATTGATAATTACTGCCTGTAGCATTTTACCCCCTAGTTGTGGTATTCAGCCTGTATTTTCTGGCTGCATTTAGGCACTTATTTAGAAAACTATTCAGACTTGATTTCGGTGTTTCAAGTAATGTCAGACATGTAAACCCCTTTGTCCTAACTTCCATTCTGCAGACCATCTTCTGCACTTAGGCTTACTCCCATAGTCCTGGATAAAGGATAGTTCTGGGTAGAGCTTCTCTATTGGGATCCAACTATACTTGATTTGAGCTCTTACAGCAAGATTCCACGCAAAAAAGCAGACTAAAAGCATTGAATGCCTACTATTAGTGGGTTGCAAACTCATCCTTCACTTACCCAATGCCCTTTTCCAAGGGCATTTCTGCATTACTCTTTGCTGTGTGAGAGGATTTATAGGAGCTTATAAAACTGAAATGGGGGCGTGTAAGTAATATTGTCATCTTGTCTCCAAGAGATTTTGATACTTCTTTCCTTCCAGCACTTTGCCCAGAATTTCCTTCAACTGGTAAAAGGATTTAGATATCATTCCAGCTGCAGTCTTGAACTTTAATGGCAGTTATGGAGCAAAACAGCAAAAGAGGGAAAAAAGTGTGACTTTATCACTGGACCTTGTGTTAATTATGAAAGATTAAGACAATAGTATGAAAATCATAAATAAAAAGGAGTAAATCACAAAGTTATGCTTTTGCAGATGAGTATTGGAAATCAGAGTATTGGAGTATAAGCATATGCATTAAAAGCTGTCTATGCTACCCTTTTTTAATATCCTTTTCCTCTGAAGTAAAGAAAACCTGCCATTGTCACTACTTACTACCTGTTCCCTATCCTCAGCTATGCCGCATGTAAAGGCAGGTGCTATATGATGAGAGACATTTGTATATCTCAGTGCAGACTTGCAGTTTGTCAAGGGAGATAACTAACACAATGTCATTTTATGTTGTCAGTGGAGAGCTCACCTGTGAGTCATCACATTGTTTGAAAAGTTTTTGACTTACAAAATCAGTTGGAATTAAATTGTCTTGGGTCAGGTGTTTATTCATGAGAGAGACAGAGGCTTTACCTCTGAATAAGCTTAAACCTTGTATGACACCTTTCTATGCTGACGTTGCTTATTCTTGCCTTCACCCCAGGCAATTCTGTGCGCCGCTTGGAGCTTGATGAGGCGGATCATTGTTACTTTTTCTCCCTTTTTATCTTCTGCAAAAGTGCTGTATAGAAGGAGCAGACTTCCCCTTGTAGGAGAAACAGGGTATTACACCATGTCAAGTGTCCCTGCGGCTTGCTTGGTCCTTGGACGTTTTGCCCCTGCCAAACCCAAAACGAGCTCTCCCTTTTTGGGAGGAGGTAGCCGTGGCCACGGGCTCCCTGCCCTGGCTGGGGAGAGTGCTCCAGCCTCGCACCCCGTTCCCTGGGGGCTCTGTGCTGTCGTGCAGCACCCAGCTGCCCCGGTGTTTTCAGAGGTAAACTTAGGTCATGTACCCATTTATTACTGTTAGCATGTTAAGGTCAGAAGAAGGCTGTGATAATCCTGCTAGCTGTACTTCAAGGAGGATTTGGGAATGCTAGAAAGTGAAAAGAGGAGAGGCAAAGACTTGTTTTCCAAGACAAAACCAGAGTCTGAGATACAATGCACATCTTCTGGAGCTCAGCAGATGCGAGTGATTGAGGAGGCTGTGAGGTGCTTTCTCGCTGAGCTCACGTCCTACAGCACTGGTCAGTCTGGCTGACGGGGGGGACTAAGTCCGATCACTGGAAACCGAGGTTAAGTCAAGTTTACCCTGAAGAAATAGGAAGCAATTTCTTAGCACTGAGGGTAATTAAACATCAGTCAATTAACTATAACAACATAGTCTGTGAAACGCGAATGGGTATGTTTGCAAAGCCACGTTAGCCCAAGTGCTGGAAGAAAGCCCATATTTATGGGGGTGGTTGTTGCAGGGTGGAGGAACGTGGCAGTCCTGCCTGCTGCTGCTGGACATGGTGTGCCTGAGCCATCAGCTCCATCAGCTGCCTTCGTGGGCCTGTGTGCTGAAATACCCTCAAATAACACGCTTGTAACTCTGGCCGCTCTGTATTAAAGACAGTGACTAGAATCCACTGTTGCACTTCAGCCTTTCAGGTGGTAACGTGCAGCGTTCAGGAGGATTTGGCCACCTCCACGTACAATGGGCTAGGTATGTTTCAAGGTGCTGTTCTTTTTCCCCTCAGGTTGTTTTTTTTTTTCATGCATAAGAGACTGGCTGTGCTGGAAACAGTGACTGGGTGTGTGCAACACAGCTTTGAGATTAGGATAGTTTGGGGTTTTTTTTAAGGTGGATGTCTGATCTGGGAAACTAAAGGCAAAGAACTTTCCTCAGGGGTCAGCTGGGAGCTTGATGTCCTGCACTTTCTTACTCTGATCATCTGGGTAAATCTCATGGCACGTGGTGGGGTTTGAAACGAACACTAGTGCAGAGGTAGCATTGGTCTCCTGAGATCAGAAACGTCTTGTTCGTGTCATTTAAGTGTTTGGCCTTCATGTGAGGACCCCATGTCAAATTTAATGGCTCGTGATAGATGGGAAGTCAGACAAGGTAATGAAATGGTCCCTGTTGCCCTAAAGCTATGAAATCCTAAATGCTGAAGAGTGAATTAATAAACGTGCATCCTGGCAGAACAGATTGGGCAGGGCTGAGAAAGAACAGGAGTGCCACTGCTGTCAGCTCTGATTGCTTTCTTCCTAATCAGCGGTCTTAATGATAGCATCAGCATGGTCTGGGAAGGTCAGAGAGGCACTTTTGAAGGATGGGGATATGCATACTGTTGGGAGAGGTCATTGATACGTTTCTAAGTAGGAGGTTCTCCACTAGCCCTCTGCACTTATGCCTGCCTTCAGGAGCTGGTGCTCTCCAAGATGCAGAAATAAAAGCTTTGCAAACAGCAACCTGTGACCATCTACGCTGGATTAGAAATCAAGTCCTCATAGAAACAAAGCTGTAAGGATTTATTCTGCTTGCCTTTATCTCTTTTCAGACGTTCAGATTGTCGTTTGCTGTGTAGCACTGTCCTTGTTGCAGGAGACAGGGAGAAATTATAGTAAGAACAATTAAAAATGTCCCACTCATTAAGTCAGAGTGGTGCTGACCTCTCCCATGATCTTAGTTTGAGTCTCAGAAAAAAATCTAGTTCTTGCCAGTGACACTGTGGAAAAAAGTCAAATATATGATTGGGTACAGCCCAGAGATGAATAAAATGAGTAGTGTTCCCAAATAACTGACTTTTCAAGAAAGACCATCATCATGAATTGTGTGAATGCTGTGTGTTGGCAGTCCTGCTACCATTGTGTAAAATTCTAATACTTATTTATTAATTATTTTTTTAAAATAATTTGTTTTGGTAGAATATCAGAATTGCCTGTTGGTAATGGTAATCACAACATAATTTGAACTATTGTCTTTTTTTTTGGACCCAAGGTCCATCCAAGTACATCTTGTATTTCTTAGTAATTCAAGCAGTCACCTGACAATCTTACAAACTCCAGGTGTACTTGGTAGGAGCTGAAATAAAGCATCCTTCATGATTGTTTTTAAGTGTAATTGTACTTTGCAGAGAGCAATTCTCAATACCTTTGATCACTAAAGCATGCCTCCTTGTACATTTACAACCAGATCCTGCAGACAGCCGTGAAACCAGCAATAGTCAGTGTTTCAGGCGTTAAGTCTATTGTTCTGGCACTGCTAAAAAGTTGGACCAATTTGAATCCAAACTCTCACCAGAGCTTTGTTTGAGTGAATTCATCCAAAAGGGAACTTATCAAAATCAAAATGCTTTACACTGGGGAAAAATAGAATTTGAATGTAGAGCAGATGGACTTAAAAGCGACCTTCTCCCCTCCCTTTTTTCCACCTCCCTCAGAAACAATTCCCTACACTGTTCCTTCCCACCCACATATTGCTTTTTATTTGATTAAACTCTAGTGATTGAAATTTCCGTGATTTAAGGCACATTTTCCTTTTACAGACTTATTTGTTTGGTACCTTACAAAAACAGATGTTCATATTTTCTATTTCTGTGTTTGTGGGCTGATCTCATTCCTTACCACAGGTGATCCTGTGTGGAAAATGTGATGTGTGAAGAGCTGGCCAGGCTGGCAGGTGTGAGGAGGAGCTGTAGCGTGCCAGGGTCTTCAGTTCAAAGTTGGGTGCGCTGATGGCAATGTACTACTGTCAATGTCAGCGTGGTACGGTGGGATGACAACAGGGGGGTAAAAAGTCTGAAATAAGGTGTTGCATTACAGGAGTAAATCCTGTAATTATACTAATTTAGCTCTGTTCCATCTTACCTTAGGCGGTGGGAAGGGAAGTCATGTTAAAGCGTATCTAGAGTTAGCTTTGTTGGGATTGTCTCAAATTAGAGAGGTTCATAAAGTTATGGATGAAAAAGAATCACCTTTTTTTTCTTTTTTCCTCCCCACTTGAATATTAGGGCTTCTTTGTAATGACCACAGTCCTTTTTCTCAGTTTGATTTAGGGCATGCACAAGTGTTTACTGCTTTCAGACCTCTTCATTTGTTTAAAAAATTGGAGGAGGAGGAAGGACACAAGAATAAAATTTGGAAAACAGAAAACCTAACTTATTTAATATGATGTAGGTGTCCCAGTGTGAGAGTTGTGAGCTTGAGCAAAATGTCTTTTGGACTGAATGAAGTATTCTCTGTTACTTGGAGATGAGTAAGACACTTCACAGAACAGTGCTTTTTGACTGGAGGTGGGCTAGGATGCTACATCCTTCTTCGTGCCTGAGAGCTCGGCAATGCCAAGTGGCAGGTGATTATTACTGCTCCCCAGAGCCATATTTGAAATGGAATTGGAAAGATGAATGTATCTTCTGTCTGAACAGCTCATGTTCGACCTCTTAGTGACTCCTTTTAACAGTTGTTCTAGTGATTAAGTCTGGTGGTGGCTCTTGGCACCACTGTCAGTCTCAGAACTTCTCTGAAGAGCTGAAACCTGTAGGTCTGACAAGACATGATGAAAGTCTTACGGGGAGATGTGTAGAGAAGTTCATATTCAGTTTTCCTCTTTGCTTCAGCTGGAGTGTTACCATTTCACTCCTATGGCTAGATTTTCCTTGCAAGTATGAGAGTTCTTAACTGAACTGGAATGCATGGAGTATAAATATTGAAACTCTCCACAGATTTTTTAATAGTGAAGGTAACATCGTGATAAATAATCCCAGAGGTTGTACTAGACTGTCTGTCATCATAAATTTTAAAATCAAGTTCAAATGTTTTCCTTTAATTTAGCGACTGAATAGTTTAACCGCTACCCTTGCATTATCAATGGGACCCAGTTTGTTGAAATCCCTTACTAAGCAGATGAGGCCAAATGATCATAAAGTCCCCCTCCACATCTAAAAACCTGTGATTCTGTGTTGTACAATACCAAATCAGTAGAAAATTAATTAATTAAAATAGTGTAAACCTCTTCCCCCCCAGATCTACTTGCATATACAAGCTGATGGCTAGTATTATATCATCTTTGATATATACATATCAAATAATATATTTGATAATATATATATCTGAACATAGTCCCTTTCTCTTAGAAGCGAGCCTATTTTAGTTATTAAGCATTGAGAGACCACACTGAGGGCCGCAGTGAACTCTAAGCGCAAATGAGAACAGAGATGTGCTCAAATTAATTGCAGCACTGAAGCTGCTGTCTATTGGCCGAGGTGGAAATCAGAGTTTCACCACCCTCAGTGCTGTTTTTCCATAGTTAGTTAAAGTTGCTTTCTCCCTTTCAAATCCGATCGGTTGGTAGCGAATGGCCACCCGCAGCTCCCTGGCGTGGAGGGGAGGGTTCCTGACCTGCTGGAGCATCCTCTTGGTGCTCCCCTCCTCCAGGGCAGGTCCAAATGATCTCTGGCCGCACAACGGCTTGGAGAGGTGCTGCAGCGTGACCGGCCTGAGCACTCGTAATTCCTCCCAGACTTCTGCCTCACCACTTCAGGTCTAGTATTTATTTTGTTTCTGGACCATGGTAGGCTAGGCAGTGTCAGGCTGGTTCCTACTGAGAGCATTCACGATGTATTTCTCAGTGGCTACATGATTTCACATGGACATTGAAACAGGTCTTTAATTATGGGATGTTTCTCTGGTTTGACTATTAACAATTAATTTCCCAGTTTTTCAGTTGCAAATGATTGCTAGAACCACGAAGTCATTGTTGTATATTATAAATTTGACTAATTGAGCACAGCCAGTATTTGTTAATTGTTCCTTTTACACGGATGCTAAACCCGGATGTGTTTAAGTCACTCTGGGACATTAAACCCAATTAAAATGGCATAACCTGTTAGCAATTACTCTCTATGCATTGTTTTGCTATTGATGGGTCCAGATCTGAGCACAGTAATTAAAAGGAACCATTGTTACTGTTGATCCTGCAGATAAACAAATGCCGATTGCAAGCTGTGAACTGGTTAATCAAGTTTATTTAACTTGTTGTTAGTGATTCATCCCACTAACTGTGCTGGGGAGCTCCTTATTTGAGCCTAACAGTATAATGGTTCTGGCTGTCTCCAGTTTCTCAGTCGCTAAAGGAGTTTCACTAATTCTTTTAAATAGACTTAGGTAACATTTTAAGGAATGGCCTTCTTACATATATTAATTAAGCCCAGTTTGGGACAAAGGGACCAAGTTTTTTCTCTTAGAGTAAGAACATGTTTTGAGACCTTGCTGTCCCAACTGTTCCTGAGCAGATTACGATTACGTTTCCTCTGAGGCTGGGCAGGCTCTTCTGTTTTGTTTTGTTTGATTTTGATGATACTGAAGCACGCCATGTTTCAACTCACTTTTTGCCACTGTTCTTTAATCCCGTTGGAGAGACTACTGCAGCTGCAGAAGGTGTCCCAAGGTGACACTCAGTCCACAACTAAATAAACAATCTCTCCTAGATCATCTCTGCATTTTGGGGGTCTGTGTTGCTCAGGCCCCTTAGCAGCATCAGCAATACCATTTACTGTCAGTCTTAGCAGTGGGAGCATCTTCCTGTGGGCAGGAAAGCGACAGTTTCAGACCAGGCTGGTACCGTCCCAAGGGGCACCTGGCTGCTCAGTAGGACACAGCAGTGGAGAGGTCAAGAGACCAACTCTCTGTCTTGTGCTCGTGGCTGTGGAAACTAATGGTGCTGGTTAAAAGTAGATATTTCAATTTTAATGATTTTTGTTGTTGTTGTTGTTTAGTCTTAAACTAATTTTCTAGGGTTTTTTTCCCCACTGTGGATGGAGGTAAAGCCTTCTAAAGGGCTGGAGTGCATTGATTCTGATTTTACAAACTGTACTGATTTCCAGAGCTAATGCTGTTTTAGTACAAGGCTGCAAATGAACCTTCCTCTTAGGCATTTGTAGACAAGTATGTTTTGTGCTTTCCATTGCATTATTTCAGGATAAGGTCTTTTTAAGTGCCTCTAGTTTCCTAACTCAGTTTTTCTGAGCCATGTGTACAGGTAACGTCTTGGTACAACTTTCCCGTTGCTACTCCAGGCAGCTGTACTGGCTTTCTTTTCCCATCAGGGGTTTCTGAGTTATTTTACATTTCTTGTAGTTGGTGGTGTTCAGTGATGACTATTCCTGTAAAAGCCCTCTTCTCCTTCCAGCTGGCTGTGAACCTAAGTTGCAAGACGCTCATCACGCTTGTCCAGATTCTGGAAAACCTCAGTGTTAAAGACACACTCCTCCATATCACAAAAGGCAACATCAGATAAGTAGGATGGCTGGCCATCGCTTCTCTAAAAATAGTCCACAATCAGAATGAGCGGAGAGTAACCCAAGGCCAGTAAAAACACTACTCTAAATACAATGTATATCACACTGGTTTTATATAGCAGGCAACTAAAGGACCATTCTGTTGGGAGACTGTACTGCAGACCTGAAATAGCAGTGCTAATATTTAGATTGTATTTTCATCTTCTCTGTGTTTTCCATGCCAGATTTCTGGGACCTTTGCCAGGTTCCAAGAACTTACAGAATTAATTGTTAAGAAGGAAAATAAATTTTTCTTAAGTGCTAGGGAATACATATGTCTGATCTAATGAACAACAGTTTTGTTCATTTATTAATTGTAATTTACTCAGGTTTTTTTTTTCTGTCTGGAAAGGGGAGGATTGAGCCATGAGGAGAGTGATTTTCCTTGAGCTTCTGTATTGAATTTATATATACACAAAACATTTCTGCATTCAATAATCTAAGTAGACAGGATGACATTTCTGCCAGATAGAGATGTAAAAGGAAATGCAGGGGAATTTTCCTAGCCTGTCTGGACTGGGTGGTTGAGAGGTCATTGCAAGCAATTCAGCTGATGTTATATTGAAGTCAGTGTTGAAGAAAGTTTGGAAGATTATGCTAGGTCTGTTTAAAAAGACATCCTCCAAGATACTAATTGTTATCTGGTGTTGCAGTATGAGGTTGATTTAAATGAGAAATTGCATCTTTTTATTAATATCACAGTTATGCTTTGTTCTTAACCTAATTCAGCAGTTGTCCGTGGATAAACTTTCTGGTCTCGATGCTGTAACTCAACACTCAGTTTGTTCCACCATCTCTGGCTCTGCGTTATGATTTGATGGACTAATTCGGTCTGATATTCTCCGCTAAATCAACACATGTGGCATCTGCTGGAATCTGTGGGATTTGATCTCATTCTTCTCAGGCACATTATTTTTTGCCTCACGGCCCGATGAATCTATCGATTCTCATGCAGGCTTCCTGCCTCTGATCTGCCAAAAGAGAATTAGTTATATGTTTCTATACGCTTTGCTACTGAGGCTTCAAAATCCCTCTTAACCAAAGTCCCTGCTTACATATTGCTACCATTCATTTTTATTGGCTTCACTAAAGTTGAATTCCTGTATCTTGATTTTTCCCTAATTCATTCTCTGAGCAGCTTGAAAGAATTCAACAGAAAACAAAACCTCAAAGCGCTTATATAATGAATTACTTTTAAACTAGACGCTAAAAAAGACAGAGGAGCATTTATCAGGAATGTTTGTGGGCTTGGTGGTTACGAGCTTAAAAAAATATTCTGTGGAAAGGCTTTTGTCCCATGACAGAGATTTGAAAGGCTCTGGATTCGGATTCCAGCAGAGACTCAGGCCTGTAATCATGTTTGAAATGTTCCCTTTCATAAGGCTCCCCGGCTGCAGCGGGAAGCGGGCCGGCTAGGGGCTCGCCTGCAGAAAAGCCCATCACCTGTTGGGGCCCAGGGCTCGGGGCGCTCGGCCGGCCGCCGCCGCCCACCACCGCGGCGAGGACGGCGGGTCCCGGCACCGCGGGCATGCGGGGCGCTTAAGGGGGGACTTTGCACCGGGGAAGGAAGGGAGAGTTTCCTTTCTCCTCCCCGAGACCGGCGCTGACAGTCCGGGCGCTTGCGGCTTCCAAGTTGGAGAGGGGAGCTTGTGCGGTAGGCAGGGACAATGGAGGAAAATGAAAGCCAGAAACTTGAGCTGTGCCTGGCTTGCTCAACAGACAGCAGGCAGATGAAGGGTAAGTAGGAGAATCAGGCAAAGATGGAGTTACATCTAACCGTGCCCCTCGGTGCTGCTTTTTATAACTGGAGGCAGAATGCATGGGGGGGAAAAAGGCATGTCTTTCTTGTGCTGATGGCTCTGCAGATTGCCTTAATGCTCCGACTTTGTGAGTTTAACTTTCGCTGTAGAGAGGTTTCTGCCTAGCCCTTAAAGCAGGGAGCACGCTGTATCGCTGTCACAGTTTGCGGGACACGGCGGGGTGCGGAGGGTGCCGCTCTCGCGGGGGGGGGTGNTGTGCGGGGGGGGGTGGTGGAAATTAATGTCGCGTTCCCTTTAAATGCTCTGCATGCTTCACCTATGGCAGGGAAATAGCTCTTCTTTCAGAAAAGTAGGTTTGAGCTCATCTGTTTCTGGGGTGGCTTTTAAAAGAGGGAGATTCACGGCAGAATTTCACTGGGTTAGCTGACTTCGTGTGAAACCAGTTTGGGTTTGTTCGGAGCGAAGCCAAGAAATTATGAGCGTGGTTTTAGGGCGGGTCAGCTGGGGCGTGCTCGTACAACTGCTGTTGCGCTATATATTTAGTCTAAAAACAAATGAAAACTTTTTCTTGGTGAATTCTACGTGGGCTATCCCAGGTGGAGCATAACATTCGGGTAGCATGGCAAATACCTAATCTAATCTATGGCAATTATAGATTATTTGTGGAGCACCTGTGAACATCGCGGGTTCATGTGTATTGTGTTCCTCACAGGCACGTCAGACGAAGTTGTGTTACTCTGCTTCTGTGAAACAAGTAGTGAGTGGTCGGGTACATGTGGTTTTAACAAAAAATCACACAAGTTTACAAGTAATACCAGAAAATAGTGAATAGAGAACTTAGGAGAAAAATGTACTCTTCTTTTTTTTTTTTTTCTTGGGGGTTCATTACTTGCTTGATGCTCTTTTGAATCATTTTTTAAGATCAAATATTGGGCGGTGCAAGTCACGTGCATCGGTGTCTGTTTATGTTTAGTGGGACGGAAATCTTCACTTAAAGGATGTGTCTGAATAGGAAAAAAAAAACCCTTTCAGTAACATTTCTTCTGTACGGGTTGTATGAAGCTGCCTGAGATACATGTGGAGCTAGAAAAACAGAGGTCTGACCAGACCGATCCTATGAGTCCCAAAACTTTTGAATGCTGAAAGCTTATAATCAAATGTAGTAGTTTTGGCTCATATCCAAAATTTACATTTGAAAGTTCTTGGAAAGAGAGCTAATTGTAAAGACAGTGGAGTAAATTAGAAAGATTCCAAATAATCTCAATTTTACTGCTAGCATAAATATTATGGAGGTGGGTTTGACTCATGCTGTTAAACTTGTATTCTTTTTTAAACTTTAAAACTTTTTTTTAAAGTATTGGATGTGATTTGCTTCAAGACTCAGTTTCATAGTATCAGTACAGCTCAGGTCGATACTTGTTCCTTTCTGAAATTGTTCTGAAAATGTTCTTCTCTCATGTCACCTGGGTTGCAAAACAGGACATGTAAAGTCTTCACAACATTTAAAGTAATGAGCAAAGTGACTTTCCTGACCTTTGTAGACTTCATAGAGGGTGTGACTTAGAAGAGTTTCATACCAGGATGTGTAGAAGGACTTTTTTTTTTTTTTTTTTAAATGTCTAGCTCGCTCAGAAGCGATTAATGCTTCATGATAATCTTTCTGATAATCCTGGGCATACTGCTTCTACGTTGCAAACCTGGGCCTTTCCTGTAGTTATATCCGCTGTAGTAATGGCTGATGTTAAGAAATCTTGAAATTTGTTTTCACATCAGAGAAGCAACTCAAGTGTAAGGGTTACTCAAGCCTTTGGATAACCAAAGCGCTCCCCTGTCAATCAGCAAGTCTTGCTTTTTGTTACCCTCCAGACTTGCTACTTTATTGAGCAGAAAGACCTTCAGCTTCTGAATATGAGGGAGGGAGACAAGCTTATCTCACACCTCTGTGTTTTCCATTGCCTTCTCTTTACTCCTTTTCCAAGGAGGGTACTTGCATAATTTATCCTTTCGCTACTCTTAGCTCTCTTCTGGGAACCATCACATGATCCTTCACACATTTCACAGTTATCTGTGGGGATTGATTTTCTAGGCCTATTATCTTCCCTTGGAAGATACAGAAGGCTTGCCCACGCTGTTATTGAGCAACTCCAGGATCCAGAAAACCTCCCTCAGTTTCTCCTCCCTGTAATACTGTGGCCCACACAGCAGCTGTGGAGTTGATGTGCTCCGAGGTACACGGGGGGGTTCACCATCCCGGCTTTCACCCTCACCATCAGAGTCACTTGTCCCTATCTAGTAAGTGGCCAAGGAAGATTTTTTTCAGCAATTACTAGGGAAAAACCCCACATTCAAACATGACAGAGAGTTTGGTTTGCAAAGAAAGTCACGTGCTCCGTGCTGCAATGCCGCGGGATCCTGCTGAATGCCCAGGTCAGCTCGCTGGCAAGACTAGCAATTAGTTTGCATAGTTTACATTCCTTTCTTTTCACTGGTATTTATACAGTATTTTCCAAATATATGTAAGAAAAATAAGAGAATTTGTTGATCTTTCTAATATAGTATAAGAAAGATATGTTATTTTTGATTCCTTCTCAAGCTTTCACCCAATAACAAATAGTGGTGAAACACTTTAATTGATGTGTCTCTTTATGTTCCAAATAATTAGCTTTTTTTTTAAACTATTGAAATGACTGAAGTGCAGAATAGGGAAAGGCTTTGCATGAGAAAGATTTAGGACCCAAAATACACATTCATGAGCTCTGGGTTGTTTTTGTCAGTGTAGGTTTACCTGTCTTCTTGAGGAAGTGCCTGCCACCAATTCAGTGATTGAAAATGCTGCTGTGACCATACTTTGAGGGTTTATACCAAATTGCTGCACTCAGTCACCCACGCTCACGCTGACTCCCTCGAGCCCCAAGGAAATCCCTTATTTATGCCTGCCGCCTTTGTTCCAGCAGCCTCAGGGATATAACCTCCGGGCTCTTGGTGCAACAAATGAAAGATGGTAAATTCCAGCCAGCCCCATCCCACCTCTTTTTCCTCCCATGCAAAATCCATTGAAGTGACTGTGCAGCTTTCAGAAACCCTTTTCACTGAGTGTATGTGGAGTAGCCACGCTTACTTCTTGCAAGCAGAACTCTCCTTTTTGTCAGTTTTCTCATGCAAGCTGAGTACACCTGATGATCATTGCTCTGAATTATCAGTAATCAGTGAGGCTGGATGTTTTTTAATTGAGTTGTGCTTGGAAAAGTTGAATGTGTGAGAGTGTGTGTGTGTATGTACGTATGCATGAGGCTGCTGCTCTGAAGGTTTAACCAGGATTGTGCATCTCAGAAGAAGGTGTTGTGGAGATCAGATATGCCATTTTGGATCTGTGTGAGAGTAAAACTTGGCCGTGAACCAAACTTGTTTCCAAAGTCGTGCCTAGATTTGTGCTCATCAAAACACGGTGCCGCTTGCAGCCTGAGCTCTTGTGTCCGGTTCTGCTTTCTTGATAGGTGTCCATGCATGCAAATGAGAGGGTGTTGTTGATATTTTGGAGTCTTTGAGCATTATAGGGAGCTTACAGAAACATGCAAAGTCTTTGAGGACCTTCCAGGGCCCAGTTCTGTTGTGAAACCCAAGGGAAGGGCTTCCCCGTGTGAATTGGTGGGACATCACACCGGCAGCAGCTCCACCGACAGAGGATTTACTTTATTACCGGGGCTTCATGTTACGTGGGGCTTGGCAGGCAATTGATAACGTACACCAGAAAGCTGAAAAATCCTCAGCATAAAATCCTGAGGCAAGTGGTAGGCAGAGTGTCAAACTGACTGACTGAACCATAAAAAGAAGCGAGTAGGTGCCTGTTTCCAAACAGCAGTGCTGTATAAATGGCAGCACGTGGGGGAGGATAAAGGGCTCTGAGGGAGAAAAGTGTCAGACGGAGAGAAATAGAGACGTATTAAAAACACGTAGAGGAAGGAGCCTCCTGCTCCTGGGGAGACGCTGTAAAGGGTTAACGCTCTCAGGGACATCTGAGGCTGCCGGTAAAGATGGGGAAGGCCGCATCAGACTTGGAGAGGCCCTTTCAATGCTTCTGGTTTGGGGTTTGGTTTTTTTTTTTACTTTGCTGACAAAGGAGTGAGGGATTTTTCAAAGGTATTAGGTAACAAGGCTCCAGACTACACTTTTTCATGCACCAGAGGGTTCGTGTTACACAGTTACCTGAAGATAAGCCAGCACTTACATACCCTCCTGTCTGCCTATCTCTTTACAAACATCGTCATGGTCTTTGGCCTTAAAGTTGATTTCAAAGTTGTAAAATTTATCTGAGTTTGGTTGGGTTTTTTTCTTTTTATATCACACAAAACTTGCTTTTATTCCGTTTCTTAAGAAATGGTTTATTGAAAAAGTGATGTAGTATTTTCCAGCCCGTTGTCCTGAGACGTATAAAATCCAAGGGAGATCCATGAAATTTAAAACCAGACCACAGTCAGAAATCAGGAAAAAAACCCTCTTATTATTTCATAGGTGTTTCAGACCATGTTGAAAACACACTGAAAAAAGATTAAGGATTTCCAATCTCCTTGTCAAAGGAATTTTATCAGTTGGTATCCTTATGGATACTAGTTACAGGGCCATTAAGTGTACTGGAGCCTATTGCAGAAACCTGTTTCTTCTCGTGGAAAGCATCCTGTAGATTTTAAAGGTCAGGGAATAAGGGCGCTGTCAGATCTTCTTTTCAAGTCACATAGTGGTAAAGATGATATAGAAGGAACATCTACTTTAATGATGCTCACTTTTCTGTGAGGCAGTACTGCAGTTGTGTGTTAAAAATATGTAAGTACTGTGCAAAGCTTATATAAATGATTCTTTTCAAGCCAATTTTTACAAAATATGTATGCCTAATGATACAGAATACGCCATTGAACGCTACCAGACTTCTTCTTTTAAAAGAACCTATCTTTTATATAGATTCTTTTCTTTTTCTTATTAATGCAAATATTGGATTAAGATTTTGTAATATTCTGGTTTGGGGTTTTTTTGTGTTGTTGTTTTTTCCAGACCAGACAAAAACCAGTTTGCATGTAACATCACTAGACGATGCAGAATGTCTCCGATCTAAGGAGCTCCTTTCAACCCCGAACAGTCACACTTCTTCTAATTCAAAGTCCACCCGCAACATCCCTCGAAGACATACAGTAGGTGGCCCTCGCAGTTCCAAAGAAATACTGGGAATGCAAACCTCGGAAATGGACAGGAAGAGAGAGGCTTTTCTTGAGCACCTGAAACAGAAATATCCCCACCATGCTACAGCAATAATGGGACACCAGGAGAGGCTGAGAGATCAGGTATGACACTCAAATTCATATCTTGCTTTTTGTTAAACAATCCTGATAACTTCCACAAAGTTATTCAGTATTACCCCATTACAAAAGGCGAGAATGTAACAAAGCATTAAACAGATTTTTAATTTTTTTTTTTGTATAGCCTAAGATTCAGTTGTTCCCTTGAAATTCAAAGGAACAATAATAAAAATGAAACTATTCAATAGTACCTTGGAATTGTTTGTTGAAACTGACATTTTTTTAAAGAGCTTTTCATTTTTTTATAATATATATATATGGAGAAAGGGATGAAGGTGAGACTCTTGATCTTAGTATATGGGTCTCCATCTACTTTTCACAGCTGAAGGGAAAATATGGAACAGCTGTTAACTGCTGTTACACTTTCAGTATTGGCACCGCTGCCCGGGAGAAAAGAAAATATCCGTAGAGCGCATCTGCGTGCTTTAGCTGGCTCTGTTACCCTTGCATTTGCTTTCTTTTCTATTTCTGAGTCTTTTAACACAAACAGAACGGACTTATCCACAGGTATCTGCCTCCTCCAAGCTGTTCTGAGACCCACGTCAGTCTGTCAGCAGCGTACCTTAAGGTGGTTTGCTTTTCACCTGCCTCCAATCGCTTTTCAGCAGCGAAAAGTGGATGTAGGGTCAGAGGAGATGCGACACGCTGATGTATTTCTCAGAGCAGGTGGAGGCTGCCGTCACGCCGACCTTCTGAATTCAGGGAATGCCGTGCGAGGATCTCGTCACAGCCTAACTCTGGGCTCTGGTTTTGGGTGTAATGTTTAATCTGTTCAGTTTTACACACGATCTATGTTCTATTCCATAATTCGTTGTTTTCAATCAAATAGCAGAATTTAGAGTTCAGGCTCAAAAAATCTTGTGCCTGTTATTCTCAGTTTAACAAGTGATTGACAGCAAACCTTTTATAAAAGTTTTTTTTCTTAGTGTTTTATAGGTATTTCGGCACTAGCAGCAAATTAATTGTCAATAAGGAATAAAAACAGGTTGGCAAAATACTGTACTCTGCTATGGGAGTTCTTACTGAATTCCCAGCGTCTTTTGAAGCCTTCCAAACCTTTGGAGATCTGACCATTGTTACAAGTTTGAAAAGATTGTCATTTGGTAACTCCCCTCTACAACTTTTCTTTGACAGGGTCTCTGGAGATCCCAGGTGCTGTCACTGCCCCAAAACACAACTGCTAGATTCCATATGTATCCAGATAAAATTGCTGCAAGACTTTAGTTCTAACAAGGATGATCTATTCCTTATTTTTAAACAGCTTCCCTCCTTTCCTTTGAAAGTCCTGATTTTTTTTTTTTTAATTTTTTTTTTTCCTTCTCCACTTATCTCTTCTATGAACTTTAGTGACTGTGTGGAATGTGCTGGGTGGTGGATAAAGATAGCATACAAATTAAATAAAGGGGGTGGGAGGGGGGTGAAATCCAGAGATTAGATCTTTTGGAGTCATGTAAATATTTAGTTCCAGTGTTGCAGACATGGCAAACCCAGTTTGAACAGCCTACAGCTTTACACCCTACACATTTTGTAATTTGAGCCTTTTCTGAAGGCAATAAATTACAGAAGGAATGTAGTAACTGTTCCTGCTATTTGTTTAAAATGTGTCATCCTTGCTAATTTATTGAGGGTAAAATTCATGCGAATGTCTCCTGCTTCTATTTTTTGATGATTAGACATATGTATTGTACATAATGATTGTGAATTTTAAAACAAAATAACTTTAAAATTACTCTTAGAGCATTAAGCTATCTTTCTTGGGAATGGGAAAGACTGTAGAAGTATAACTTAAAAAAAAAAAAGATAAACTGAACAGAAGCCACATTAAAAACATGCAGAAATAAGTTATTCCAGCTGATTGTAAGAAATGTGCTTAGTTCAAATGTATCGACCGTCTGGCTCATCAGATGCAATAACAGGTTATTATGGTCATGGCATTACAGTTCAGGAGGGTTCTTTCTCACCAGTTGTGTCTATATGTGCACACACACGTATCTGTGTGTTTTCTCTGTGTGTTTGTGTGTATATATATGTATCTGTGTGTGTGTATATATATACACATAGGTATGCGTGTATATATGCGTAGGTGTGTGTGTATATATTTATATGTGTATGCATCATACAGGCTTACTTAGCTGCTCCATGAATAAGGCCATAGTATAATTGCTTCAGAGGATGCATGCGTGTGTATAGCATATATACTTCCTTTTGCTTCCCTTGTATATATGTACGTGTGTAGCAGTAGCGTAGAAGACAAACTGCATACACATGTAGTAGGTATGTGTATGTAACATATACAGGTCACATACAAAATCTGTAAGGTGTATGGGAAGACATGAATTACAAAGTTACAATTTATTTTATAGGTTCCTTTCCTCTCTTCCTTCTTTTCCAGCTGCTCCAGTATCTGGAAAGTGGCAACATTATCTGTGGTGGGAATCCCTCCACTGTGGGAGATCTGTCAAGGATAGTAGCCAATGCCACATCGTTTTCTAATCTCTATGTCAAATAGCACACCTGGAACATAAAACATCCCGATATTTACAGTCAGGAGATAGTCCCTTGGATATCACATAATTTGTCTTCCAGGTTACTCTAAATTCTGTCAGGTCAGTAGCCAACCAAAATGGGCCAGAAAATCAAGATTTGTAATTGTCTCTTTTTTATGGACTTTCTTCTCTTGTCCATTTTAACCATCAGTATCTGAGTACAGCAAACTGACCCCTGGTTTGCAGCAAATAAACATCAGGAAAAAAATATTTGATGTTGTCAGAACGTACTGTATCACCTCCACCACCAAGGTCAGGTCTGAATGTTGTCTGTCCCTTCCTCTATGTATTAATGGTTTCCTCCAGGCTTTATTTATTCAGATAAATCCCTCTCTGGATGTGCCTCCTGAGGACCTGTTTCTACTCTTGATAACCTGCCACAAATCAGAAGTACAATCACGGCCAGGTAAAATGCCAGCAGGGATTACTGATGGTTAACTAACATGGTGACCTGAAACCTCCCAGCTGTGCACACAGATCATCCCTCCTCCACCCCGCAGGTTTGTTACCCTGTTTGTGATCTCTTACTCTGGAAGGGAAAGCTCACAGAGACAGGGGCTGTCTTTATTTGCACAAGGGCCTTGGGATACTGCCGCAAGGCAAACAGCCTGTGTGGTAACCCGGGGCGTGAGTTTGCAGCAGTCGTGGGGGTGCAGGCGTGCTGTGCCTTGTGCACCCCGAAAAGCCCTCAGGGGAGCGCAGCACCCCACGGCTGCAGCTCCGTGCGGCTCAGGCTGCAGTGCGTCCCCCTTGCAAGAGAACCCCGCAGCCAGGCATCAGAGCTCTCTCCACCTGGAAGCCTGGAAAACCAGGAAACAAAATCTTTTTTTATAGGTAATGCGAGTTTCTGCAGGAGCTTTGGATACTTTGCCTCTGCCAAGGCTGTCCCGTCTGCGCTAATGAAAGCAAGGCGCTAACGTAATCCCCCGGAAAGTTAGAAAGAAGAAAGAGAAAGGAAGGAGGAAAACAGTCTCGGTCTTCTGAAGTTTGAGACGGTGTGAATCATCTGCTGCTGAGCTTATGGCAGGACGCGGTCACCCGCTTAGGTGGGGTTGACTCCGGTCAGCAGCGAAGGAAAGAGCAGGAACAAGCACAAAAGCTGGGCCAGCGGCTGCAAGGATGAAAAAGAGTTTGCAATTAAGAGGTTAAAATGCTAACCTGGCCATGGGAGGGGGGTTATCCCTGCTGTGAACCTGTTTTACAAGTCACCTCACTGGAAAAAAACACCTTTCTGAGGGGCAGAGAGCAAAAATAAGTATGTAGAAGTTTTTCAGAGCCCGAGCTTTTGAGCATGCCTTAGAAAATGAGCTGGAAGATGTTTGCCACAGATTTCTTTTGTTGTTTTTTGACTAGGAAATACACCGGGAGATGTGGAAGGGCTGGCAACAGCTCTAGCATTTCAGCCAGTGGTCCGTGAAGTGCAAATTTATTGGCAAATGAAGTTATATTTCCACCAATTTAAAAAAACCCAAAAAACACCTTTCTGGTGCCTGTGCAAGGCTGAGTGCCTAGAAAATGGTGGTTGAGGGTTTTTTGTTATGTTCGGTTAGGTCTGAACATGACAGGTAACTCTGGCATCTGGGCAGGTGTGGTTAAGGTTACCATGGAGATCCATGATGTCATGCTTGATAGAGCATGTCAGGACAGCTAATCTAACATGTAGATGTTCAAAAAGTCCCATAGGCCAGAACTAAGCTTTATGCAAATAACAAAGTTACGTTGCAAAAGGGTGAAAGAAAACACGGCTGAGATATGGCGTGCGTTTTACCTGGTGGCTTGAAAGGATTATTACAGGCTTCATCATAAATTAAAACTTTTGGAACTAAAGGAAGAGGATTTCAGACCGTCTCTGGCCTCACGTGTGGAATCTCACATTTCGGTAAATAAGCCTCTTTCTCTCTCTGCCCTCGCTGTAAAAAAAGTGCTTTTGAAATCGTGGAGTTTGCTTCACCACACTGTTCCTCCTGGCAGCAGGGCTGAGTCAGTAAGGCAAGTTTTCTGGCATGGCATGTTCCCTTTTCTCTTTCGAAAATGAGTTTTTTATTGAATGAACGGAGAATTCAGAATTATTTGAAAGGCATTGTAATGTATTATGTTGATTATATGAATCATGCTGCAAAAATGTCCTAGGTAGTGTTTTGGAGGAGAAACTAAGAATGGAGGCACTGTATTTATTTGTAGATTACTGCCAGATGTCTCTCCTTTAACTGTTAAAATAGAACCCTGAAATTGCAACTGCATTTATTCCAGCATTGGATATCTGCAAAAATACTGAGGCTTTTTTTTTTTTTTTTAATGAATCATAGTATCAGACTTTGAGTATATGCTTTGACATCACAGGGTAACACTGGGGCACTTCTTAATAGATTATTTATTTATTTATTTATTTTTGGGGGTAAAAGTACATTAGATAAAGGGTAAACATATTTGGAGTTAAAAGTCCAGCAACAGAAATGCTATTAAGACTTTTGGGTTTTAGGTATAAATAAAAGGGGATATTTTCAGTCCCTCTGGAGGGACAGTAAAATCTCTGGGTTCTTAGTTGCAACCACTTTTGTGCTTACATCAATCACGCCAGATCAAGTAAACATCAGGACATAAGGGATAGCCCCCCCGCTGGCACTGCTGTGGTGCGATAACGGGGAGCGGGTTTGGGGCTACAAAGTTTAGTTGGTTCAAATCGCTTCCTTGAAAAGGGTTCGATCTAGGTGGGAAAGGGTGGGGGCCTGCAGTTGTTAATGTCCAACCTTAAAAATGTGAAAAGAGAAAAATCGTAGGCTCTGCCTAAAGACACCTGAGAAATGTAAACCTGAGAGAAACTTCAGTTCACTGTAAATCCTCAGTAGGATTTAGGGAATGAGGCTGTTTCAGAATATGGTAAGCACATTATACAATTCCAGGTGAAAAAAACAGTGTATGAAGGATTTCTGACGTTCTACATTGCTTGATCAGGCAAGGTTAAATAAACTTTTTTTTGGGACCTGTATTGATTATTAAAGTGAATGGATTTGAAAGGAATACAAAGTGAAGAAATCACTGATTTTTCTTGGTCATAGGTCTTTTGCTTTTACACTCCTAGTTATATCTTGAACCTAAGCCACTAATGGGAATATTATAGAATTCATTTCAATTTAACTTTTCAATTTAGTCAAAGTCTGAGTGTTAATTATTGAGTACTAGAATATATACAAATGACAACGTGTCAAATGAACAATCATATTTTGCATTTATTACACTGTTGATGGTTGATGCCATGGAATCGGGCAGGGAGAAATTGATTCAGCGTTAATATTGTGTGAATGTTTTCTGGTCTGTACCAGTTAAAAAACAAGGTTAAAAAATTACACTTGATTTTAAAATGTACACAGCGTCTGTGAAGAATGTGATTTTAATCTGGATATGTGTTGCTGCAGATTTTTCTAGTTGAGAAAATCCATTTTGTTGAATTACTACTTGGTTCGCCTACTGCTGTATATAATGTGTCATCCAAAAATGCCTGTTTTTCTCTGAAAGGTCAGTGTCGTACAGCTAGAACTTGCTGTTGTGTCAGCGTAGGCTGTAGGTATTTGTTTAGGGGGGAAAAAAAGTTTCAGAAGTTGTTTCAGGAGATTTCTGTGGGTTCTTGTCTCCTCTGATGGGTACTACATCCCTGCCCAAATGAGATGGTGATTCCCCTTCCTCCCTGGAGAGTCTTTGTAAGCCCAAGAGACCACGTTGCACATTCGGGAAGGGGGGACCCTCCGCAGCATCCACGTGTGTCCCCTGTACCATCTGGTACAACAACTTGCTGCTTTCCAGTGCCGCTGTATCTTAAGGGTAACTGGTCTTATTTTGCATTGTTAAAAGCGCCTAAGTAAAGCTGTGAAACCGAACATATGAAACATGATTACAGGCGTAAATCTCTGCTGGATTCCGAGCCCTTAGCTTTTGTTTATGGAAGGACATGAGATGACATGTCCATTTGTTTTGAGTTGAAACATGCTCTTTAGCCCCCAGATAATGCTGTGATTGCGAGATATTTATAAATAGCTTGATAGATAAATGAGCAAAGAGCTGGTTCATTAGCAAAGTGAAGTGGATTTACTTTGTTTTGGCTGTAAGTGAAAATGTTGAGGAAGAAGATTCCTAGCAGAATGTCTCAGTGGAAAGTCTGTGTTTTACCTTTTACTTTAAAAACGTAAGACAACATATTAAGGTACATATCAAACTACTAGCCCTAAGGTGTCCCTGGAACTAAGTGGAGTTTAACTAGAGTGATAATACTTGCTTTGATAAGCATAAATTTTTTCATTTATATCCATCAGTTAAAAGTAATAAAAAAGCTGTTCTTTTGCAAAAGCAAGCAAAACAAAGCTGCAAAAAGGCTAATAAAGCAATTCCTTTTCTTTTTCCTTCCCTCCCCCATGCAAACCACAGACCAGTGCAGTTACTTTGCCCCAACAGGATTAGTAACTTTTCTTCTGTGGCAACGCCCCTGCATTTTAAGTAGCATGTATTGTTTGTAAGTCAGAAGTCCCAGGTAGTTGTTATATCCCTACCTTTGTTCATGTGAGTTTTGTACGTGTATTTTTTTAACCTAATTTTATGACAAAGAAAAGTATTTTTAGAATACTTTGTATTCAGCTGACTGAATAAATAACCACAGTAATCTTGTTTCAGTACTTAGGGTTAGATCCCCCAAAGAATCTAGGAGTTTGGTATCCCTTAAAGCAGAGTTCAGGCAGCTGCATTCAAGAGAGTTGCCCATGGAAACCTCTCCCAGTTACTGTAGACACCTGAGATTCCTTAGGTTTCAGAAACTTAAAAATATCCCGAGGCATTTATAGATGCATTTTTTGCACATATTTACTTTAGTCTTAGTGCTTTTTGAGTTGCTTCTGGAGATGGCTGCCAAAACCTGCACCCAAGCAGTCAGCAGGGCCCCATTTGGTGGATGGGTTCAGTGCAAGACTAACTCCTTCAGCGGAGGTGGAGAGAAGAGCCCATGAACTGCGCAGTGATCTCGCAGTGACCACCCCTGTGGCAGAGGCATCTCCAGCCTCCTCTGAACCTGTGCCTGATGCCCTCCTTCCTCTGGGGATGCTCGGAGGTGTTTGGGATAGGCAAACCCTTATTTTCCCTTTTGAAGTTGAGCCTCTGGGCAATGACGTGTTACAGGGTTCGGCCCCCGTAGCCTTGTGGTTAGCCTCTCAGGCCAGCTGCTGAATGAACCTCATCACAGGGCTGCAGAATTGAGCTCCTCTCTTCACGCTCTCCCAGGCCATGAAGACCTCGTGCTCCTTTCTTCTTGGCAGCAAAGCTTCAAGAGTCGGTGATGGAAAGCCCTGTCACCATGTTGCTGTACCCTGGTTATCAAGGTCCTCTGCCCAGAGATGGAGACATGGCTGTTGAACATCCTTCGGGCTTAGGCAACCAGAAAGCTGAATCTTCTCCTCCTTCTTTACAAGTCCTGCAGAAGTAGATTGGTGTATGAAGGGTGCTTTGCCACTGCTTCCTCTTCCAACTCTACTTTTAAACCAAAGCACCTCAGATTGCTGTGCTTCATGCCCAGCTCAGGGGTGAACAGCATGGTAGATGTCCTCAGGACACCATTCTAGATGGGGCTTGTCAGCAACCCCAAAATTGGTTTCAAGCCCCTTATTCGCTTATGAGAGCACAAGAAGTTTGTGACAGGAGTGAAAATGGAGCCCTGGTCTACAGACAGCTTTGGCTGTGCTGTTTTAAAGCAGGTGTTCTCTCTCATCTATAGTTCTGGAGGTGTTACAGAAGGTGTGAGGGTCGCTTGTTTGGCAGATGAGGAGCATTACAGGCAGGCAGAGGTGTTGGGTGAGGTCAACAGACCGTGCTGATGGTAGAGCTGAGGTTACAGTGTAGCTTCCCTGGCCATCGGTTAGGGGTTCCTCCTGTAGCCTGTGATTAGCCTCAATATTTAGGAATATTTGCTGTGTCTCAAGATCATTTCCCTGCAAATGATTGTGAATGTGCTTTGGCTGTTCTCTTTTCAGCTGCATAGTCCTGTGAGCTTCCCATTGGGAACATTTTTGTGCTCTTTGCACATTGTCACTTGGGACGGGAGCATGTATTTATGTCAGTTATTAGCAAAGTAAATGCACCTCTGGACCATTGCTGCTGCATTACAGTGTTTTTCAGTTGATTTTCTAACAAAGGCAGATTGCACCAGTCACCTGATTAAATGGCTTGGTTTAACCATAATCCCTAGGATGATTTAAATCCTCTGTGGGCTCAAATAAGAGAACAAAAGTAAATAAGACAAGCAAATCTCTTGTGAACATATATTCCAATTTCCTTTCTCTTCAAATGAGTTGAGTACACCAGGAGAAACTGCTATTGTTAAAAATTGCAGCCAGCATCTGTAACTGACAGCAGTTGCTGAGATGTGTGTCTTTAATGTTCACCCTGTCATTGTGTCAGTTCAGTAAATTCAGAGTCTGATGGAATTAAGTTTTGACATGTCAAGCCAACACAGGGACTTCTGGTTGGATGAGATTATGTTTTGAAGGGTCATTTTTGGTTTTGTGGGTTTTTTTGGTCTTTAATTAGTACCTTTTGTACTGCTGCATTTTGTGCGTTCTCCTGTGTTGTGGATTGCAGTGATTCCATTCATTCACCAGGAGATTGGTGTCTTAGTAAACACTGAGCCTTGTCATTTGTTTAAGTTTAGGAAAAGTTTTCACTGGCTGATTAATATAGGTGCACTTCACTTTAAAAAAAAAAAAAAAACAAACAACAAAAAAACCAAGACCCTTCAACTAAAAATCAAAATTAGCTGTTAAAGAAAGGAATAGAGAAGTTATTCTCCTAGGTTAAGTTTGAAATCCTGAAAGGCTGATAATGTACTTTTCACCATGGCTTCTGCCATGGGTTCTTAAGGAGGTTCTAACAATCTCTCAAGAGGTGGATGTTGGATAATCAGCCATGCACATCATATACATTCTAATCTTTAGTAGTTACAGATTATTTTGTCCCATACCTTGAGATTTATTTTATCTTCCAAAATTATGCTCTTGTTAGTTGTAAGACTGGATCTTCGTGATACTTGCATGAATGTCCAGTTCTGGTTTGGATTGCTAAATTCTTGACTATGTTAATGTCTCATGACTGTAAATTCCAGGGCTCAACTAAGTTTTAAGACTATTTTAGCCTCTAAGGGGTTTACATTTCTTACATATACATTTCATAGACTGTCTCCATGCTCTTGCATTGATTTCATTCAAAATAGAAAAAGTAATTGTAATTCAATTTCAATCGAAGTTAAGTATTTTCTCAGTCCGGAGGGAGACGTCTGTCTTCCAAGGAAGAACAAGGCAGCAAGAAGAAGTAGTGAACAGTGAAAAACCAAAGAGTTAAAACATTTTTTGTATTTGAAAGAAGTTGAGTCTGATTTTAAATTTTACACGATATATTCACTTCCAGATACACTTACTGCCAAGTGAATAAGCAGAGGCTTTTCCAATTTGCACCTATTTTGTGAATATGTGGGTGTCTAAAGTCTGGAAACAGACCTGCTGTCAATGTCTATGTATGAGCTTTGGGCTTTCTTCCACTGTGCTCTGAAAGCATAATTTTAGCTGCATTTGTTAATTTGTAGCCCTATTTTTAGTAACACAAAACACCATACATCAGACTGCTGTAATTAGTCATAAATTACTCACAGAAGGAACAAATATTTGACTTTGATTAGAATAAGTAAGAAGAAATGTCACTTATTTCCCATTGGCCAAATGAAGAAATAATTGAACGACAGTGGTTGGTTGATTTAAATAACAGTAAATATTGTGTGGAAGGAGGGAGAGCTATTTAGCATAATGTAAAAATTAATTTAAAAATATACATGTAACATAAACACTGCCATTAAAAATGTGTACCTGAAAAGCTAGGACATTTATAAAATTTCCTATAGATCTTAAACTGTTGTATTTCCTTTTTTTAATAGACAAATGATAATTTCAGTAAATTCTTGATCTAGGTTATATTTTTCCCTAAAAGTCTTTAAAAAACCCCAAACCTCCAGAACCTCACAGGTGCTGTGTGCTAATGTCACTCTTTCATTGTGCAAATCATGCATTCTTTATTTTTAAAAAAGCTATTTCATATTAAAATTCCTTAATAGCTTTGCATTTAAAAGACAATATTATGTCAACATCTACTACCCAGAGGTATGGGAGAACCTTGGTATTCCTCTGCGCTTAGACTGGAATCACAGTGTCATTGCAGGTACTGTGACGTAGCAGTAACTGCTGGCAATATTTTGGTTTTTTTTCACTAAGAATCGCTATGGTTTCAGTTGGTTTTCAGCTGCTAACCCAAGCTGCCATTCTTTCGGCTAATACTAAACCTGGTGCTGGGGGGTACAGGCAGGATGGTGCCTTTTGCCAGCCCCTGGCGTGCTCCTGCGTGGGCGAGCGGGGCCGACAAGGGTTTCTGCGCTACGCAGCCTGAGGACTCTCTGTTTTACCACAGGCAACGAGCTGGTGTCTGTCACTGGAGAATTTGAATGAAAACATGTGATAGAAACAGCATCAAAAGCTTTCTGGAAACCAGTGGAGAACTTCTCCCTTCTGAATATCGCAAAAGGGCGGGTTGGGATGGAGCGAGGAGGCGCAGATCACAAAATGTTTTTCTTGGCCCTCCTGGCGGTGGTATTGATGTCAATAAAAACGTTCCTGCTGACCGGAGTACAGTTGGCTCAAGCCCCTAGCAGGTTGTCTGCCCGACGCGCTCTTCCTCTGATATCAGATGCGAGCGTTTAATTTCTGGCTCATGTGTACTTCCCTTCTATTTTATTTTTACCAAGCGTTTTCCGCACCGGATGCTGCGGCAGGCGCCTTCCCGCGCGGGCAGGTCCTGCTGCAGGCACCTGCTGCTCCCCGGCACGCCGGGCTCTCCCAGCTCCCTCGCACCCGGCAGCTGACAGGCGCTGCTGCGAAGGCAGGGCTCCCGGCCACAGGTTTCTAATCCGGTCCTGAACAACTGGGTTAATCCCATAGCGAGCCTGGGACCCTACTGCAAGTAGGAGTCAGGTTTCTTCCGCAGCCGATGAATAGCTTTCGGTAACGCAGGACTGTTGCGGAGGTCGCTTATGATTCTTGGTTGTTGCTGTAGCTTAACTCTACGACAGATCTCACCATAGCATTAAGCATTTGTATTACTCTGATTGCGCCTTTTGCATATGTCATTTTACTGTGTGTGTTTTACCCTCTTTTTCATTGCTAAATCCTGACCTCCTGGTCTCGGGTAGTAATCCTGTCACAAAAGGGTAGTTCTAGCCCATGTGCAAATGTATATTTGTTCAATCCCCACCCGTATGCAAGCATGCAACCATGAGAAACCAGTATTTTTTATATATGAGTCATTCATACACCCGGATGTGTAACAAAATTTCAGATCAGATGAGCCTTTGCCGCCTATGTGCACCTATAGAAAATCTGCACCGGGAGGAAGAGGGACTCGTGCTGCTCCTGGTTCTGTCGCTCCATGCTCGTGGCAGTCTGCTACCGAGGGGATGGATTTTGAGGAGGACGTAGCCACTCGTGCTTCCGTGGCACAACCAAGAAGAAAAAGGAGCCTCTCGGGTCTTTGCTGCTCCTCTGGTCCCTCTTCTGCCAGCCAGGTACAGCTCTGACGAAGAGCCAGGGCTTGCCACTGGGGTGCTTGTGTAAGAGTTAATGGAAGTTTTTTGATAGATTGGGGTTTTTTCCCCCAAAAGACTCTTCCCTGTAAGAAGGAATGTCCGTTATTGTTATCCTATTGTCTATATGTATTTCTAGGTTGATTTTGCAAGGCACAAAAAACTTTAGGTTACTGCAGTAGTTATCAGATGTTCCTGAGAGAGAGACTGTCAGTCTACAGAAGAAAGGCTTCCTTTAAACCATTGTAAAATACAATTTGATTTCATCTCGTGGTTTCAAAATTTGTCATATGCTGTCCAAAACCCAAGATGCTTTCTTCTCTAATTATAGAGTGTTTTTATGTAAGGTTTAATCTATTTATTGGAAGTCTTCCAGGACTCTGGAGTAACTGCTACTTTGTGGACCTCTTCTGAACTGAAGGGGTTGGAAAACTGTAGGCTCCTACTCCGAAGATGCTTGGACAGTGAAGATGAGTGAGCTACTTTTTTTTCCCACGTCTTCCTTTGCTATTGCTATAGTATTTTGGGTTTGAGATACCTTTCCTCATGCTGGGACAGCAGGTATTGCTTTGTTTTAAAGAAACTGTGAACTCACAAGTTCAGTCGTGTTTCTGCATGACTTAAACCTGTCTCAGAGATGTTATTTTGCCAAGAATAGTTCCACTTCTAATATATTAGACTCCGTGACTCTGTTATATAGGCAAAGCCAGCTTGGAATTTAGGGAAACATTTAATAGTTTATAAAAGGAGAACTGAGGAAATTAAAGAAAAAAAAATTACAAGTACTCAAACAGGTACTTGTGACTTGCTTCGTATATTGGATTGGGGTTTTTTTAATGTACTTTTGTGGATTTCTCACAATACCTATTAGGAATGTATTACTAGAGGGAGAAGGGGTTGGGCTTTTTGTGGTATATCACAGCTATATGATTTTAGTTTTAGAAACTGGGGCAAATAATTCTGAATTGATACCAAAAAGATTTTCTGTTTAAGGTGATCACTCTCTGTGAAGTCTTTTTTTCCTAAGGAGACATATAACCTTTTAGATTAGATTTACTTGCTGTGTAGCATTTTAAACACACCAGACTAAAACTAATACAGGATAAAACATACAGACATATTGAGTCGCCTGGCAAAACAAGAGCAGCTTAAATAACCATTCAGTAGCTCATTGTGGTAAGATAAACATGGAATTCTAGGTATTTTCTACAATAAAAGAACTTATGTGTTCTTTTGATCTGTGCTTTCTGCTGCTGCTTGTCAGACTTCCCTGGATACTGCCAAAATGTCTATGCTTTTGTCATTGTCTTTCTCTTTCTTTCTTTCTTTCTTTTTTTTTTTTTTTTTAATTTCAGGATCACACTCCTAGATTTTGAGAGCAGAACAGTTTTTCTGACTTCCTCTGAAAAAAGCAGTCAGACAAAAGTTATCAAGCCTTTCAAGTGAGGTTTGTCTAGCCAGTGCTGCTTTGTTTTTGGCTTATCTTCCCTGTGGTTTGAAAACTTTCTTGAATGTCTGGGTTCTGTGATCTTTCAGAGGTCTTTTAAAATACAGTCATCGTCTCAAAATGTTCACTCTGCCTTCAAGTAGTTTCAGTGGAGGGTGAGGGTGATGAGCTAGTTTTACTTACCTCAGTATATGGCAAGGACCTATGTTTGGAAACATAAGCTTACATATCGTTTTACTGCTCATTTAACTAAGCCAGCCAGCCTGATTTCATACTGGTATCTCTGCCAGCCCACAAAATCACCTGCATTTGGTCACCCAAATTTAGCAAAGTAGCTGAGTCTGGTGGTGCCCTGTTGCAATAGGCAGATTTAAGTTATTTTATCTGAAATGTAACAGAGGGAAAGTTGAATAGGAGTTATGTGGGGAAGAAAAGCCTTGATTAGCCATGGAAAAC
The DNA here is from genome assembly GCA_013400195.1 of Aramus guarauna. Classification (NCBI taxonomy): domain Eukaryota; kingdom Metazoa; phylum Chordata; class Aves; order Gruiformes; family Aramidae; genus Aramus; species Aramus guarauna. Next base: position 1,182,416 of record VXBL01009297.1, read on the forward strand.
ATTTTGCCTTTGAAATCAGAGGCTGATAGTTTAGGAGCCTTTTCTGATTGCAGGTATAGTAGCAGCATGCCTTGAGCCAGTTCTAGGTGTGTTGAGTGTTGCACTTAGGAGCAGAACCATAAAAAACCTTTCTGAAAACTAATGACGGGCACAGACTGCTGGGTTACCAGTGTATTGCAATACTGTGCTCAACAAAAACATGTAGTTTGTCTTCTGCATGACTAGACTGCCTTGGTTCACAAATAAAGGGAGAATTTCCAATTTTCTTGTTAATAAGTGAGACAGGTAAGCAGTCATAACCATAGCTCTGCTCTTCAGTCATTTGAAATTTCAGGCACCAAGAAGCATTGCAAAGCATCTGCACAGCCCATGCGGTATCTCTTATCTCTCCTGTCACTTTGTTCTCATCTAAGAGGAGGATCAGCCAGTTGTTTCTCATCTAAGCCCCTGCTTCAGACACGCATTAGGCATGATGCTCAAATATCCCCCATGGAAGCAAAATTGGTTGTCAGCAGTGTAATAAGGGCACCCTTTCTGCCCCCTTGGCCTTTCCTAAAAGCTCCATGTAAATATGTGACAAGGTAGATGGTGTGTAATAACCAAGCTCACTGTATTGGAAGGCCTCAATACGTAGGAATATACAAACATCAAACTGGCTTCACCATCCCAGATGGATATTTGGGTTAACTGTTGTTCATTGTAGATGATTTCAAAAGCATCTATTTAAATTGTTCACAGAAGTGCTGTTTTTCAGCAATAGCTTTTGACTGCTAGTATGATTGCAGTTTGCTTCTGCAAGTCCAAAGTGGACCGATGAAAAGCGTTGCAGAGATCTCTAGACATTGTGGGAGTTGTACTTCTTTTCCTCCGTCTAATCCAAAAAGACACAATCAAAACAAGTTAATAATTCATCATATTGGAAAATTTCTTAAATAAATACTCTACGATGAGCTCTGTTTGACTTGAAGGAGAGCAGCTACTATACCTTCACTTGAAAGAGAGTGAGCTCTCCTTCTTATCAGTAGAGCTATTTCTTTCCTGCCAGATTGTGCTGGTCAGAAAGGATAAGGGGTAAGATCACAGGCCATGTAACAGGGCCTTTCCCCCTTTTTTATAATTAGCAGCTTGACAGTCAACAGGACAAAACCTGTATTTGTTTCTCTGACACATTGCTGTGCTACTTCATATGGAAGCAATGCAGTCTTAATCTAAGCAGTTTTCTACAATTTGAATTAATCCAACCACTAAGAACAAGCTCATTGTTTAAAGATTTGCAGATATTGTTTCTTGGCCTGTGAAACTTCTGAGAGTCTTGTTCAGCCACAGTATTAGATGAACAAAATGCAAGCAACCCATGATGCAGTTGGTTTGCTTTTTCTTTCTTTTGCAAGGTATTTGTTTGTCTTCCCTCCTGTATTACAGGCTGCCATAAATCATTTGTAGAGTACAGTGACCTTTACAGAAAGACTAGTAGTAGCAAGTGCTTAGGGATCACTGTCTTGATAGCTGGAGAGAGAAGATTATTGTAGCATCCAGAAAATTATCTAAAGGATGAAATATGAAAAAGATACAGATACCTCCCAACCTCAACCCCTTATAGAGGAGCCAGAGGTATATTAGCCTCCAGCATGGCCGGACCATTGAATCAGGTCACCTGGCGTGGTTGTAGTCCTGGGAAATAGCTGGTCAGTGATACCGGCATAGTTTCTGCTCCTTCTCCTGGAAAACTGAAATCAAGAATGTGATTTACCTGCAGACACAGGCAGGGGAAGGCCATCATCTGGATGTTTCCCAAAGGAAGTTTTAAAGAAAATGATTAGGGTGCCTCAAGACTTGCTGCCCCTTGGCACTAGTAGAGGAAGAAGTAGGGGACATTTATCATTTGAAGAAATCCATGGAGTTCTCCAAAGGTCGGTAATAAAATGCCCTCATCCTAGTTTTCCAGCCTGAGTTTTACAAAATTTTGAGTTTGCTTGCTCAACCCTATTTTAATTTTTTGTAAGTTTATGGTGAAATGAGTTCATTTGGAGGGAGGTAAATAAAGCAAGGTAAAACATGCCATACAGAAGAATGTTAAATATGGTCAGCTCTTGAAACAGTTGTTGGGAATATGTTAAAAGGCAGGTTTTATAGAAATGTAGCTTTTTACTGGGATCTGGGCTTTGGTGAAGAAATTAACTCTGCTTAGGCTGCCAAACAATTGCATTGCAATCTTTTGCCATGGGAGTTTGACATATTGTCCTGTCAGGTACACAGTATCTTGTTACAAAATCAGAGTGTATCCCAACCTCAGAGAGCATATTTTAATAAGAGATTATCTTTTGTTTCCTGAATAATTCATCATTAAAATACACAAAAGTTTTTGGCAAGCAATTCTTTAAAGATGTGAAGACACAAGTGCTAGAATGGTAATCTTACAAAGGAACTTACGAATAAAACGAGCAAGGCAATACTTTAGTCAGATGTGTAAACATATCCTTTGGGCTGAAAGGTAAAACCAGAGATAATGAACTGTCAGACCCAAGTAACCATCTTAGCAAGCATGTGATCATGTGTCATAGCAAAGCCTAAGTTGGAAAGGACCTCTGGACACCATCTGAACTGCTGCAGAAAGCAGAGACTTAGATTAGCTTATCCACACCCCGTCAAGCTGAGTCTTGAATTTCCCAGTGAAGCAGAGTCCACCACTTCTCTGTGCAGTGTATTGCAGATTTTTATCATCATGGTGAAGTTTGGTTTTTTCTTATAGCCCGATGGAATTTCCAGGAACGGGCTAAGCTGTACCCTGGAAAACGCTAAGTGTGGAAGGGATGTAAGGATCTTTTGAACTGCAAGTTTACAAGAGTTTCTAGTGTGATGCTATCATAAAAGGAGAAGGAGTTAGTCTCCAGGAAGACAGGGATGAGGACTCAAGAATAGCCTTACCTCTGGATGCACACTGTGACTAGAATGCATGCTGTAGTTTCAGACTCAGTGTTGTTGAATGGATGTTGAACCATGGGAGCTTTGCAGAAGAAAGTCACCCAAAATGGTTTGATATCTGATGAACCTATTTCTCTCTGAGACACATGATTTTTTTTTTTTTATCCGCTGACCCTTTCAAAATAGAGAGCCTCCTTGATTAGGAAATGTAAGTCTCTTGAAGCAGGAGAAAATACACTGGTTTTATATTAGCTTTTTAGAACAGCAATGAAAATCACAACACAAACTAAAGGTTATAGCTGGAGAGTTGGGCAGATTGAAATCAGGAGTAATGCACAACATTTTTCAACAGTAGAAATGATTCATTATTCTGACAAATTATCAAGGGAAGCAAGAGGTTCTTCATCTCTCTAAATCTTCCAACTATGACAGGTTGCTTTTCTAGCTGATATGCTTTAGTCAAACAAAAGTTACTGATGAATAGGGCTAACTGGCAGAGATTTATTGTCTCCTCCTTGGCCTTGGTTATGCAACTAAGGCTCTTGGCTATTCATGCAATTTTAATGTTTCAAGGACTGTTCATAAGGAACTGAGTTTGACCCAGCTGCTTTTGGATATAGCACTGTAACAAGAATGAGCTATTTCAGAAATAAAAAAATTGCTTTACTATTTAGAAATTTGAGTTACTTGAAAATTGAAGACACAAATAAGAGTTGTAAGTGAAATATTGCAAGAAAAAGAATTAGAGTGGTAGAATTAGAGTTAGGGTCAATAGAATTATTAGAATAATAATATATATATTCTTGGTATCCCCATAAGGGTACCAATATATAGCTACATAAACAAGCACAAGAAAGGCCTGAGTGATCACTGGCCTCGAAAATTTTCCAGAATTAAGATGCCCTGAATTCAGAGGTATTTTCTACTTTGACCAAAACTTTTAATTTCTCCTCAGCTATTCCTTGGGAAAATTCTTACTTACATCAATAAAAGTTTTGGCGATGTTAGAGATCTCAGGATTGGTCCACCCTGAAATTGTTCCTTTGTAAGGTACCACCAAAGTCCCCCATTGCTTCATGTACTGTCGCTTGCAAGTAATGGATCTGGTTACAGTGAATTTTTCTGAACATGGACAAAACTACAATACATCCTAAAGCAATCAGGAAATAACCCGCCACCAAATTATTTTGGGGCATGATGTGATAAGGAAGAGACAAAAAAAAACCCTTCACTGGGGCAATGTTCAACAACGCATAGAAGTGTACCTGAAAATAGGACATTGCACCATGTCGATAGTTATTTGCTGGCACAGCAGAATGAGAAATGCGAGCCTGTCTGGAGGAAGAAGGTGACAGAAATCAGAATGAGTTTTCTGAGGGAGAAAGAGAACAAAGTGACATAGTCTGAGAATGAGGAACTTCTGTTAGGACTCGGGCCAGAAACAAGAAAAGGGCAAATGCTATGTTTGCTAAAGTAATACGGGAAATCTCTAAGCAGAAAATAATTCTTAATATGCTCTTATAATCATAGCAGTATGTAAAGAAAGGAAGGAAAGCAATGTATTGCACATGTAGCGTTATAGGCTCGAGGCATGGCATGAATCTTGCCGAAAGGCATACGCAATTTTAGAAGGGGTTAAATGAACTCCTGCAGTGCTGCAGAGCTGGTTGCAGCAGGAGAGCGTTGTGAACCCAGTGACTGAGGTGAGTGCTGCACAAAGCTGCTGGTGCTGAGTAGCTGGCAAGAATGCCCTGAATGATGTACAGGAGGTCTGTATGTCTGTGCCTGGAGAAATTAGGCTTTGATTTGGTAGTGTGCTGCCCAGCTGGAGGTAGGTGTGGTGATTTTCAGTCCACTGGATGGATAGTTGGGGTTTGGACAAATGGTTCCAGAGACCATCTGAACCGTATCTACTTTAAAACACATTTACATGTGAATATATAATTTTCATGTAAAACTTTCTTTATTGAAACTGTCAGCAAAAATTAAAGTTTTTGTGATTTGTAATTTCCAATTGTGTGTGGGGTAAACTGGTAATACTGTCAGTTGTAAAGTTTTTATCCAGCTCTGCTTTCTTTCTGTAATGCCTGTCTTTCCTTCTTTCTTCTTAGAACTTATTTCTGTTTTAAGCAGAATCAAATTTGTAAGAAGAGCTGACAATAGCTTCAGTTTAAAAAAAAAGAAAAGTTGTCTCTATCCAGTTTATACTCTGTCTAGTCTAGACAGTCTGCATTCATAAGTGCCCCATTATTGCATTAAACAGTAGCAAGCTTGACAGTAGTAAGCGTAGTAACTAAATTTTCCCCATGCCCCAGTGGTAGACTTTCCAAGTTAGTGTGGGTACCCCCACAGAGGTTTGTATTGACTCTGCAAAATAAGCAGAGAAGTTCATCTCCAGGTTCTCTTGCTGGTGTTTAAATGCAGGGGACATGAATTTTCAAAAAAGAAATGTTGTTGGCAAGAATTTAGAAGGACATTGTCCTGTTTTTTTCCTGAAATTTCAGCCTGAATGACTCAAGTCAATTAAGAATAAAACTCAATTTCAACTTTGTCCCAACCTCAGCACGTACTTTTTTTCCACTTTAATTTCCCTCCCCCCCCCCCCCCCCTTTTTTTTTTTTTTAAAGGTCTGTGTTTTAATTGCACTTCCTGGCTTTGGAAGCAGAACTTCTGAAATGCTGTGAGGGATTTTTCTTTTCAGCCAAAAGAATGAGTACTGGAATGCTTTGAAAGTGCATTTTTTCATGAGAAGTACCTAATTAATATATAGACTGTGCAAATTTGGATCGGTTTCAGATGAGAAATCAGCCACATTTAAAAAGACAAGGCAAGAACTAAGGCTGTGAACATGGGGGTTCATTCACTGACATCATAAATAATTTGTTAAACTAAAGCTCTTCAGCTCTGCTACCAAAACATCATTCCTTAGACCCTCCTAAAAAGACACACCTTTGAATGGAAATTTTCTGAAGAATAAAAGTTATTTCCTGTTTTCTAGCTAATTGTGATCCAAAACATTTCTTCTTACCCAGAGGATGTCAAATTCCCTATAACATTCATTTCAGCCAGCAGTTCCTCCCTTTTAAAAGGAATGAATATTTTGTTAAATAAAACAGAAGACTAATGTACATTTCTGTTGTTATTAGAAGTGTTTTAATTCTACATCTGACATGAAATAAATAATTTAAAGGAAAACAAAGCATCCAGAGAAAATGCTAATGAGTCAAATGTATAGTTGCTCTTTATTAGAGTTCTTGGTGAGGCTGAATATTATTTGGCAGAGGCTTTTGAGCTTTGCTAACAACTACAACGCACCTGTAGGATGTGGGTGATGGAGTCAACCCATTAATTACTCAAAACCCCAAAACCCAACACCAAATGCACCCTGCCATGTGTTTCTCTGTACTCTTCCTGAGTTGGAGCCTTGTTCTCTACGAAGTCTCCAGGCTGTGTGCAGAGCTTTGCAGCTGATGGGAAATGCACTGCCAATTTATATACTGCTTAGCCGGGGTCGTCATCGTTTCTGCCTGCAGTTCTCAGGCTGAGGATTGCTAGTGTTGTGTAACTATTGTGAATAACACTAAGCTTATGGAAGACCTTTAAAATGACATGTTAACCAGCATGAGGCAGAGGGACTGAGGTTGTGAAACTGCTTGAAAAGCACACTGAAGTGTGAAATCATTTTTTTCCTCCATCCCCTTAATTCTGTTGCTGTTACAGACCCAGCACAATCTCACTAACCATCCTCTCTGCAAATACCCACCCCCTGCTTTGTTCCACCGCTTGGTGAAGCCTCAGTTTCATCATCTCTAGAGGCTTCTGTCCATTTCTGCATGGTCTGAAGTGTTGAGCGTGGTGCGCTCTTTCTTTCCGGGACCTGTGCTTGGATTGCATGGCGCTCTTCTGCCATGGAGCTCTGAAGTGAGGCCGACGCTCGAATGCATGCTACCAAGTTTTTCTCTTAAACACAAGCACACTGTGTATTAGAATTAGCATTATCTCATTTCCGCATAGAAATGGTACTTGTAAGCTGTTTCCTTCATAAACTTTTAAAGGATTGCCGCCTTCCCCTGCCGTGGTGAGCCCGGGGAGGAGAGGGATGGCTGTCAGAGCACAGATGAGCCTGGCGAAGCAGTGGGGGCAGCCGGCAGACCCGTGCCAGCAGCTGAGCGCGGCCGGGCAGCAGTGACCTTCAGCGTCCCTCAGCCATCCCATGCCGGTGGCCAGGGTCAGCGGTATCACCGCGTGACCTTTCCCAGGGGAAAGCTTTCTCCCACGGCATATTTGTGGAAGTCTCTTGTATTCAGGCTTGGAGAGGAGGGGAATTTTACCCTCTGTTTATGCTAAGGGAGCATATTTATGGTTGCTGCCAGTGAAGCGTTTTGCACAGCATAATGCTATTTGGATAACAAGATGCTAAGATGAGGACTTCAGAGTTCATACCACTTTTAAAGTTCATGTAATTCTTTTAAATACTGAAAATGTTACTTGAAGGAATGTCTGCGTGCTGTTGTGTTGCAACAGTAAAACAATAGCACATTTTACTTGAGACCTTGAAAATATTTTCCTCTTTTGAATAAGATTGAAATAACTTTCTAGCCACTTGCCTGGGAAGTTGGCAAGAGGCTGAAGAACAGTTAAAGAGTTTTAGTATTTAAGTTAGCTTATGTGATCACGTTTGTACCTGGATGAAGAGACATTATTTACTCAACTGTGCAGAAGGAAATTTCAACTGTGGGAAACAAATCTTTGAATATGTTTACTTTTAATTGTTTTCTTTGCTGAAAGTTGAGGAAACTCATAGTCCTGAATTATCATGAACATCACAATGTTCCTCAATAGCTAAAAAAAAAAAAAA
>VXBL01009297.1:1190229-1228276 GCA_013400195.1 Aramus guarauna
AAAAAAAAAGCCGACATGCTCCACCACACCTACAACTGGTGGAGAATTTGAGAGAGATCTGTTCTATAATATGTGGTATTTGTTTATAATGAAGGCAGCCATTGTTTTAGAAAAACAAAAACAAGTATTAAAATCCATTTTCTACCTTAGTTTGCAGTCCATGCATATCGAAAAGTTAGGGGTTTAAGTCATATGAATCACAGAGAATTTGACATTGTCACACAACGATTTCAAAAGCATTTTTATGTTCCTTAAAAGGGGTGACCAGCTTTATATTCAGTTTTAAATATGAAGGAACAGTACCATCTATTACAGATACTATTTTAAGGTTTGTGAAGTGAGCTAGTACTTGTTCAGTTGATGGGCCATGACATGGAGGCTTTCTCTGCAAAATAAAAGGAAAAATAGAACAAAATCTCATCCAGATAGAACTTAGCCAAAGGTGGATATTCAGGGGTGTGAGCACAACAGGGACACACTTGGACAGGCAGAAGGGCATCCACTTGCTAGCTTCAACCAGTTCTTGTCCCCAGGAAAGACAATTTTTGTCTTAGCTCTTCATCCAAGGTCAATAGGTAACTCTTGGGAGTGTGTACAGCAGTGTTTGTGCAGCGAGGGTTAAGGGCACTGTCCAAGCAGCCTTCCCAACACACCCACGTGAGCGAAGCGTTGCAGGTGGGATTTTGACTCGTTCCTCTGATGATGCAGATAAGCCATAAGCCATGACTAGACAGCAGTAATTTCTCCAGTGAAAGGAAATTGCCAGGTAGTTTAAAGCCAATATGTCCAACTCTGCCCAATTTCTCCACAGCGGTACTGCGTGATGAGGCAGAGAGGTCATGGCCAGTGCTGTCACCGTCTGGTGGTCCGTGGCTGCCGGCAGCTTGCTAGGGATAGCAGGAGCTTAGAAAGCCCATGGGCTACTCGCAGTTACAGTGGGGAGGTCAAGAGTTTATTACAGGAGCACAGAGGTAGTTACCTCCCCACTCAGCTCCCTAAATTCAGCCAGATCTGTAGTTTGTGTAAGTTTGGTCATGGTAATTTTAATAATATCTGAAAAGCTCAAATAGTGATTCACTGAGGCAGAGTAGTTAAATTTGACAGACACCCAAATAAAATGGGATGAGAACAGTATAAAAACCTTGGAACTAACAGATCTGAAAAAAATCCTTCAGGATTTCTACTGAAAGCAGAAAAAAAGGACAGGGTGTTTTTGCTTTTTTATTAAAAAACAGCAAACAAAACAGATGGGAGACATCTCAGATTTGTGTCTTCCTAATGTGAAACACCAAAGGGTATTTTTTCTGTCTTTCATTTTTGAGCATGGGGGTGGAGATAGATTAATAGGTTTTGGTTTAGCCTCCAGTTCTTACATGTCTTGCACTTGAAAACAGTATTTTTCTCCTCCTTTATACCAGATGTTACACTCTGGAGAATAATTTCTTAGTATTTTCCAAGTTCAGTGAACTGCCTTGTATTTTAATGATGTTGGTTAGGAAATGTACCAGTTCATAACCAATGATGTACCTAAGGCTGCAGTATGGGATCCATCAGAAACGAAATGGCTTAGGAAGATGAAACTTGATCCTGTTGGACAGCTGTGTACTTGCACTGAGGAGGGACAATCAAAAGAGGAAGGATGACACTGAGTTTTTTACATGATGAGAAGTTGGGTAGTTTGCAGTTATGTAAACAAGTCTTCAAGATTTTACAGGATCTGAATGATCCCCAGGTAGCAGGGCAGCACACAGTAAGTTCACATTGTTGATGACTTGCTTAAGCTGAATATGTTAATGTAATTTAGATAATATTTGTGAGCATATTTTTTTGCTTTTACAGGGATGGCTTAGTGAAACATGAACAACTTCCTGAAGGATTTCTTTTGTCTTCTCTTTGCGGACTAGGGTGTAGCACTAGGCATTTCTCTGAAATTCTCAGTTCCATTTCCAAGTATTATTTCCAGCAAACTAATTGTGACAGATCATTTACTATTACTCACTCCATTACACTTTTCCCTTTGTTTTGCAACATGTTTCTCTGCTTGCTTCTTTTACTTTCTTTTATGCACCCATTAAGCCCTGAACAAGCTGCTTGAATAAGTTTGTCCCTTAAAATTTTCTGCCTTTAAATCCCTCTTGCCGACTGGCACATTCCTCTGTGAGATCTGTGCGTACCATGGCATCTTAATGGACTAACCCGGTGCAGCTGCATGGCTGGTTAGCACAAACAATCTTGCTAATTAATGGAGGCTGCCCTTAGGGAGTGGAATCTACAATTCAGTACTCACCCTTGAAGGAGTTATCTAAAATGGATCAGATGACATGTGTCTTAAAAATGCCCACTGATTTTTAAGGGAACCCAGAGTGACAGGCTCAGCTGTGAGAATCTACAATGTAGGCGTCCCAGGTTAGGGAAGATCAGTGTTTGAGTAATTTTGTCTTCTGAAAACTTTTAAGTAGTGGAGTTAGTGCATTGCCATCCTTTTACTTGTTTTTCTTGACGTTTGAGTTCTGTGGGGAAGGGGCCATCTAACTTCTTGTTTGCCCAGTGCTTAATGGATACTGTCATGATGTTAGTTAATTAGGGTAATAACAATTTTTAGAACTTGGGGTCAAGGCTGGCAAAACCACAGGTTTTACAGGGCAACACAAGGGCTGCAAAACTCAGTTCAACATTCAGAATTCTTACTGCAGGATCCTGTCCTGTTTCATGAGAAATATTGAGATACCTGAGGATCTTTAGGATAAATTACAGTTTTTAAACAGCTGCATCAATCGGATTACAAATAGAAAGCATAAAGCACTGTGGAATGGTACATTTCCTTTATATAGCGACACCATTGTGGCAGTAGTTCAAAAACCAGTAGAAGGAAGAAACAAAATATGGTTGGGTAGTTCAAATATGAGGATATATAAAATGTCAGGCAGGGCATAGAATCAAATAGTAGCTGGGAAGAATGCCAGAAAGACTTATGGTTTCAGTTCAGAAGTGCTTTTAGTTAAATGTCTTTTTTTTTTTTTTTTTTTCAAATTAAAGTACCATTTTTTTTTCTCCTATGGCCTTTCCTTCAAGGGCTTCTCATGTAGTTGTTTATTGGTAAGCAGCTGCTTACAATGAGGGACGATTACTTTATAGCCATAGCGGTTTCTGCTAGATGTGTTTGTTGATTGGAGACTGGTTGCACTTCTGTTTGTTCTAATATAATCCAGATAAGAATTTGTAAGTATTCTTAAACTGAACAGATTACTCACAGCAAAGCTACATAAAGACCACATAACAACGATGATTATACATAGAACTTTTGACCTTTAGAAATCCTTAAAGTAAAATAACTCATTAAAGTGTACTAAATATACATGCTCATATGAAATCTTTTGTATATATATAATACATAGTTGCTATCTATGTATTATCTAATATTATATTATATGTGTGTATATATATAAAGTAAAGATTATTACAAATGTTTACTGAGTTCTCCCTATGGGGTAGGTGCTTGAGAACACTGTGAAGTAAGATACTTACTTGATACTTAGGTACAACAGTGTCAGAATTGCTGGTGTTGTCAGTTGGTGTCTTGTTTGCTCAAACTGTTTAAAAGATGGGATTTATTGGAGATTGAAATCTATAAGATTCAAATAATTTAAAAATCTCTCTATAAAAATATAGTTCACATCTGTAAGATACAAACTCATCAAATTGCAGTTACATAGTAACTACTGTCTTGTCAAAAATTTGAGGCTAGGTAATTGTAGGTGAGTACTTGATTTAGGTTGATCGTTCAATTGGAATGGTTTTGTCCTGTGTAGGGTCAAAAGGGGATTAAAATCTGGGAGCTGAACATTTTGTATAGACTTGAAGCTTGCTAAACAGATAAAAGATGCCAAGCTACAACATTAGTCACATTGGTCATCTGAGTGCATTCTCACAGCTTTGAATAATCAGGAAAATATTGTCTCTCAGATGTGGGAAACATAATTTAACACAAACAGGTCACTATAACTTAACTTGACTTGCTTTGTTGAGGTAGAGGGGATAGGGGGTATAGTAACCTAAAAGAGGAAGCTTCTATGAACATCATAATTAGAATATTATATCCTAGTCTGTAGATGATTTTTTGGGAAGAGTTTTGGTATTTTGAAGTGAAAAATTTGTATTTTTTTTCCCCTTATGCTTGCAGAAGATGAGCTACATAATGACCCTTTAGGGATAGGTCTCAAAATGATTGACAATTGGTAATTGCTAAAGGCCAACTGTGAAGAATGGCAAAATGGCCGGTGAGGTTCTATTTAAATAACTGTAAAATGTACCACATAAGGAAGACTAATCTTAACTTCATGTATAAAATGGTAAGCACTGAGCTGAGCATTATCACTCAGGAGTAAGATGTGGAAGTTATTATGAATCTATGGAAATGTCAATGCAGTGTTCAATAACAATCAAAAAAGCAGGTCTCTTTGTAGTTATTAGAAAAAGAGAACAGAGAACAAGACAGTGAGTATCGCCTACTGCTATAAATTCACAGGGCGTCTGTGGTGCGTGTACTTCAGGTGTCTCTAACACCAAAAAGGTATAATAGAACTGGGAGACGAGGTTTGGAGAAGGACACCAATGATCAAAATTAGGGGGTGGCTCCACGGACAAGTCAGCAGAGTGAGAAATGAGGTGACTGAGTGGGAGATGATGGAGAGGAGGAAGAATAGGCAAGTTACCAAGCTGCAAGTTTCTAGGAACTGGGAGAGAGTTTTGGAGTAGCATCACTATGTGCATCCCTGTTCTATAGCTCTTCCCTGTGTATCTACTTCATGCTGGTGGTGGAAACAGGCTACTGGAGTAGGTGAACCTTTAGTCTGGTCCTTCTTATTCCACAGTAACCCCTGGATGGCTAAGATGAAGTACAACATAACACCAGGAGAAGCACCAGGTTTGGGGAGAAAAGTGAAGACTTTGCCATTTGTGTCCCCTGTCATAAGCAGTAAGCCCAGAATGTCTCCAGCTCTCCAAATCTCACCATGCTGTCTTTCTCCAACTGCACCCCAATATCCTGCTTCAAATAGCTTTTCTTCTTCCCAGAAGATTGTTTTCTTGTTGGTATTTTCTCCTCCAGCATTCTGTTGAACTGTTTCTTGAGGGTGCTTTGACCATCTGCTTCGATGACTTGGACAAGCAGTTTTTCCTTTTCTTCAGTAGATGGTCTGCGATACAAATGAAAGCCTGTTTGCATACAGGCATCTTGCTCTGTTCCAAGTATGAAAGTCAGAGGAGTGGGAGGCAGGATTGTATTGTTGAAAATTTTCCAGCCCCATCCATCCTTGTGTCGCACTAAGTTAAACTCTCACCTACTTGGTGACATGCAGCTTATATCATCTTACATATGAGCTTTGACTTTGTCCTGCTAAATTGAGCTTGAGCTTTTGAGACTTAAATGTCAGAAGGCCAGAGCAGGTCAGAGCAGCAGAAGAGCATAAGTTAAAGTTGGCCATACTATTAAGTTTGTGCTTTACTATACATAGCTGCTGTTGCCTTTAAAGAAATACTATTGACTAAGAATTTGCACTTTGTCTTGAAAGAAAATGTGCAAGTGATAAATGAAATCATCAGACAGAAGGCTTAGAGAAAAATTTCCTTTTTATTTCAGCTTATTTATCCTCTTGCTGACATTTCTTGTACATTAGGTCAATACTTCATCTCTTCTTTGGTTTGCTGTTTGTTAGGTTTGGTTTTGTTTGGTTTTTTTTCAGAAGAAAACATAACTGTAAATCCACAGCAGTAATAGGCAACCCAATAGTCATAAACTACTTCTGCTTTGCTGACATCTTTTGAAAGAGGAGGTGTCTTAGTAGTGATTTAGAAAGGGGACTGTATCTGCATAAGTGATTGCAAATTCAATTTAGAATACGCTAACTTTACTTAATGCACATTTTTAATGTTAATAGGATTTGATGGTCTGATTTCTGCTTCTCCCCTAAGAATGCATACATATGCAACAGAAAACTTATTTTGTAATCTATTTATCTAAATACTCTGACTGTTCAGTAAGATTTTTATCCACATGCAAACTATGTATACTTTTGGATACTTGTTTATGGGGGTAAAGACCTTTCTTTCTAGGACATGCTCTTAGTGCCTCTCTACTGATTTTCAGCACTTTGTCACTATATGTTGTTTTGGTCGGAGAAAGTCATCAAAACCCACATGAACTGGGCAAAGAATTTGTTTGTGACCTATGATGTCTGTCTTTCTGTGGACTTGTGAACTAAATCTTCCTTAGATAGTGGTTGATAAGAGTGGCATGGGGTTGTTAAATCCTTAGAAATTATTCTAGCTAAAGAGCAGACAGAATAAATGCCTGTTTCATGGCCTGCTTACTCATGAATAACTTTGCCTGAGATATCTGATTTGTAAACCTGGAGAACAAGGAAGAGGAGTGTGTCTGATCTGCTTGTGAGGTTTTGTGGCCAAGTGTCTTTCTGGTTCCCTTTCCTGGAGGTTTTGTGGCCAGTGGGGAGTGAATAGGGATTTTGGCTCTTAGTAATCAAGAACATTGTGTCAAACCTTAAAAAAGATGAAAAGATGTAAAATTGACAGAAGTCTGGTATATAGTTTAGTGTAGTTAGATCATAATTCTGGCTCTTTTCTTTTAGCATGTAATTACATCCAGAAGTGGACAGTTTTCAGCTGTGTTTAAATTGTTGCTTGCTACTTGAACATAATAAGTAACATCCAAAGTTGATTCTTGGTGTGAGCCTCACATGATTTCTTCTAATTCCAACTTGAAAACTGAGTTTGCTGAGCACACTCACTGTACCTTTCTTGCCTCCATGAGGCTCTTGAACTGATGCTTTCTAACTCTAGAGCATCTTTTTTCCTGAGATTGCCTCAGAAAAAATCTCAACCAAAGAAGGCTTTGGTGAGATTTATAGAGGAGGTGCAATAAGATGTGAGGGAGAAAGAAAATAATTCATTGGTTTTCAAAAATAAAAAGAATCCATTCCTATTCCAGGTCTTGGAAATCTTGTCCAAGCTCTTGTGAATGTGGCTATTTAAGTACGCTGTTCATGCATGCATGCAGCATCTTATTTCCAGCACTGTTTAATCACCAACACTAAAGCTCCAATCTCACCCCTGGGACAAGCAGCATCCTTCTGGCCAACTGTTATTAGATTAACAGAAAGAAAGAAGGCTTACTACTCATGTCTCCAGTGAGGCAGAGGTATTTTCCATTTCTAGAAGAAAACAATGAAGGAAGCACATTCCTCTACTTGGTTTTTTGTTTGTTTTTGGTTTTTGGTTTTTTTTTTGCAAGACTTTTTGAGGCCTTGTGGACCTGCAGCTTCCTCCTTCAGCAGCAGCGGCAGCCTTTAACCGCATGGCCTGGCTGGCTGGCCATTGCTTACATCAACACACCTCTCCCACTGTATAAGCCATAAAGCTCATCATAGAAGCATGAGCCAAGCTAGATAAAGTTTAACAAGTTTAGTGGCACAGATTGAGGAGTGTTTTGGACAGAAAGGTAGGCTCAGAGGGCAGGAATGGAAAGGTACCCAGGTTTAAAACTGCTTTCTTCCTCCTGTCCTGAGAACAAAGGTGCCCGGTGAGCTGCTGTTTGTGGCTCAGTCATCCTGAACAGTTCCTCTGGAAGGAGAGGAGCAGAGGGCAGGGACAGGCCGCCTTGCTCCTCACTAGCAGAACAAAGCTCAAGCCAGTCCCTTGGCCACCTAACATTGCCAGGGGAGCAGGACTCTGGGGGAAAAAAGCACAAGAAAGAAATGTAGCAATCAGTAAATTAAATTGTATATAGAGGGGGTTATACAGTTCCCTTACCTTTTTATTTATTTTTTTTTTTACAGATTTTATTCATGGGAAGGTCTTTCTAATAAAGAAAATGGGCAGAGTATGCAGCTTACACTGTGATACTTCACTGCACGAAGGGAAATTCCTCCTGTGTGCAGTAGGAAATGCCATAAATGCATTCCCTGTGAGGTGTAACCGTTGTGCACAGCAAACACAAAACCGAACTTTTCAGGAAAAACATAAGCCTTCAAATAGACTCTGTGGTTAAAACAAGCTAAATTTAATCCTTTTCTAGCAGCAGAAGAAACACAGCCTGGCTGCACTGTGTGGGTCACTGGTTAGTTCCTCGGGCAGCTCCCAAAAGCATTTTGTCTTTGTCCTTGTGCCTCTGAGCATTTGCAAGGTGAAATTGCACCATGTCCTGTGGCTTTGCTAGCTTTGCAGTTTGCAAGGTGTAAATATGAAGTCAGACGATCTGATCAAAAAAGAGAGGCTTGGACATACTTCTGCATATTGCTGTGAACCAGGGTGAAGCAAATAAACCTCTTTGTTATCTGCTAATGTTGGAAACAGAAAGGCTGTAACTGCAGGGTGGAAATAAAAGGTGAGTCAGAAACTGAGTTACACGTCCATATTGTCTCTCTGGCTGCCTTTGGTGCAGTGCTGAGCAGTGGTTATGAAACTGTGCCCTGCATTTATTTATGTCACTTCTGAGTTGCAAACCTGGTGGCTGAGTGACAGGTCAGTGCCTCCCCACCCCGGCGTGAACATCCCCCTTCCCTCTCCTCCGCAGCCGCTGACGGGAGCCTTTCCAGAGCGTGCCTTCGTGTGAGGAAGGACACAGACACCGAAGTGACAATATGTGCAGCAGAAACACAAATGGAGATGATTTAATACAGTGGGCAGGCAAGCTCTGTCACTCAGGCCTGTGACAAGGAACTTCACGTTTCCCTTCCTTCAGGAAACTTAGGTCTGGTAGAAGTGGCTGTACGTGACACTGCTGCATTTGCTGGTCCTGTCCTCCTGTTTGTCTGCATATCTCAGCCTGGCATGGGTATTCCTTAGTCTGGGAAATTATTGGGCTTTTAAAGAGGAAGTTTAGTGTCTCTTCTCTTCCTAAGTGTTTGTAAAGAAAGACAGCATTGCTGAGTGAGAATCAAGCATCTCAGTTTCCAGTTGTGTAGAGATGCTCCAATGCTGATGCAGACCTGAGGGAAGGTGCTCTCGTTACAAAGGAGGCCAGGATGATTTGGAAGCTGATCTCTCTCTCTCTCACAGATACAGTCCTCAAGATGTGCTGTCCTGCCTCTGGTGTTTAGATTTTAAGATCTACTCTTCGTTTGCAGCCATATTTGAGATAGTTGATCTGCATAGCAGTTGAGTGCACTATGTCCCTGAGAGAGTGACATGAGGTTTGGGAAGATGCTAGGCAGAGAACACAACAGGGTTGCTTCCCTTCCTCCTCTTTTGGGACTCCCATTCACTAAAAGATCACAGGGTTGGCTTAAATGTGCTTTAGCCTGGCATGGAGCATGTGGAAATGAAGAGGAATACCAGAACGCTGACAGGTTCTTATTCACAGTGTTCTTCAGAAATTAAAGTGAAATTTAAATTTTAAGACCATAGCTTAAGTCTAACAAGTAAATCTGTGTTAAGAGAATAAAAACAGGCCATCACTTACCAGTGATCTTGGAAGCAGGTAGAACAAAGGAGGGGGTTCTGCCTTCAAACTAGGCAAGTTGTCAAATGTATTAGCATCTGATGGCCACTGAGAAGCTTGTGTACTGTGTCTTAGGCTGTTTTGCACTAGCTAAAAATGTGTCTCACCTATTTCCCCTGGGCCATTTCATTCAGATCTCCCCAGAGTGTCCTCTTTGACCAGATTTAAGTAGCTAACTCACCTTGGGAGAAGCCCAGGAGGAAGACAGGTTGCCTGTAATCCACTCTTAAAAAATGCAGACAGAGACCCGGCAGTTCGTAGACTTGCCCAAGGACTCTGAGGGGGTGGTAGTGAAGGTGGGAGCTGGAGCTGCTGCATGACCCAGGGGAGCACCACAGCATGAGTAGAGCTGGCTCCATGGGAACATCACCTCCAGGGGCATGGACAGTCCTTTCCATCTCCTGCTGCAGTGTCCGTCTCACCGGAGGGATCGCACAGTCTGGGAGCGAGACCCAGAGTAAACCGGGGGTTCTGACAAGGGCCAGTGCTGTGGCAAGGAAGAGGCCAGCTGGTCAGCCTTGTCACCACCCTTTCAGATCTTACACAAAGGTTCGTAATTACATTTGGGTTGGATTTAAATAATACATGAAAAGCCAAGTCTATGATCGTGCATTTAAATACAGCAACTACTGTGCTTTTCTAGTTTAGTGAGGATTGTGTGAATCAAAAATACCTTACTCATCTGCAAAAAGGCTTAGTCCTAGCAAATCATGGCTTTAATTACAGGAAATAATCATAAACTATTTTATATGCAATTAAAGACACTTTCTTTTGGAGATATTTTTGTAATTTGTATTTTTTCCTAAAACCAATTATCCAAAATATTATACTCTTTCATGCCTGCAGTGCAACTTTGACTTGCATATAAATTGATTTTTTGAAATGAAACTTTCTTTATGTATAATTGAAATTTGAGACAATTTTACCTTTATCTAGGTAATTGATTAGTAGGTCAGATTGTAGCTGCTGGTTACTAGTAGCAACTAACAGTTTTATGCTACAGTTTGCTTGTTTAGATAATTGTATTAATTCAGAATGTAAATTGACACAATTACAATGGCAATTTTTTAAATGTCAACATCTTTTATGTTAATGTCTGATCAGCAATTAATCAAATGCTGAAACTGTTTGAAACAGACAATACCTTTCACACTGAAATTTAATATAATGCCCGTCCAGAGCTCATTAGTTTTATGAGAAGACCAATCTTGGCTTTGGACCATACTCATAATTCTATTGATCTATTGAAACAGAAGAACCACATTCAAGTTCAGACTGAACAGTGGTGTGGCCCAGAGCTTTTGCAAGCAGCTACAAGCAAGTAATGGAGTATTTCGTGGCAGTGGTAGATTTGAAGGCGAGGGAACATGTTTCCTGAAGGATACAGGCCCCTGCGGTAGCTACAACCCATGACATGGGAAGAAGAGAAAGGAAGAAATTTTGTCGTCTTGTCCTCAAAGTGACAGTTCAGAGAAGATACTTTACCTGTAATGAATATCTATGAGTCAGGAACAGAAACTAAGCAAACATCCAGGAAATCATCAGCACAATCCTTTGTTTAGCAGCTGGGACGAGGAGCCGTGCTGCTTTCAGTCCAGGTTCAAGCCAGGGCTCCGCCGACATCTGCGCTCCTGCCCACTTCTGGCAAGGAGGCTTATGTCCCTCATGGGCGATAGGTCACATTTCCTAACTTAGCTGTCCGCATTAAGGAGAGCGATCACCCCAGAGAGAGATGGGCATGGAGGCCATCTTGGGAACTCATGAGCTGAGGGGGGAAAAGCAGCACATCATGAAAAAGTGGTATTGCTTCCTGGAGAGCTTTGACATTGGAGGCGTTTGATTGTTCTCTGTAAATTTATAAGATGGATGAAAAAGAGGGGCAGAAAGGGCCTAATTAAAGGAGAGTGCTGGCATAAGGCCAGCTACTATGTGTTGGCTTGGGTGAATTTAGGCAAGAGGCTTTTGCTGCCAGGGTAGCTGGAATGCTGCTCTGGAGCAGTGCGAGCAACGAGCTTGCTTCCAAAAATCAATCACCTCCTATGCCTGATTGCCTGCAAGGAATGGACGTGATAATCCAGCAAAAGTCGTTATGCCTGTGTGCTCTCATGGCCGTTACAGCTGAGCCGTCCCGTTGCCATCCTCCTTAGTAAATACGTGACTGGATTATTGAGAGGATATGGCTGGATGATAGAAAAGCCGTCACAGTTCTCTAGAGGCCACCTTGAGAAACCTTCTGCCTCAAACCCAGTCTGCCTGTGAAGTGACTTTCACAGGGCCACGTTGCACCACCAGCCGGTGCCACCACCGAAGCGCTGGCATCAGCGTGGGGCTCGGCCACCTGA
This sequence comes from Aramus guarauna, assembly GCA_013400195.1. Classification (NCBI taxonomy): domain Eukaryota; kingdom Metazoa; phylum Chordata; class Aves; order Gruiformes; family Aramidae; genus Aramus; species Aramus guarauna. The sequence goes on from VXBL01009297.1 coordinate 1,202,086, forward strand.
GCAGGGCAGGAGTTCACACACCTCCGTGAGTACTGCTCGTGCTTTCAGATCAGTCCTGATATGAAACATGATCTGGGGAATTTACAGAATCTTTTAATTCAGCTGTCAAAACTATGCAAACTTAATTATAGGCTGGATTTGGCATAAAAGCTTAGACACAGTGTTTTCCCTCAGCATTTGTATTTGCTGTTGGAAACGCTTCAGCCCATAAATCTGTGCAGATAATGCCGATAGGGAAAATAACTAACAAAACATAGTTTTACAGGTGGTTTTAGGTGAATTTTCCATCAACTTTATGTGTCTGTACCATATCATTATATTCTTTTCTCAGCCATTAACCTCTGCTGCGAAGCATGAGGTATTGGATTCCTTTTGGTTTTATCGTTCGCATCTGTCGCCCTTGTGCACATGCCTGGTTAATGCACCTCGATCTGCGGGGTGCTGCACAGAGGTGGGGGTCCCTGCGGTGAGGAGCAAAGGTCCCCATGGAGACCAGGGTAGAGGTGGGCATGGGGGGACAGGGCAAGCCGGAGGTGGCAGCTGGAAGAGCCAAGAGATGGGATGTGGCTCTTGGTGGCTCTGTCCGTACTTGATACGAGGAATACTGTGAATGCAGGTGGTAATGGCATCTAGTTAAGGAAGTAAGAGCTCTCTGGATTTTACTTTCTTATAGGCAAGTAAATGGCTATGAAAATATATCTGTTGAAGGAGAAAGGCACAGGCTTCACTGAAGCATGTAAGTGCCACTTGGGAGATGAGGATATCCAGGGCCACTGGATTCCTCTTCTGTGACCTTGGGCAAGCCATTTATCCAATGAGTATAAACCAGCTGTTTCCATTAATTTTTGCTGCAGCAAGGCTAACTTAGGGTAAAATTTCACGTTATGGCTGCACTGATCTAATAACCCAGTATGCTTCTTTTACTCTTTTCCCACATACTGGTTAAAAACTCACTGAAACAGGAGAAAATTAACCTTGGTGTTGGGGAATGAGAAGAGGAGAAAGCAAATTGTTTCACCTTATGCATTGGGAAGGAGATGGGGATATGTGGTTAGGATGGGGGCAGGAGAACTGAGCAGTTGTCCCCCCCTTCCAGCTGCACTGAGCTGTTAGATCAGCTGAGCTATAAATATGTGTCTTCAGCCTTAGATTAGTTCAGGATATAATCCTTCATCTTTGCCCTTCCCAAGGAGTTACTGCTGAAGCTCTTTTACTAATAGCAAAAATATTTATTCAGATACAAGTATAACCATTTGTTTCACTTCTCCCTCCAGAGACACATGAGTAGATCCCATTTAAGTAAATGAGAGTGCTGCACACCTAATTAGAGACAGAGTTAAGTCCGCAGTCCTGTGCCAAAATGCTACGTCATGAACTAAAACTCATGGAAACTTAATACAGAACCACAATTTATTTGCTATATTTAAATCAGACTTTAAAAATTAAATGAAAGCCAATACACCCAATAAAACCCTGTAATCCAGGCTGTAATAATAAATCACATACTGGGATCCTAGTGCAGATGAGGGTGAAATTGCAAGTGCATTGACATTAATGTCATAGCGCCTCTTGACTTCAATAGAACCAGGATTTCTCTGGTAATGTGCTTACAGTCTTAATTTACTAGCAAAGTAAGTCGTTTGGGATTTCCTGTTTCCCCCACAGCCACTGATGATGTGATCAGCTCCTGGGACAATACTAAAATATACTTAGCTGGATTTTTCTGTCAGCATCAGCCACCTCCTTTTTCCACCTCCATCCCAAAGCCACTTTGCTGTTTCTTGCAGACCTGTCTGCAGTACACAACCCCATTAGGTGCACTGGCTTATTTGGCTTTTAGACTCGTTCCTAAGAGAAGCAAGGACTGATGAATGTGATTGATTATGTGTCTTTTTGTCTGCAAAATTGTCCTGGCCAACTTTAATAAAGTTTGAAAGGAGAACAGCTATCCGAAAGGTCACAGGGTAGAGGAGGCTACCCCAAGTGAGCACCCTATGCTGCCCCAAGCCCACCTTGAGAGGGAAGCGGAGGCAGCACCGCAGGCAGCTGACTGCAGGCAGCATATATATTGCTCCAGGCTAATGGCACAATCTTTCTGGTGGAGGCAGCACGGGTGGGTTTTGCACTGTCATGGTGGGTAGGTGAGGAGAGGTTAGGGGACAGAGGACACAAACGAAAGGCAAAACAATCTTCAGAGTTGTGTGTTTTGCGGAACTCGTCTCACCACCATCCCTCAATAGTTTTATTTCATGTGACCTCAACTCCTTCCATTGAATGGTAGTAACATGATGATCTTTGTCAAAGTGGCTGATTACATTTATTTAAGAGGTCTCCAGTGGTAGCAAGTCAATAACAACAATTGATTTGCAACTTTTTCTGTACTTTGCAAAAGACATGCAAGTTTCATTTGCACTAGCTGATGGAAGTGACCAGAAAATAGTTTATAAGTTAAGTAAGAAATATTAGTTTACAGCAGCAAAACTTAGAAGATAAATTTCTTGAAGAAAATTTATTCCTATTATTGTATATTACATTATCATGCATAAACAGTAATTCATTTACTGACCTTGGAGTTGTAAACCAATATGGGCACCTGCATAAATACTCCACATATATAATTTAACAATTTTTGTGCTCAATTATTGCCATTGGATTGACATGGAATGTCTAGTATGTGTTGGTTTAGCTGTAGCTTAAAGTTGGGGCTTATGAGCTGAGGAAAAGGTAAGGTGCATGTTCTGTCTATACCTTGTATTCCGTGTGCACCCATATTTTCATTGTCTTCAAAAGCATTTGTGGATGTGCAAGAGGCAGAAGACTGGCTACTAATGTGCTGACTACTCTCTCTTAATGTTTTGAAGGGTTTAGCAACTCTTTTATAGAGCACTTTTTCTTTCATTCATTCTACTATTTTTCCTGGTTTTACCTAAAGATCTCATTTTGCAGGCTCCTGTACATATGTTTATCTTAAGGCACCAGTATTGTAGTACTACGTATGTTAGGTAGGTTTCTTGAAGTTAAGCATATGTGTCTTTCTGCAAAGGTTAAGGAGAGACAGGGAGACATTGAGCTGACATCTGAATAACAAATACCTTCATTTTCAGTAGAGGTGAGAAGTGAAATGTTCCTTAGAAGGTTGCAGACAGCTTTCATGGACAGCAAATGCACTGGGGACTGATCTATGAGCACCTTTTGTCTGCTAGATCAGAGCATAAATATGTTTATTCTTATATATCACAGTAATGAGGGCAGTGCAGTGGCAAGCAGACACCTGGATGACCAGCAGGTTGAAGGAGTGAGGAGAAAATTCATAGTTCTTCTTTGATCTTGTAAACCAAGCTTACAGTTCTAGTGTGCCTGAAATTACGGTGGGAAAAAAGGATGCACTGGGAGTAATTAGAAATTCAATTGTAGTGGTATGTTACTGATGAAAAGGAGAATTCAGTTATAGTGTTTACTCCATTATTATTTGTTTTCTTTTCTAAAAGAGACTCTTTCTTTTCTGTTTGGTGGGTAGGATTCATCTGTAGCCCAGTTTGCTTAGCCCACCCCTCCAATCTGTGTGTGCCAGGAAAAGGCTCCTACATACAATTAATTGTTCCCAGGCAAAGTCTTTACTGCCTGCAAGCAGCAGTGGAAGGAGTTACTTAGTGCTTATATGATGCCTCCTCTAGAGACAAGCTCCTGCCTCTGAGGTCTTCCTTCCTGTTCATTATTTAATACCCATTTTATTTTGGGCACCAAAAAAAAAAAAAAGGCACTGATCTCCACATCAACTGTTTCTGCCCTGCAGATATGAGGGAAATAGTTTCTTTTCCACAGGAAGAGTAGCCAGGGGCTTTTTAGCCAATTACTGCAGTGGCGTGCAGACCACAGCAAAAGAGGGATTACTTCTGTCTTCCATAGTGAACATTAACCACTGCTGTGCTACACAAATGGACCTTTTATATTTTATCTACTTTGATATTCTAAGGAAATTAGAAGTCTTGAAATGACAAAGCCCTGGTAATAATGAGGTGAGTTATCACCACATGGTTATTATCAACAGCATTATCTTCTTGTACTAAGGTGTGTTAGAGAAGAGTCATGTCGCTTGTTTGCCTTGGAAGGAAAACCATTCAAGTTTACTCTTGCCAGATTTCTGGGAAGAATAAAACAGTGTTATTGTTTGTGAAAGAATGATGACCTAGTCGAAGCTGGCCCACCTTCCTGGAAGCCACATGGCGGTCATGGTTCTTGTCATGTCTGAAGTTTGTCTAATTCCACCTTCAGCTCCTCAGCAGGTTCCGCTGCTAGTGCTGGCAGTCAGCTCTGCATTCATTGTCTCTAGTAAAGTTAACTTATTTGCAAAATTTGTTAAAAAAAAAAAAAAAAAAAAAAAGTTGGACTTGGGTGTTTCGTGACCAATATAGACATAACTTTTGACAATGAAACGCAGCAGTTCTCCTATAGAAGCTGGTAAACCTGGAAGTGAAAGACACTATTTAGCACCCACTATGTCCCTTAGGTAAGGTTGTTTTAAGGTATATTCCTGTTCATGGCCTGATGTCCTTCATGCCATATTTGGAGGAGACTGAGCATAGACAGAAGCTCATGTGGATACAATTAATTGCAAATAGACCATATACTTAAATTTTATACAATAACAGCTGCAGAGGGAATTTGTAAATCACTATTCACTGTGACTTCTGCATTAATCTTGTTTTCATGCAAAACCCTCTAATCATGTTTTATGCATCAGTCAGTGAGTTTTCGCTGCAAACAGCCAGATGCGTAAGGACCTTTGCAGTAGTGCTGTGATCTGGCGTCACTAGTACAAGCATGGAGCCATCTGTTGGAAGACTTTTGCAACCTTTTTGTTGAGTTTCAAGTGTGGAAGTACTTTTCTGTCCAGTAAAACTGTGGAGCAAATGAGCAAAAGCCTTTGCAGTCTTACTCTGTAGTTTATACTTACAGTGTAGTGTTATGCTAAAAAGTAGCGTTACACTCCTACTTTGTATTGTCAACATACTGCAAAAATAATCACAATGTATAAATTAACATGTGAGATTTCCAGAATTGCATATGGTGAATTTTAGTTTAAACTTAGTTAACAGCATGAATAAGGTGACATACCTATTTAAATATCTATGTAACTTTGTCGCTGACTACTTTTAATGTAGATGCTCTCAGATGCTTGTGAATGGCATGTATAAAGGTTTTATGTACTATAGGACTTACATTAAGGATCTCAGTATGTCCAGCAGCCTTTATAACAAGCAAGAACCTAACTGAAACTAGGAAACTTCCTAATGTCTGATAAGGGATTGTTTGAAAATCTTTTTTCAGAGAAAAAAGACAAATTCATAAGATGTTTGTGCCACTTTTCAGCCTAGCAAAGTAACACATTTGGATTCTAAAGCTAATTGGAAAGCAGATTTTAGTAATTGTTCGGCATCAAGAACAAAGGCACTTAAAAATTGACAAAAAAAGGAGTGCAAATAACTTTGTAAAGCTTTACAAAAGCTTTATAAATGTAGACTGCATAGCTGGATATGCTACCATAAAGGATATGAAAGAACTACAGAAGTAGAAGCTCTGGGATTCTTCCAGACATGTGAAGTAATGCCTTGCATTGTTATATGGGCAAGACTGTTTTTCTTGGCCATAATTTAGGAAGGATTTTGCATGTTATCATCAACGAATTAGAACTTGAATAACAAATCTTGGATATAATCATCATAATCTGTTCCTGTTGGGGAGGGACAAAAGGAAAAAAAGGTTATTATTGTAAAATAGTTTAAATCTATTTGATGAAAAAAAAATACATATCACTTATTTGCTTAGAATAGCTCACCATTTAGGTGGATTTTTTTTTCTGTTGAATGATTCATAATCATCTAGTCTGCTTTAAGAGTTCCTAACTCAATCATACTGCAGTAGTGAACTCTTCATACCGTACTACTTGGTATCTCATGTCTGCTTTGAGTTCCGTACTGAAATGGAGCAACTGAACATGTCAGACTGTCCCACGAAACAAAAATGAATAAAGCAAAATTGATTGCAATGTGTTCTCCATATTGTGTACTTTCCTTAAGAAATTGGTCTTTACTGGTCTTTGGAACACAGTGTAACTGCAGCTTATGTGCATTCACATATATGCTTATGTCCATGTATGTATTTTTTTTCACATGTGTCAATATGTATTAGAACTTTCTTCCTCTTGCTCTGTGATTGTGAGTATTCTTTGAAGGTGCATATGTGATCGTGTCAAGTACTAACACCTTGTTGAACCTTCAGGCACTCACACAAGGCAGCATTTGTTCTCAATTTAGGAATCTGAAAGGTGGAGCATCTTTCAAACAATGAAGTGGATGAACTGGAGATTTTGCAGAAAAACAACTTTTGCCTTGTCTGGGCAAAAACTCAGAAGAAAGTAAATTTCTTATATGTGGTGATGAAGGAAATGCAAATTTGTGAGCAAGAGGGATGAGAGAGATGTATGTATTCTCATTTGCAATATATGGAAAATCAAACATAATAGAAATTACTTCTGTTTCTTTGCTTGCCTTTTTCTTCTTTCTTTTTTTAAGGAAGAAACATAATTTAAGTGAAAACTATTACATGAACTAGAACCTTTTAATTTATTTTATCACCCAGCTATCCTGCTACCGAAACAAACTTGAATTCCTCAGTTTCCCAGCAGTTTCCAATTTCTAACTGATGACTCCACTTGCATCCACTTTTTTTTCAGTTGCACCTCAGCACGAAATCTGCATTGTGATTTGGTAGCATTTTCAATAACTTAAAAAATGTTAATACATTGATTTGGAGGAATGAATGGCTTGTTGAAACTTCTCTTAAGTGGCTGACTTAATATAACACAGTCGCTAGAAAGACATCCAGCAAATTTGTTGGTCTTTAGATGATTTTCTTAGTGCATGAAGATTTTGTGGGCCACAGTGATGTGGGGTCACTCCATAATTTCCTTCCTTTACACAGTTCTGGTCAACACATTTCAGATTCAGAAGGATTTACATTGCTCTATTGTGAATCATAGTTCTTCATTATGACATTATGAAAGCTGGAGGGGGGCTGTTTACAAGGGCATGTAGTGATAGGACAAGGGGTAATGGCCTTAAGCTGAAGGAGGGGAGATTTAGATTAGATATTAGGAAGAAATTCCTTACTGTGAGGGTGGTGAGGCCCTGGCACAGGTTGCCTAGAGAAGCTGTGGACGCCCCATCCCTGGAAGTGTTCAAGGCCAGGTTGGATGGGGCTTTGGGCAACCTGGTCTAGTGGAGGGTGTCCTTGCCCATGGCAGGGGGGTTGGAACTAGATGATCTTTGAGGTCCCTTCCAGCCCAAACCATTCTATGATTCTATGACGTTTGCATCAGTGGTTATGGGGGAGATGTGCTGAAAGTCCCTAGGTTACATTAACATCATCAAACTCCCACATGCTTCTTCCCACCGTTACTAGGATCTCCTGAAAGTTGGTTACACACCCTCTTTTAAACTGTTCTTTATAACTCAGGTCTATCATGTTGCCCATACAGCACTCATGAATGACTGGGCAGCTGGTATGCTAATTGCTACCTTACTGAACTGACCATAATGGTGTGTGGGGGTTTTTTCTTGCAACCTTTTTGTATATTAACTTCGTCTTGTTTATTGTTGCTTTCAAGTGGATTTTTTTGCCTTCTTCAAGCTTTACAGTGCCTGTGTACAGCACCTTGCACTATGAGACATAATCCCCAGCTGGGGACTGCCCCTAACAGTGCAGTACAAATACAGTATATTTCAACTTTTTTTGGTTTCATTTTGGCCTCATTCAAAAGAGGTTTTGTTGCTATTTCTCAATTCCTATTTGACATACTAGTTTTACAGTGCTTTTCTGGCTATTTTAAGCAGTTTATTTGGGGGAAACATAATTCAATGTTTTACAAATAAGCCACTACACAGCATAGGAAACAAATCCCTATATATATGAATTAGGGGGTTGATTTATGGCATGTCTCTGTACGCAGTACACACTAATCTACTTGAAAGGTAAGATGTGTGAATTGCTGCACATCTTAATAATATTGCGTGGAATTGAAGAGCTGGGCTAGTCTGCTGTTTGCTTTCCCATGTTGAAATGGTAACTGTATACCATTACTGTGTCTTACTTAGAAAAAAAAAAGGACGAGAACATTTTTGCTACTCAGTATGCCTTGCGGAGCAGGAAAAGTAAGACATCATTTAAAGAGGCTATTGTGCTGGAGGTTTCTGGAATGTTTGGCATTGCATGTTCAACTTTGGCATTTTGTCATCAAAACCTGGAGGGGAGCACAGGCTCTCAACTATGCAGTTGGGCCTCTTGAGCTCCTGCAAAAATAAGCTGGCGAACAAACCCCCTTGATAAAATGCTGATTCTGGAAAAGATACACAGTCATCACTTCGTTATGCTACTTTTCTCAGCATGTCTCATTGATTTCCGAAAGTAAAAGAGAGAGATGATTACCAGATAAGCAAGAGTTGTGATAAGGTGAAATCCTGGCCTCACTGAGACAGGGGACATCTCAACCACTGGGTTGACCTCTAAGCCATGAAATGTCCCAGTGACCTGGCCAGGTCGCTGGTTTGAGTGGGCGTTAACTTGCCTTTTAGCCAAGGCAATTGTTTCTTCTCCGTTTGTGCTCTTATGATGTCCATCATTCAGTGACGTGTATGGGGCCTGTGATTTTGAATTTGGGCTTTTAATTACTCTGTAGCTCATCAAAATGCCCCCCCTGGAGCCTCCCAGGGCTTGAGTGCAGTGGGGAGGTGAGAAGGGGCTTCTGGCATTAGGAGCGTTGGGGCATTGCACTGCTGCTGCTAACCTGGGCGGTGACGGTGGTGGCAGTGCTGCAGATAGCGTCTGAGGATTTTCTGCTTACTGGTACGGCTATTTTTCCTAGCAATTTTTCTCAGGATGGTTCCCTTCCAATTTTTGACTTACAATTTTGACTAGCCATACTTGCAATGTTTTCTCAATTATCCTGCTCTCTTGCCTTCAAAAGGAACTATGTGTTTTTAATATGTACTGCGTGGGATGCTTGTGTAGGATAGTTGAAGGAGAAACCAGGAGTAATGACAGTCTGGAAGAGTAAAGTAAGAAAATATTTAGTTATTTAATTCATAAAGTACAGTTATAGTTAAAAATAGATTCTCCTGGTAGACTCTTTAGCGTCTGTGTATCACAGTTTGCTAACAGTGACAGCAGAACTTTCTTGAATACAAATAAAAGCTGAGAGTGGAGAAACTTCTTTTAAAACAAATACTTTGGCAGTGCTGAAAATGGTAACTCCAGTGATGCTACAGAAATTGCAGTATCTTTCCCATCATACCACACTGGCAAGTGGGAGACTGGAATAAGCAACATACTGACTTGAGAATCAAAATAATTTGGTGGAGGGGGAGTCCATGGAGACCGTGTGTGGTAGACCTGGTGCACTAACAAAGCTATCTTCCAAATGCTCTTGTGTGTGATAGTGATCAAGTATGTTCAAAATAAAAAAATAATAATAATAATAAAGTTTTGATGAAATTACTTGCTTAGGAAGGTACTTACCCTTGCTTTCTGTTTCCAAATGAGGTGCTCTTGCACTGCTATCCTGCTTCTTGCACTGCCCGACACCCATTGCTGCTTCAGAAACCCTGGCTGACTAAGCATGTTGAATGAAGGCAGGACCTAAATAATAGACGTCTTTCTTCATTACGAGACTAGTACTTGTTAAACTGCACAGCTTTAAGTACGGAGGAAACAGTACTTCTAATCATCTGCAGTGACAATTGATCTTAGCTTTTTCTTTTTGCTGTTGGGAAATATTTAACCGTAAGCAGCTTACATCTTTCTGAAGCAACTCTCTTTAGTTTTGAAAATCTGAAAAAAAATGGTCTATCAGGAAAATATTTTATTATTGAGTCTCTAACCAGTAATGTGTTCTATGTATTTTAATACTGTGGATATCAGCTACATCAGTTGTTCGTGGCTTCTTTCTTGCTAAATTGAGTAGCTGTTGTTTCTCAGGGCATTGAACAGCATGGTTTGCATATGGTCTCTGCTGTTCGTGTAAGCAGCTGGAGGGATTTTTTTTGAACTGGTATCTTTTTAAAGGTCCTTGAGCCTGGCTATCTTAAGCTCATCAGAGTACAGCATGTCCTGTGTGCTGCACTCTCCTCGTCGCATCTCACAATTACTCTTGAGTGTGCATAGACACCTCCTCTCTCACCTCTTGTGGCTTCTCCTGTGCAAGCTGGTTTTTGCAGCCAGCTTTACTTCTCCTGTCTTCTGGAACAGCCTCTAGCACTGGAGCAGGGACTAGGTCTCAAATCTACAAAGCTCTACTAAATGAAATTTCCACCCAAATGAATTTGGGCACCCAAAGATTGTGACACTGTATTTGTGGTCATGGCCAGATGTTACCCTTAATCCTCTGTGGACAAGATTCCCAGTATCCCAGCTGTGTTTGCAGAGTGGGTGGAGCCATGGACCCCACTCCTTTGGGTCCCAAAGCTCCATGAGAGGGAAGGAGGCTCTTGTGAAACTTCAATTTGCTGTACATGAAGTGCCATTGGAACAGTTTTAGGGGACTGTAAAAAGAAATCCCTCAAGTTAGACAGTTTCAAAACTCAGAGTGGTTTTGGCTTGTTAGCAGTGGGTGAGATGAAAAGCACAAATTTCTAACATTTTCACTCCCTTTATCCGCTCTGTAGGAGCTCAGCAGGCAGGATGTACGGTGATTTGGAAATTTCTGTGTTCAGTTCCTAGAACAGCTGAGTCAGCTCCAGGGTTTCTCATGGCTGTGTTTTTAGCTGTCTGTTACATAGATGGTGTTAGGACTGTGGACTGCCAGTGATGATAAAAAGAAATATATATTTGTGGCAATTAGGCATTCATGTATCCAGAGCTAAGCAGTACTGTTGTTGGTAGGATTACAAGAGCTGAGTTGCTGCTGAGTTGGAGATTTAACGTTCTCATTGTGGCTGTTGTAGAGCAAGACTGAAAGCTCAAAAAACTGAAGGCAAGGCATATCAACAGACCAATTAAAGACAGTGTGTATCATGGATACGAATGTTTGTGAGCAATGCTGCTTACAGTATTACAGCGAATATTGAACCTTCAGCATGAACTCTGTTGATTCCCCATCGCTTTTTCACACAGGATAGTCTGCTAGAGAAAACACTGTCAGACATGACTTCATACAATCCCTGACTTCAGTCAGACTTCTGCAGTCCTACTGATTTAAACCACCTCGGTTTTACTGGAGTGATGCAGTGGGCAGAACAAGCCAAATTTTCCTTTCTGTGGTTTTCACTATGTAGGTCATCTAAAAAGATGAAAATGTGGTTTTCCCAACAAGCGTTCTTTTCCCCTTCAGTTTCATTACTAAAGTGGAGTTTGGGTGGATGATTATTGTGTCTGGTTGAGTGGCATTTGCGTTAATTACATATTTGCAGGTTGTACTGTCTTTTTTTGCCAGGAGATAGGAGAAGGTCTAAGGATTTTTTTTCTGTTAATGACGCAGCCACTAGAAGAGCAGCAAGATAACTCAATTTGCAACCACAAGGCTGTTAAAACACAGATAACTTTAGAGGTCTACATTGAAAACAAACTTCTCCCTGTCTCATCAGTTCCTGACTGATTTCTAATGAAATGAAGCTTTAGCTCTTTTCTTCTGTTTGCATAGAGGCTCGTTTGCATGATGCAGATGCAAAGGAAATATCTGGTTAGCTTCACTTTGACGTTTCCATTAAGATTGGACTTGGTATAATCTTGCATCGCAAAAACTGATTCAAATCTAGGCAGAGCCTTATTTTGCAGTAGAAAGCTGCTGAGCCCAACTGATGAGGAATGCTCTTAGTTGCTGTGAGTTGAAGAGGCAAATGCACAAATTTGGGGCTTTGGTTGAATCCTTTTTTGCCGTGTCACTAGTTCACTGAAACCAAACTCAGCCAGGAGGGCAGTGCCCTGATACCAGTTGAGAAGGTTGATATGGTCCTATGTATTATCTTTTTGTCAAATCATAACCATGACAAAACCAAATTACTGGCCAACTGGCAGCTGACCTAGTATCCTTCTTTACAATGTATTTTCTCTCTGACTGTGTTCAGTGGAATATGCAGCTTTTACATTACTAAAAGCTGTTAGTCAAGTACCTTTAAATAGCATTAAGCAACATTTCTGAAAAACAAATTATTTGCTGATCTTGCCTCCATTTCTCTTGCCAAACACCTTAGTTAAAATGTTGCAAGCCACTATTCCCTGTGCATTTGCCATTATAATTTTCTTTTTTTATTACCATGGCAACCAGACCTAGTAATAAGTAACAAAGAAAAGTATGATGAGGAAATTTCAGTTCTTAAAGCTCTCTTTAATAATATGAAAGATAATCCTGTCCCTCGGATTCTTCTCTTGCTGAAGTCCTGACTCTTTCCATCAACTAAAATCAGGGTTTCACCTCCAGAATCATAATCTAATATTAAAAAATGTGCACTTGTAGATTTTTAGGACCAAACTGATTGCTATAATAGCTTTTTTTCCTGGTCCGATGTACTTTTTGCTTCTGAATTAAAGTGTACTTTTCTATCAGAAATTTCTTGTAGGAACCCATATTCTATGATCAAGTAACTTTTTCATATTCTTTTGGATAAAGCCTGCAGGTAGAACTTCTCTGGCATCTCCCATAATTCAGAATTTTATAGTCTTTTCTGAATGCGCTGAAGTTTTTCAACATTATTTTCAAAATATATGCACCTGAACTAACCTTGCATTATTTTATGGTCCTGTCAGAGCCATATAGAGGAGTAATGCTGCTTTCCTACTGTTACTTTGAATTCCCCTCATATATCTAGAGTTTATATTCAATGCGTGCAGCAGAGCATTGGGAGCTCATGCTCTGTTGTTGTTTTGGTTTTTGTTTTTTTAAACCATTACACCTTAAAGATTGTCATTAGTCAGTGGCAGGACCGGCAAAGGTCTCTCAAATTTCCTGATCTTAATTATGGAAGATTGGAAAAAATTCAACTCATTTAGTCTTTATTTAGCTTTTTAATTAACTCTGTACATTGCTAAAGCTATTTATGTTATTAAGCAAAAATCTTTAAGTGATGACAAGGCATATCAATAATGATATAATCAGTAATGTGATTTATTATTTCCCTAAGGTTTTTGACAGCTGTCATAGCCAATAAAGAATTGCAGTCCTACAATATCCCTATAGAGTTGGGAGGTGCTGTTTCATTTTGAAGTGGGGAAACGGAGGCACAAAAATTGTCAACAGTCAGAGTGTTGCTATACGTGTACTGAACTCAGTTTTACTGAGTCCCTGACCTATTAGTTCATCCTTCTTGGGTTGCTTAGGAGAGCGAAGGTTTTATATTTAACATCATTCCATCATGATGGTATTCTAAAAGTGCTTCCTTACATGTGAGGGGATCACACATGTCTTTGGACAGTCTTGTGCAGGTTAGTGGTCTCATCGGAGCATTGGAAGGACCATGGCAGCGTGAATTGCATCATGCAACAGATCCGCATTCCTTGGCACGTGGTGCAGTATGATACTGCTGGTGTCCAGGCCTACTGTTTTCATTGTCCTGTGTTTGCTCACTAACAGCTTATGAGGCAAATGTTTAAGTGATTTTTGTTATGTATGCTCCTTTTATCTCATTATTTATAGAGAAACTGTTAGTTAGGGTTGTGAAGCTGTCAGTTTTTTCCTTTCTGAAAAATAAGATCAAGCAGCAACAGATGAAGACTTCCAAGTGTGTACTTTGGAGCTAGTTCCTGACGACTATTTTGTCTGTGGTTCACTCCCCGCACTCCTTCAACTTAGCATCCCCTGATCAGTAGAGCCTGGTGTGCTCCTGCATCTGAGCTCCTACAACACCTCCATGTCCTCACTGGGAATTATCAGACCCTGGTAGATAGATGCTCTCCAACCCTTAGAAGTCCTGTCAAGTCTACTAATCTTTTGATTTTTATGGTGGAGAACACAGACACTGTGTTTTACAGGACTTGCTCAGTCCTCTCATACAGCTCCTTTTTCTCTGTGCTATAAAGATATGGGGCTCAGGTCAAGTTTCAGCATGGGATCTGCATCATGGAAACTTTTGTACTAGAATGAAAAACTCACCTAATTGTTACACCAAAAGAATAACTATTTTAGGACAGCCAGATTAACCTCACAGCCTGGATTGGTCCTCTGTGCCTGTCCTGTCTGGAAGCAAAGGCTGGAGACAACAGGAGCTGTTCAGGCAGCTGGAGCTAGAAAGATGCTGGTGCTGGTCCTGGAGAAGCTGAAGTGATCCTGGTCTGAGAGGTCTTCTTCTGAGCTGTGGTTTCAGCCCCTCTGCTTGCCCCACTGCCGCCTCGCTGGTGAGGGGGTGTCTGCTGCCTGTCCCCACCATGTGGCACAGCCTGCTGCTGCCGAAAGGCTGAGCCGAGGATTTTCTGCAGCTCAGGGAGGTGTGGAAGAATCCGACACGGCCTCCCTGAGCCCGTCTGCCTGCCTTCCCTTCTCTGCCCGTGCCAAGCCGCCACTCCAGGGCAAGCCTTGCCATCTTGTGCCAGGCTGCGTTTTCCAATGTCCCATTTCCTAAGAGAAAGGAAGAGGCTTTTTTAATTATTATTTTGGGACTTTTTTTTTTTTTTTCTTCAGAACATGCATCAATCTCTGGAGGTCTAAAAACCAGTGTCCCATCCCAAATCTTAAATTACTGCCCTGACCAAGCCCGTGTCCTTGCCCAGTGGTCAGTCCCTTGGCTGGGCAGGTCTGGCATTAGATGCAGCCCCCAGGTCGGGATCCTGCCTTCTGCCATCTGCAGAGCCAGTGATCCGCTGCTATAAGAGACTATTAAAGAAGACAGTAATATGCATTTTGGCTAGGGAGCGTTTGTTTACCCAGCCCTCCTGCTGTACATCCATGATCATAAGGCTCCTAATTTTTTTTGGTTTTTAAGTGTAATTATCAGACTTGTGCTAGGGCATCTTCAGACACTGCCGGAGCATTTGCAGAGGGGAATGCCACTCGCTGTGTGGCCCTTTCACATTTGCAGTCACTGCCACGCTATGGTGTCATTACTCTGTGTTTATTTTAAATGTCTGAAGTCCAGAGCTATGCTGGTATGTTAACCCACCACCTTTGTGTAGTCTGGAAATGTTACAACCATAAATTATTATAAACAACGTGCCTTTAGGGGAGCTTATATACTATGGTTATTTAAGTTGTCCTGTAGATTTCTGCCTTAGTGTAGTGCTCATAGAATGTATATATGATCAGAGAAATACTCCACAGTTCACTGAAGAACAAAGGTATATTTAGCAGAAGATGTGTTTCTACTGAATATATGCTTTTTTGATTAGGATTTTAACTTAAAAAAATAATTTCAGCTTGCTTCATCTGCTCTCCATATGTAGCTATTTCAGCTAAAACACATCGCTAAAGGTTTAATTGAATCAGTGCCATAGTATAAATACATAATTTATGTATATGTACATTTCTTATTCTGATAGCTTCCAAAAGATAGCTAAGTGACCATTAGAATAATTTAACAAGAAAAATATTTTTAAGTGTTTTATGACATGTAAGTTCTCCTACAATAAAATACAGCATGCTGGAACTAATTTTCATTGTATGTTTATGGTGAATGGTCAAAAATTTTTAGTCTGTGCAGAACTATTTCCATAGCACTGACCCATCTGTTTTAAAGAGACCTTGTCTTGAATACTACATGATATTTGGTCATTGAGGAGGAACTCTCATGGTCCAACGTATACGCGGTGCATCCTTGAAATATTTAGTCCTTGGGTTTGAAAGGTTTGGTGTGGCAGTCTCTGGGTATCTTTAGGTCTCAATGAATATTTTGCCAGAATAGATATAGTGCATGCCAAGTAAACTGCTATAGTTTCCAACCACAGTCATGAGGAACAAAGTGAATTAAGGCTGGAGCCTAAAATTTCTAGGCAGAAGTAATAAAGCTTCTCTTTGTTGAGGTTTTAGATGCTGCTTTGTTCTTATATGCCCTGGTGAAAAAAATGTGTGTCTTTTAAAAATATATTTTACAGACACTTAATCTTGGTTGCGTCTAATGCCTTTCAATATTTTTAAAAGAAATTCCAAGTGGATGAGTTATTTATGTGTTTAGCTTTTATTTTCCATTATGCCTTTTAATAGATTCCAGATCTCATCCATATTGTAATGGCTTCTGTGTTACGGAGCAACACAATTTACTGGGTTAAATATCCATTTTTCTTGCCTCTCTGACATGAAAGTGTGATAGGCCTGTACTATAAATTGTTAACACATTTGTGAGCTTGAAAGTCCGTACCATCACCCTGACTGTCTGCACGCAGGCTCCACCAGACACGAGGAGACCCCGGCGCACTTCAGCACACCTGGAAGCGTCATGTTATTCCTAGTATTCAGGTTAATGCTTGGAAGACGTTATGATGAAAGGCTGCAAATGGAGAAGTGTTCAGGCTTGAATTCTTTGTAAACTCGCTTCCCGAAGCCAACATGTTGAAGCACATGTAGAGCGTAATTTTACAGATTTGTCTGAGACCTGGGGTACAGAGGTGGAATATGTGAGGTGATGGAAAAAGAAGAGATAACCCAAACTGCGTGTTTGCCTTCCCCCTCCACATCCTCTCTTCCTCAGGCATTTCTTACTCTTTTTTTTTTTTTTTTTTTTTTTTTTTTTTTTTTTTTTTTTTTTTTCCCTTATGGCTAGGTTTGTTTGAGTTCCTGGGGAAAGCAGGTGTTAGGGGACAGAGCAGCACAAGGAGTGGATCTGAGCTTTTAGCATCTTGGAATTGCCATCACAAATCCCTGATTTTTTTATTTTTTTTCCTGTACTCTGAGAGTGTAAGCTCCAGGAATTAAAATATAGCGTTCTGCACTCAAGAATAATTCCACAGAAAATGTGAGGGAGCCTATAATTAAATACTTGTGCACAGATAGCAGTATTGGAAGAATAAATTTGGTGCCTGTCTCTCCAAAAATTGTTGAAAACCGTAAATCATGTATAGAATGGATAATCACAGATATAACAAACTGTAGCTGCATCTGCTGATTATTTTCTCCTCAACCTCTTGTGTACAATTAAGAATTCAGATTTAACAGCTGGGAATGATTTTCAAATGTTGATCTGAAGCAGAAAGTTCTATTCAGAAACTTTCAGCAGTTCTTTTATCTTCCTTGTTCGTTTTTTTTTTTTTTTTTTTTTTCTTGGAATTGTTTAANTTTTTTTTTCCCTGGAATAGGTTAAAAAAGATAGTACTTGACCTGCTCTGCATTGGGATAGAAAAGAGATCATTATAAACTCAGATATGGATTTATGCTTAATGATACATCTTCTTATGTGGCTGAGTTCAATGGCAGATAGACTGAATATCTGTCAACAGGCGAAACTTTCTTTGGTCAAGAAACTTTGTCTGTTAATATTTTATTTTCCTGGTGTAGCAGGGAGGCATTTTTCAAAGGTTTCTTGTTGATAGCTTTGGCAAAGAAGCTAAGGTGTAAAGCTGAAAGTGAATGCCTGTCAAATTCAAGTTAGAGATGATACACAAGTGAAAACTATAAAAAAAATGGAGAGTAGACATTAATGCAATCACACATCATTATATGCACTGATTAGTATAGAGTTCTATGTAGAAATATACCAATACACTGAACGGATAAGTCTGTGTGGACCGTGCATACATAGAAAATTCCAACAGAAAGGTCTCACATCCATCACCGTACCCTGCATGCATGTGAATTCTAAGCATTGGCATTTAGGGAGTCAAAAGTAGCTGTTCCAGCTTTAGGACTGAGGGTTCATATGTTTATGTTTTCTCAGTGTGTTTGTATTCTGCCAGTAAAACCTCTGTCTTTAATGGGCCACCAAGCAGGTACTGGATCTATTATCCGAATATGTATGCGTGGGCACTTACACACTGTCTTTACGACAACAGATGCTCACAGATCTTTCCTTGATCTAGTAAAGTGTATTAAGCATCTTTATTGATGTGGTAGAGGATTATTGTGATGAATCTGGTTAATTAATTAGTCCCTCTAGAAATGGGGGGTGGGGGGGGGAGGGGGAGAATTGCATTTTTGGTAGAGACGCATCCTAACAGGGGGCACTTAGGGCATGGGTACTGCAGGAGTAAATACCGATAAACTTACTCTCATCAGACACCTAGAGTAGTGGTGTACATTTTGCCTCCAAGTATTTTCTCCTCTGTTATCTGTTCTTTCAGTTTGGGCATTTCCTGTTTCTTTGCACTGAAGCAACAGATTTTTATTTTTTAGCAAACTTTCAAGTCTTACCATATTGTTTGCAGATCAGGTCTGGGAAACATGTCTGAAGTCTGATGGGATTTGGATTAGAAAATGTGTCATGTTTTGCATTTTTGAAAGACAGCCTGTTTTGTCAGCCAAAGAATCAGTATTATTTTAGAGCAAATATTCTACTATTTATCTTTCTCATTTTTGTTTGGTTGGTTGGTTTGTTGGGTTTTTTAATTTTGTTTTATTACAGCAATATGCCCAGACCTAAGCTGTTTTCTTTTTTTTTTTTTTTTTCCTTCTATTTTTAAGGGACAGGATTATGCCCCCTTCTCTAAGTTGGTCTTGTGTTCATGGTATTTGGTCTGAGGAGTTTGCTTATACACACTGCTGTTCAGGTTAGGGAGTTTTCTTCCTACAACCTTTGTGTTTTGGGTTTTTTTAATGATACAGACATAATAATTTGTTATATAATTTTACTAGCTGAACACTGAGAATAAAAGGACTGTTTCAATATTAACTGAAACATCCACTATTCCAGAAAATGTGCACAGAATGCAGGAGGTGTGATGAATTCCACTTAGTTTTCTAGGCTGGTGACACTAATTTTCAGTATGTTCAGTAATTGTGGGAATGGTGTGATATTTGCTGCACTTTCAGCTGGAAGAAAACAGTAAAATCAACTAGTGGGGAAAGTTTGCAGATAGTTCAAGATGGGGGAATAGTCAACAGTGAGAAGGTTCTTAGTACAAAATGATCTGGTTCAACTGATTAACTCAACTAAAAACAATAATGCAACTTTCAGTGCAGCCAGATGTCAAGATCTACATCCAGGAGGAAAGAACATGGGCCATGCAAGATGCTGAGGACTCAGGCCTGCAAAGCACTGACTTCAGAAGAAATTGAGAGCTGTCATTAGATATTCAACCAGTCGTGACCTCCTGATGTGACTTGGAGTGGGACAGCCTGCACGGCCTTAGGGTTTGTAGGAGCAGGGGGCTCTTACCCAACGGGAATTGAAGGAATTACTCCTTAAAGATATTTTTTTTTCTAGTTCTGCTTTCCCCAATTCAAAAAGAGTGTTGAAAAATGGTGAAGACCCAGAAAAGTCTTCCACTGAATAGCCTGAGGAGATTATTTATCAGAGCAAGCAGGAGTTTCCAACTTTAGTTGACATCCTAACAGCTGGAAGTGAAGACAAGGTGCCTGCTGTTCGGAATCTGTGTTTTTACATGAGGAAAACTAACCACTGGAATAGCTAGCTAAGGGATGTGAGGAATTCTCTAGCACTGATTTCTTTCTTTTTCTTTTTTTTTTAATCAAAATGATGATTTTTTTTAATTTTTTTTTTTTTTGTAATATGTGCTTTATTCTAACGAAGGGTAATTTGGATTAGTCTCATTGCCTGGGTTCAGAGTAGTGGGTTCCTCTTAACTTAATCTTGGTTTGTGTGTTTTAATTTTGAGGAGGAATGTGAGCATTTCTAATTTTCACCTATTTAAATAATTAGAAAATATATAATAACAGTTTGTGGGATACTAGCTTTTCTGCTTTTCTGTCATATTTGGAGATGAAAAATTTCCAATAATATGGTAGCAGACTGGAGAAATAGTCTCAGAAACAAAGAACTGTTGAGCCTTTTGAATTAAAATAAAAGCAGCGTTACTCTCCACCTTCATCAATAGAAGGGACTGTTTGGGCTGTAGGGTTTTTATATTTCTTTTTTGTTTACAGATTTATAAAGAGAATTTTCAAAAGTTGTCTTCAGGTCTTCCTTCAGAGCACAGTTGCAATGTAATTGTCAGATATATATTGGAGAGGAGGGAGCATGGAAAAGAAGATAGCAGTAATGATGGTTTTCAAATAATATGTTTTTATACAGCGGGAAGAAAGTGATTACTGAAAGGT
This sequence comes from Aramus guarauna, assembly GCA_013400195.1. NCBI lineage: Eukaryota > Metazoa > Chordata > Aves > Gruiformes > Aramidae > Aramus > Aramus guarauna. The sequence continues at coordinate 1,222,268 of VXBL01009297.1, forward strand.
TAGCCCAGATTATTATTCATGAGTTTTCTGAGCTTTTAAACAAATTGTTGTGCAAATGTTCATAACCTCATCATTTTCTCTCTCTCAGAAGGTGTTCAGATCCCCACATGCACGATAGATCAAGCATGCTTCCAAAAATAGGCACGTTGTTTGTGCTTGCAATTCCAGATGATCTTGTTATGGCAACTGAGTGTCTGCGAGGAGTTATCTGTGGGGCTATGTGGATCCTTTTTCACACAGTTCTCTCACGGCTGGGAGCTGCTACTGTACTGCAGAGCAACCCTCTCCTTTTTGGGAGCAGTGCTTTGGTTTCAAAGCCAAATGCAATTAAGTCATCCTGATTAGATCATTAGAGCCTTCAGTGAAATCTGCTCAGTAACATGCCTGAACTTTCACTGTGGTTCCAAATGAATAATTTTTTGGTATTTGACTTTGCTTTGAAATGTGGAGCCTCTTTGCCTGAAGGGGTATCTGGTTTTGTATAAACAGGGAAGGTTTCAGACCATTTGAGGGATGCAGTGCAGAATAATTCAGCCGCGCTAAAGATCTGAAGTATTTCAGCAATATTATTAACAGAGTGTTCTCTATCTGCTTCATCTTTTGCAAACTTAACAAATCAGGAGGCCTCCTCACAAACACATCTGGTAGACCTCACCCGGCAGAACTAGCTGAGATGTGTGGCCAGCAGGACTAGGGAAGGGATTGTCCACCTGTACTCAGCACTGGTGAGGCTGCAGCTCGAGTACTGTGTTCAGTTTTGGGCCCCTCACTACAAGACAGACATTGAGGTGCTGGAGTGTGTCCAGAGAAGGGCAACAAAGCTGGTGAACGGTCTAGAGCACATGAGGAGCGGCTGAGGGAACTGGGGTTGTTTAGTCTGGAGAAAAGGAAGCTGGAAGCTCAGGGGAGACCTAATCACTCTCTACAACTACCTGAAAGGAGGTTGTAGCCAGATGGGGGTTGGTCTCTTCTCCCAAGTCACAAGTGCTAGGACAAGAGGAAATGGCCTCAAGTTGCACCAGGGGAGGTTTAGATTGGATATTAGGAAAAATGTCTTCACCGAAAGGGTTGTCAAGCATTGGAACAGGCTGCCCAGGGAAGTGGTTGAGTCACCATCCCTGGAAGTATTGAAAAGACATGTAGATGTGGTGCTTAGGGACATGGTTTAGTGGTTGAACTTGGCAGTGCTAGGTTAATAGTTGGACTTGATGATCTTAAAGGTCTTTTCCAACCAAAACAATTCTATAATGCTATGATTCTATGAGATCGCTCCTTCCTGTGTAAGTGCTATATGTGACCCCATGTACCTTCAGCACCAGGAGTTTTTAAGGGCATCTATCTCCCCAGATGCCTATGCTCCTAGTGTACACCAAGTGCCATCAGAGTGGTAACTGAGTGTTACAAAGCATTGAACATTGGATATTGAATAGTCTTAGTGTGAAAGCTGGCACGGGGGCATCATTTACCAGCAAAGGTGAATCCTTAGAGAAGATAACAAATTTCTTCGAAAGTCAGGGTCACATTCCCATGCCGGGTGCCAGTGAAGTGCTTTCCGTGGCAAGCCTCTCCCCTCATTGCTGTGGTCCTTAGGACAGTCCATATAAGCTATGGGAATGGACAGCATGGGATATTTTTACTTTGTGTGTCTTCACAGTATCATAGAGGTAAGACATGGCCCTAAGAATCACCAGCTGAAGAAAATACAGGGAGGAGTATGAAGGTAATAATGAATGATGAAAATTAAGATATAAAACTGTGAATACAAAATATATAGAAGAAATCCCCTAAACATCTGATACCATCAGCTGAGTCTCCACCTACTTGAAAGTAGTAGGGTTGTTTCTTGTGAGCACTCTGTTTTTGTTTGTTTGTTTTCAATGCTAGAAATTCAGAGAGATTTACAGTGGGATTAATCACTGCTCAACACAAGTTAGGCTAGCAGAATTTGACTGCCTGACTACATTTGAGAACCAAAACATGTCTTTGTTTGAGCTCATGTACGTTACTGTTACTACCTAGATGCTGGTTTAGTAAATAGTAAACAGGGTTTTTTTTTTCTTCTCTCAGATCTGAATATTTCTTGGCAGATTGAGCCTGTTGTGTTGGGTCCTGGATAAGGCAAGCAGTTACAACTGAAGTGTAAACAGTATGATGGGATCTACATGCTTTATTTAGCAAGTAAATTAAGGCATATTGGTGTAAGACCTCTTTGTCAGAAACAAAACAGCCACTGAAAATTCAAAGTAAAGGCTGGTAATAGCCCACATTATTTCTTTTATCCCCCCTGGAGTCAAACTAATAATGGATAGTGAACACCAAGAAGGCATTTTTGGTGACTTTTGTTTTAGAAGCCAGACTGTTAAAGCTACTTATTTTCAGAGTCCCAAGCTTTTGTCTGCAGTTTATAGAAATACAACATTAGTGCTTTAGATTTTACATTAGCTCTGTGCCACTGAATTCAACTATATGAATAGCTGACTCTTTCCTTCCAGCGAAATGTGTACTTCACAGCAAGCATTTTTGTGTGCTTTTCTGAACCACTCCAGTTTACATAAGAAAATCAAGAAAAGGAATGATAGCCTGAAATACAGTTGGCAAACATTTTATACTTAACACTGAAATGTGTTTCTTTTGCCAGTAAGTTTACTAAAATTCCATTTTTTTGAAACTACAGTGCCTTAAGAAAGCTGTAGTACTTGCTGGGGAGGTCATATTTATTAACCAGAAAATAGTAATTTGAAAAGAGATGAAGCATGGTCTGTTGCTTTAGAAATTATTCTTTGAATGGCCAATTTTCAACTGTAAGGAGGTCTAGAATGATTTTATCCCACTTCTGCCTCCTGGCTTTTTTTTTCCCAATAGCACACTGATAAAAGGTTTCTTGTGAGGCTTCTATTTTTCCAATAGACAGAGGAAATCTAAATTGCCTCTGGACATTTTCTTAGTTCTAAGGAGTTAAGCCTGATCCGGAAAGAATACATACAAAATGGAGAGATACAATTTGGAAATGTGTTTTGCTGTTAATACAGGATGTTGTGAAATAGCAGATTCAGGCATTAGGAATGCAGCACTTTGAGGTGGTAGGTTGTGACTGTACTTGCAGCAATTTGCATAGCATTTTCTGTAGGTCTTTATTAGTTTACTTTTATTGCTATTTCATTTCCCATGATAAAGAAGTGGAAGACCCCTTTCTGGCAAAGAAAATAGTCTGTGCAAATTATGCTGCCCAAAGGAAGAATTGCCCTCCCTGATCCCACTATTCCATACTCACCATAAAGATTTTTAAGTTTACACAGTTACTGTTTTTCCCTTTGTGTTGCTATCAGTTTTGACTATGGAAGAGATGCACTTTATCTTACCTAAAAAAGAGCAGATACTTAGAAGAATTTCTCAAGTGCTATAATACATTGTGTTTGCACTTTTTAAATACTACATTGTTATTATTCCTTCTAGCCCAAAAGACAAATATTAGAAACACTCAGGAAATACCAGGTAATTCAGAGGGCCTGTGGAAAGGCTAAGTATAGTCTGTCAGATGTTCTTAGCTATGGCTCGTGGATGGTATGTGGCAATCTAGAGAGAGAGAGAGAGAGACCTGGCTTTTCACATGTGACTGTTCTTCTTCTTGCACGTGAATTAAATGAAGCTAAATCTATTCCGTATATTGCCTTATAGTACATTCCCATATAAGTAATTGCAACATTTAATGCAAGCAATGCATGCAAGTGCAATTGAGGAGATGCCATCACAGGGACCATGACTGGAAGAGCTACTGTGCTGTGAGCCAGAGGTCTTTGTTTCTCTTGATGATCTGCCCTGCACTAACACTAATCAAGTAGTTTGAGAGCTAGCAAAAATTGCTGCTTGGAGATTTGTCTACAGATTTAAACATATGCAGCTCTATAGGTGACACCTGGCAGGTGAAGGTTGTATGGCTGGAGCTGTTTTCCCCCACTGCTTGTAGCCTCCTTCAAACTGCCCAGTGTGGGACAATTTAGGAGAGCTCTGTAGCCACCTTAACTTATCTGAGCCATAACGTGGCTTTTATGGCCTCGGCTTCAAGGAGCTGTGGGTGTTCAAAGTGGCTGAGCTCTACTTGCCTTTGTCATCCCTCTAGCCGAAATCAGGCGTATCCCATCTACTAATGTGTGGTCCGGAGTTTGAGAGCTCGTCTGAAAAGCGGTTTGGTCACCCTGTGAAGGTTAACTTCTGGTAGAGTTTGTTTGCTTGCTTGCTTGGGGTATTCATTTGACAAAGTAACAGGAGCTTGCAAACTGTTTTACCTGTTACTTGGACCACGTTGTTAACACACCTTTCTCAGCCCTTGCACAGTAAATACTGTAGCTGGTGTTGCAGACTTCGACAGGCTGATATCTATCATAGATCCTTAGAAGAAAGTTTTCAAAGGGTAAGTACTGTTTTGTTCCCCCCCTCCTCATTTTAAATGCTATCTAACAAGGATTCATTCTAGACCATACATTATTGTTATTTGTCTAGTATTTATTGAGGCATAAAGAGAGTTTTCCACTTTCAGAATAGATTTTGTTCCAAGTTTTCATTAAGTGTTTCATGAAAACAGGACATGCAGGCTTTATTAACTAGATGGAAAGGGTTCATAATGGGAGAGTGCCTTTCCAAATTTGCATTGTCTACAAAATGCTTTTAAAGACATCTGTGGGTTTTTTGTCACCTTAGGCTACACAAACTTTTTTTTTTCATTTTCATTTGCTTTTCAGGCAAGAAAAAAGAAGCATATCTAGCTAATTGAGAAACTTTCCTTGATGTTCTTCACTTACTTTTTTTTTAATCCCTGTTAATCAACCGTCTGCCTTTCTCTCATTCCTCTTGGTAGAACAATGTCAGTTTTCCTTCTACACAGAAGTTATCTTTGTAATCTTCAGCATAAGCAGTACTTCTGGGGAGCTCCATCTGCCCTTATCAGTCAAACCTTTCCTAAAGAAGGGTCTTTTTAATGAAAAAACTTTTTTTTTTTTGGTAGTGTTTTAAGCCATTCACTTATAAATCATATAGTCTGATACTGAATTAGCTCTGTGTCCTGCAAACAAGTAGCCACTCGCATTGAAATGTCACACTGTTGAGTTCTGAAATTCATCAGAACCGAAAATTCCTCCATGAGAATTTTTCTAAAAGCTTTCAATTTTCCGGACAGGCAGATTTAAATGAAATTTATAAAAAGGTAATAGATATTAGGAAGGAACCTAAACCATTATTTATAAAAATCAAGAAAGAGTCCCTCAGTTCACATCCCAACAGAGTCTGTGGAATCATAAGTTCCTTGAATTACACCAAAGAATCAGAAGAGCCAACTAGGTATTGCTGCTACTGGGCCTTTTTGATACGCCCTACTTTCTTCTCCTGTTAGAACTCTGGCAGAAATATATATGACATGAGATTATTTATTAATAGCTTCTGAAATAATAGAATTATTATTTCTTTTTAGGATTCAGTGTTCCTTCAGAAAAAAGAAACACAAATTCATTTCTTTCAGCAGTGTTGTACAACTTACGCCCTTGCCTTATTGGATACTATCAAAATTACTAGCCATGTATTCAGTTCCTGAGATAAGCAGAACTGAAAGCTCAGTCAATGCATGTCAGAGTCGATATGATCATCCACTAGATTTTATTTTTTTTTCTACTTGGCTTTCTTACACTACCTAACCTTCAGTGAACTCCCTTTAACATCTGCTTTCACAGAATTCTCCTTAATCCACCTTCATTGTCAGATTGGGTATTCTGTTTGATTTTTAGAAATAGAGAAATAATGATGCTTCTGGGAATTTCAATAACTAGAGAAAATGACTGATGATGGGAACTTGTTTAAGAGGGTTAAAGGGATATTAGGGTAATGCAGTCAATGTGAATAGAAGTCTTGAATATTTTCCTGTCTTCATAAGAACTTAGTATTCCCTCTTGACATACTCAGATCAGAGTATCTCTTCAGTTTTGAATTACTTTTGCCCAGAACCTTCAGGATTAAAAAAAAAAA
>VXBL01009297.1:1228308-1332185 GCA_013400195.1 Aramus guarauna
AAAAAAAAAAAAGAAAAAGAGAGTGAGTTCCTCAGTGTCTCTTCTGCAGCAATCTGCTGAAAGATCCTGTAGTATGGAATATTTGTCATACATCTATTATCTGCAACATAAACCATCTTTGCATTTCCTTTCATGTGGATGGGAGTAAGAGCTATGTTTTCTAGCTAGTCAACCTGGAGATTATTCCTGAGACGGCTGTGTCATCATGCTGTGTCAACAGCATGTTGAGTAGTATAGCACTGCTGAGTATACCTCAGGGTCATAATCTCTCTTGATCAGAATTGATGCAAGTTGCAAGCAAGAAGATAATCTTTTGAGGACACTGAAGGGAAAAAATGCACCTCTACAATGCACGTTTAGGTGCTGAAACCTACCTTGTATAGAATTTTCCTTAGTAACAGTTACATGAGAGAATAAAAGGTCTTGATGTTTGGAACTAGAGTATGTGCATTTCACTGAATAGAATAAAAATCTATTTCTATCCAACAAAAATAGGCAAATGAATGATGAGGACCTATCATGGTTTAAGCCCATCCAGTAACTAAGTACCATGCAGCTGCTCACTCACCCTCCTCACCTCAGTGGGATGAGGAGAAGAATGGAAAGAAAAGCTCGTGGGTTGAGATAAAGGATAATAGGATAATAGAGGAAGAAGATGATGATGATAACAGTAACAATGATAATAGTAATATATTAAACAAGTGATGCAGAAAGGCAGTTGCTCACCACCTGCAGAGGAAAAATCTCAAACCCAATGCCCATTCTGTTTCCAAGCAGCAATCTCGCCTCCTGACTAGCCTCCCCAGTTATATACTGAGCATGATGTCATATGGTATGGAATATCCCTTTGGTCAGTTGGGGTCAGCTGTCCTGGCTGTGTCCCCTCCCAACTTCTTGTACACTCCCAGCCACTCACTGGTGGGGTAAGAAGCAGAACAGGCCTTGGCTCTGTGTGAGCACTGCTCAGCAGTAACTAAAACATCTCCGTATTGTCAACACTGTTTCCAGCACAAGTCCAAAACAGATCCTGTACTAGCTACTCTGAAGAAAACTAACTCTATCTAGCAGCACAGGAACAAAGAAAAAAAAAAAAAAAGAAAGAATGTAAGTATTGCTCCATGGTGAAAATAGGAATTATTTTCTAGTTTCCAAGATAAGACCAAGACAGAGCAGGCAAAAAATACCATAGAATGTCTGCAGATTCTATCAACACATTTATTTTCACAAGGCTAGGCACCTTCACCCATGTTCAGACACATATAAACAGGACCACTGCCAGTATATTTTGCTTTATAAGTAATTTCCTACAGAATCGCCTGTTGGAAAGTGAATTATTCTCAGAAAATTTCTGGAAGAACAATATGTAAGAACCTATTCTTTCTTCACTTTGATCTCTCAAATCCATTTTTAAGGCTTAGAGACACTAAAAGAGGGTAACACTGTAGGGATGAAACCCTAGCCCTCTTTTAATGCCTGTAGCAAAACACATTCCGTGAGCTTCTGTGGAGGCAGGATTCCTTTTGCATGCGTACCTCTAAATCATGAGACACATGTGCTCACAGTTTCAGTAACCAGGCAAATGGCTAATGCTGAAGTACAGACCTACATTATATTCTGGCTGCAGTGTTTATTGGCCAGTGAAGACTATGCCGTGTAGTTAGAAAAGTCTGAGACACAGCTTTTTCAAATATTTGTGTATATCTTTTTTGTTTGAACAGATAACATTGTATTTTGCTGAATTTAGGGTAGCGGAGGCACTGAGGAATATGAGATCATTGAATGTTCACACAAGAGCAGAAGAAACTATGTACTGCTCATTTGGTATCATCTACTAAAGGTTACTTAATTTCAAAGTTTTGACTTTTCATTTGGTACATTTTCAGCAGTTCTAAGAATACTAATGTGTATGTGCTAAAAGAAAAGTAAATCAAAAAAGTGAAAATTCAAATGTACATACTCTTTTCACTGCATCTCCTTCTGATATCCTGAAAATATATCTACTGGCTATTAGGCTTGCCTTCTCTTAATTTTTGATACTTTGTCATTTATGAGTGATGCTAGCACTGTAACTGTAAAGAAAGCTTTTTGATGAAGATGTTATAAAGTAAAAATGTTGGAAATGTTTAAGCATTTGAAGAGAGGACATATACAACACAAGGAAAGGAGATTTTAGAAAGACGTCTCCCTTTGTAGCACATAAGAATATGGAATTGCACATTCCTTTCTGCATGAATGTGTTATATCCCCTCCCCCATTTTCTCCTCTGAAAAACCCTAAGCTGTATTGCAAATTATTATCCACTGGCGCGGGGCCTGGACTCCTTACAAGTTGGAAACCATTTTATATGCTGTAGATTCTTTTCAATTTTAAAGCCCTGTGTTGGCTTGTGAACAATGATGACATCAACTCTTGAAATCCAAGTCTAGCTCTATTCCCTGCACCGTAAGGCTTGTAAAGCCAGTAGCATCCGTCTATTGTTTCCAAATGGGATATATTTGAACTGACGTTTCTGATGAATGAGCTGACAGTATGGTTTGTTTATTATTGGTTTTTTTATTGTATGCCTTAAATGTGAGTAGATAATTTTAAGAAGTAGGTTTTGCAGTATGTAATAAACCACATTGCAATAAGGACATTTGAACAATATGTAGTACTTGAAAAAAATACAAAAAACCCCTGAACTTAAAATTAATATTTACATTTCTTTATCAATGAAAACTTACAGTGTTGTTTCGGAATAGTGATGTCAAGATAATTTTCTATAAGCTAATGTTGGCTGGTGTTAATTAGTCCCTGGTATCATAGCAGTAGTATCTGATTGTATCAAAACCAGGATTCACTCGGGACCTTGCAGAATCTCACTGTTTGTGTATAGCATTATATGTACTTAATATTTATCTCACTAATATGAGATAACTGATATTATGAGATAATAAGACTGACTTATTCAGCTGGATTCCACTCTAATTACTCTATATGCTATTCAAGTGTGAGCTGGTATATGCTGCACAAAGGCATTTCTGAGCTCATATCTCTCTTGTAATTGTGTAGATGACAGGTATGTGTTTAAGAAAGGTTGGAAGGTAATAAATTCAGTTAATAATAAGACAGGTAGGCTTTTTATGTTTGATGTTGTAGTTCAAAGTTTTTGGTGTTCTAAGAGAAAATCTAGGAGACTGTGGTTAACAAAACCTCACAACTGTGCTGAGTCTTTGTGATCCTTACAAGAGGTTAAGAGCAAACAATGTGGTGTATAAATGTCATACTTTTCTATAGCAGTTTTCCCTGCAGTGTGCTGGAAACCGTGAGTTAATTATTGCAGAAGCCTTGTAAGGTAGATAGGTATTGTGAATTCTGTTGTACATGGTGGGCCAAGGATGGGAAAAATGGTTTTGTAAGGACTGAAAAGGGAGCCAAAGCTTCTTAACTCTCAGATCATAGAAAGCTATGACTGAATATCTTTGTGGGTCTACTTAAGAATTTTGGTGGGTTGTGTTTTGTTTGTTTGTTTGTTTGTTTGTTTTGTGTTTTGTTTTGTTTTGTTTTCAAGATACTGGATTTTGGGGGGGAGAGGAAGAGCACGTTTGGAAGATTACTGCTGTATACAATTTAAAGGGAACATAATCAAGTTTATTCACTCATTTCTCTGTGATCAAGGGAATTCTGATTAATGAAACTTTTCTAAGAACACTTTAGGATATCAAGAAATAATTGTTAAGAGAACACTTGCCAGTTCCCATCATTTGGAGTTGTGGGGTTTAAGTTATTAGAAAACCTGTCCATTAATCTTGTTTTGTCTTATGGAGGAACAGCAGAAAGGTGGAACAAAATGTGTGTACAGCCACATTTTTGTTTATGCTATCTTCTGAGTAATTACCATATAATATTTTTTTTTTTTTGGCAAGGGGAGTGACTCCTGTAACCTTATGACATTGAATAGGAAATAATCCAAATTTTGATCACTTTGAGTAGCTTTTATAAGGTTTAATTGGATAAGCTGATCAGAGCCTAGAAAATAAGGTACATTTAATCAACAGTGAAGGCCAAAATGAAGTCTATAAGAAAGAACTTATAAAAGAAACATTACAATTAAATCTGAGTGATGGAAGATGACAAAGCCATGCTTTTTTCTCCAATTCAGAGGATGTTGCTCTCAGTAGACCATCAGCTGTCATTGCATACACCATACTGTGCTTTTCAGTGATGGTTATTGTATGAATAACCAGGTCGGCCAGTTGTTTAAATAAAGTTGAGAGAAAAATACCACAGAAAAATGAGAGAGAGGAACAGCTATATTCTTTAAACATCATATTTCCTCTATTATTCTTACTTACTTCTCAAAATACTGGAGAAAGTTCATGAAAATCTTTTCCTTCTTAGGTCATCATTGTTGCTTTATTCCTTTGTAAAGATTCATAATATTTTTTGTTGTTTTTCTTCAACAATAGACATGATTCCAAGAAGAGATTATAACAATAGGAGGAAGGGAATGAATAATAGGAGTGACAGACTATTGGAAACAAAGATACTGTGTTTGTCTAATTGTCCTCATTTCTAACTGTGGGACAGATACAGAAAAATGGTAGACAATATTCTTGCCACTTAACTTAGTAAATTTTAGCATCTGAATCATATTTGAACTGCTAGATATCTCAGAAATTACATGTCAGTGGCTGAAAACCCCTAATTGAACCATTAATTCAAAATTGCTCTGATTCCTGCAAATCTTAGCAGAATTAGTAGGAGGTGTGTGAGGTACCTCCTTGTAAACTCGTACACCTCATTAGGGAACAAACTTTGAGATCTTCAGCCAATGTTTTTTCAGTTTTCATGACTGTACAATGTAGGCTTTTTTGCATACAGAATTTTGCATCACAAGAGAGTGATGCGAGTTCAGATTCACAGATTCAAATCAGGTTCAGATTACCTTAGAGAAACCAGACCCAACCGTTATTTCGACAAGGCCAAGTGGAAGGTCCTGTGCATGGGTCAGGGCAATTCCAAGCACAACGACAGGCGGGGCAGAGAAGGGATTGAGAGCAGCCCTGAGGAGAAGGACATGGGAATGCTGGTGGAAAAGAAGCTCAATATGAGCTAGCAATGTGTGCTTGCAGCCCAGAAAGCCAACCGTATCCTGGGCTGCATCAAAAGAAGAGTGACAAGCAGGACAAGGGAGGTGATTCTGCTTTACCCTGCTCTCATGAGACTCCACCTGGAGTACTGCATCCAACTCTGGGGTCCCCAGAAGGAGAAAGACATGCAGCTGTTGGAGCAAGCCCAAAGGAGGGCCACAACGAGTATCAGAGGGCTGGAGCACCTCTCCTATGAAGACAGGCTGAGAGAGTTGAGGTGGTTCAGCCTGGAGAAGAGAAGGTTCCAGGGAGATCTGGTTGCGGTCTTCCACTACCTAAGGAGGCCAACAAGAAAGCTGGAGAGGGACTGTTTACAAGGGCATGTAGTGATAGGACAAGGTATAAGGGCTTTAAACTAAAAGAGGGTAGATTTAGGTATTAGGAAGAAATTCTTCACTGTGAGGGTGGTGAGACACTGGCACAGGTTGCCCAGAGAAGCTGTGGATGCCCCATGCCTGGCAGTGTTCAAGGCCAGGTTGGATGGGGCTTTGGGCAATCTGGTCTAGTGGAGGGTGTCCTTGTCCATGGCAGGGGGGTTGGAACTAGATGATCTTTGAGGTCCCTTCCAACCCAAACCTTTCTATGATTCTATGATTTTTTTTTTCCAGTTGCACCAACCAGGCTGTGTTTGCATGTTGCATTGCACCGTGATACTTAAATATTTAGCAGGGGACAGACAAATCATAAATACAGGAATAATTTATTTTACTTATTGTCTTGGGTCCTTTTATGTGAATTGTGAAAGTGAAGAGTCTGATGAGCGCTCACCACTATAGGTGTTAGGGTCTAGGAACAACCAAATGATCAATACATGCCTAACTTTGTTCATGAAAATAGTTTCATGAACTTCTTATATGATTATTCTTAATTATGTGCTTAATTATACTTTTAAGCACAAATCCATGATGGAGCTAAGACTGAAACATATAACACCCTGCAGGCTCTTGTTTAAAAAAACCCTAAACTTTTAAGTCATCTAAGGTGAACATGAAGTTATGTTTTTCCTTGATATTACATGTGAACTGGAATATAAACACAATATTGTATTTCTGTTGAGAAAGTGCAAAAATATGGAGTTTCAACATAGTATCTCCACATGGGTAGAGAGACAGCAAAAAAGGGAAGGCTATGTGACCCTGGAGAACTTCTGAACCTCTTGAATACCAGACTGTTTTTTTACTTTGAAAGTGTAACTGTTTTATATCTCTTCAAAAATATGATTTGGAACATGATCTGGATTCCCTTGAGATGTTTTAAAATTTATCTAGTTCTAGTTGTTTGATTTTAATATTTATTAAATATTCTATGAAATTATGTAAAATATTTTCTTAGCTTTAATCCTCACTAAAATTAAATTAAGCACAAGGTTTTTGGAATTTCTTGATAAAAACTGAGAAAAAGACAAAAACAACAATGAAGAGGGGGGCTTCATTTCTCTCTTTTTTTTTTTTTAATTAAAAAAAAATAGTTTGCCAAGTTAACACATGTCATTTTCAGCTGTAATGTTCAATGAATTGGAGCCAAAGAACATATACTATTTGAGGGATGCTGTAGATGTAGAGTGTGCTGGAAAACGTAAATCCTGAAACATAAGAAGTCCTAATGTTTTATACAGACCTCTTCCTTTGTTCTCATCTCTCTGACTGCATTCCTGGTTTATATTTCACTGGTCTTTTTGTTTCCGTGCTTCCAATTTGTCACTGGCCATCTCTCTTTTTTCACAGTTGCTTAAATGCTGTCTTGCAGATTGCTTGCAGTTGATCCTGTACATTGACTCTGTATTTTCATGTGATAAAAGACTTCACCCTTTCCCTTCTTTGGCAGATACTTGTGCTCTTAAAATTTCTGTTGAAAAACCTCTTTGGCCTGAACCCAACCGAGTTACCATCCTGACTTTTTCCCATCCCGGCATTGTTGAGAAATATCACTGTCTTGCATCCTCCCCACAAAGCCATTGTGCACAGGAAATAGGCAGTTGATCCTCATTTCCTTCCTTGAGTTTCAAGCTGTTTAAGAGGACTTATGAGTCAGCATCTTGTTTAGTCGTATATCATCATCTACATGCTCATCTCAAGCCCTTTGTGTTTTCATTATCATTTCCCTCCAGCGTCGGCTGACTGCATGTCTCTGCAGGATCTCACCCAATGACTGTAAACCTAGGGAACACTAATTGGCATTGTAATGTCCTGGTTAACCCGGCTTTGCTTCACACTGTACCTGTGCATTTCTCTGATTTTAGCCACTTCTCATCTCAGCAGCTGTGTCATCTTCCTGCGTGACCCACGATAAATGTAATGTGTTTAATGTATTCTGCCTTTGTAAGGACTTCCCTTTTGAAATCCATCAGAAGCATGAATCGAGGGTGTGTTACGCAGACTGAAAAAAAAAAAGGGAACACTTAATGTGCTCCTTGATTTCTCCACTTTCACAGCACTGCCACAGTACCACAGTGAAAAGGCACTTTGGCTTTTATTGTCACTGCCAGCAAGAACAGCAGTGTTGTATTCCTGTGGTGGGTGCACATCACTCTCCTAACACCCTTCTGTGACATTATTTCAGACTGACTCAGGAGGACAGATGTCTCCTACTAAATTATCAACACAAGTGTCTCAAGCATCTGTGTTTTCCTTTGGAGACATAGCATTTTGGTGTTCAACAGGCCTGATCCTGCTTAAAATGGTGAATAATTTCCTTTGATCTGCTTAGCAAGCAAATCCCACAAGGCAGACTTACAGTTCACCCTTGTTTTGAGGGCCCTGGGATAATGACTAATACAATCAGTCAGCCCCAAGATATTAATCCTTGTCCTCCCTAAGTTACTGCATGCTAATTCTCTGGGTACTACCTTACGAGTGCTATTTACCAGACTTTTCTTATGACTTCGTTTGATGACATTCAGCACATTCCTGGCATCTTTGCTTTCCTCCTGTGACTTTTAGCTTTCTACACCTTTTTCCAAGGCCACCACTTGCTCCGTTTAGGTTTAAAGTTCAAAAGCAACATGTTTGGCAGCTGTTTCCTTTGCCCGGTACCTTTCTCACTACAATAAAGACTGGCTCCTGAGATTAGTTTTTCTCCATGTAACACCCCATCCTGCTCATACTTGCCATTAGTGAGGCTCTGCAACTGTTCTGTTAGCTGCATGCCGTGTCCCAGCCCCAGTTTCCACTCTCCTCCTTGGCCTCTCACATTTTCCACTTTTTTCCAGAGGAAATTACTTACACTCTTATGTTGATTTTTCTCCATATTACCTTTATATGTTTACCTGCCTGTATTAATCTGTTTCTTTGCATGCCAGTCCAACATGGACAAGAGTTAGAACCTCGTGTTCTGCCTATTTGCTTTCACAACTAATGAAGACTAAACACTAGTTTCAACAGGAGACTCTCTGCTCTGAGGGTATTTAATATCAGACAGTGGAAATCCCTGTCATTCTTCTAGCTCACTGGGACAGGCCTACCTTTTATAGGTTGTCCTCATGCTGTTCAAGCTTGTCAAGTAACATTCATTCAAGCCAACTCTCATATATGGGAATGAAATCACAGGCTATGTAGAACTCCATTTAGGAGGAAGCATGGGATCCTATCTGCTGGCCAGCAGAGGTTGCTGAGAGTACATTAGTTGAGAGTTCTGCTCTCCACAGATCTATTTCTAAGTAAATCAAGTCCAGGGTTTTTTAATCTTCCGTGAGATTTGCACCAACATCCTGTTTCTCCCCTCATGTTGGGTATTTGCTCTGATGCCTCACCTCTCTGGAACAATGACAAAGTTGGCAAGGGAAGCAGGAGACGGGGGATTGTCTCCGCAACCTCTCCCTGGGGTGGGTGAGATTGCAGCCTTTGCTGCATTTGGAAATTGCAAAGCTCTCCTTGAATTCATTTCCCATCATTGTGGACTATATATATCCACATGCATGCTCACAGATGGAAAAAAAAATAATATTTCCCTACAATCTAGGAGGAAAGGAAGAAATAGATCATTATTGTTTTCCCTCTTTAAATACCCTTGAGGTCATCAGAGTGCTGATGGAGGCATCAGTGTGGTGTTGAGTTTGGAAAGGAATATAGAAAATTAAGAATATTTTGGAAAGTTCCAAAGGAAGCCATGCTTCAGGTTTGGATTCAGACCCAAATGTCTTCAAATTTCATTCATAATTCGGTCTTTACGTGGGCTGCAGTAATGGTCTTGATTATATTTCTCCCATACTGGCATGTCTGGATCTTCTTTAGGTGATCTGAAGTTCGCTATATAACTCTGTGGAGGTCTTGTTTGCTGCGGTGAAGCCTGCTGCTGCACTGCTGTTGTGGTTCTGTATTTGTGTGTGGCTCATTTTTTTCCTGCAAGACTGTGTTTATTCAGAGAATGCTAACTCTTAATCCTGCATCACATCCATATGATTTCAGATGAACTCCCGTAAGAGGAGGGAGAGACTTCTGGACCTAGGTGGACTAGTTTTATGTATTTTAACTTCAAATCCTCATCTATCTACTTGTCTTATAATGAAAATAGATACCATGTTACGATAAGAGGAGGGAGAGAAGTAAGGATACAGACATTTTCCCTGGATTGAGGGTGGCAAGTATTGCTGGTTTCGTCAAGCATCCTCATTTCCTTGCCTGCCCTTAGGTCAGAATTGATGTTCCACTTCCTCTGGGAGTAGGAAAGCCCAGAGAAAAGTGACACAGTTGTAATTCTCCATGAGGTGACAGGGTTTGAGGAAACTAAATAGCCCAACTTGATCCTATGCAATGGCTTTAGGGAGGGTGACTGTTGGACTCTTTTAATGCTGCCATTGTGCAGAGTAAGGTCCCTTCCTAAGAGTGGTCTAGATGTGTAATGATGCCTGAATGTCAAGCAAACATGCAGCATGTTTTTTTTTCCTTTGGAAATCTCATGTATTTGGCATTGAGATGGGATTTTGTCCTTAGAGATTCCATAATTTTTTTCTTTTTAATCAGGAAAATAGTTTAATTAAAGGGCAAACAGAACTTCTCAGGTTTGCATGTGTGGGGTGGTGACATTATAAAAACATGAAAACCCCGAAATACAGTTTCAATATTACTGAGTCATTAGCAACAGACTGTTTTGTCTTTGTGGTTTGGAATTGGAATTTATCCAGTTGTTGCCGGAAGGCTACATTTAATTTGTACTGTGTTTGCATAAATAGCTTATTTGTAAAAATCGCATTTTACTTGAACAATTCTAAATGATGCATTTATCATAGGGAGAAAAATGATCTATTGTTCTCTTTAAATAAAATGGTACTGCCCTTCCAAAGGATCCAATCAACAAAAACATGAAAAATCACAGCATACTTATGTGTTGCTTATCTCGTCCCCAGAATCAGCTCTCATATGCTCATATCCTCTGGGTTTGTAAAATTCAAAAGATTCTTTGAATTACTCTCTTAATTATGATGTTGGCATTATAATTACTTGCTAAATAAGATTCTTTAACAATGACGTCCTTGTTATCAAAGCAGTTGCATTTCTTTGCCTGGTATGAATAGCTGCTTGCTCTCAACTGGGCAGCAGCAGTTGCCGTGGGAGCCTGACTGTGGCTGAAGGAGAAATCGATTGTTCGGAGAAGGTTGTTCACTATACAAAATCTCTTTTACCTCTGTCCCACAGGCAAATTAAGATTAAGGAAATATAGGACCTCCACCTATAAGGGCTCAAACAGCAGTAGACAATTTCCCTTCCAATTTGCATCTCGTTCATGTGTTGGCGGGAAAAAATGTTTGGGGGTTTTTGGCTCTTAAACCACTTTTAGCTCATTTTCACATTCTGTGTGCTTTAAGGTCAGATGTAGAATAGTTAAGCGAGATGTGATTGGAGAATACTTTTTAATCATATCAGTTTATCTTTTATTCTTCTTCAAGCTGTGGTTAATCAAGAGTAATACAGTATTTGTAAGTTCTGTTTGAAGGATTCCATGTCTCTATACTAAGTGTGAAACCAGCACAGAAGTGTAATGACTGCTGCTAACTCCAGCCAAGAGTTGTATCATTTCTCAGGAAGAATGTTTATTTTGCCATTTCTTGTCAGATATAGTTACTAGCTATGTTTTTGAATCTGTGAGGCTCAACTCTCTGCCATTAACTTATATTAGAAGATCATTCTCCATTTCTTTGACACACCACCACACATAGCTCATCTGAGCTGAGTCCCGAGAATATTACTGATTATGTATCGATAGAGCATATTGTTCCCTGGCACATGGGCCTTTCCTTCATTATTTTTCAGTTATTTTCAGCCTCTTCTCTCTTCTTCCCTTCCCTCCCTTCCCTTCCTCTTCCCTTCTTTCAGGATGCACAGGTTATTCTCTTTTAATTTCTATTGTTCTCCTTTTTCTTTTCCTGTTAACAATTCTCTCTCCCTCTCCCCTTCTTTTCTCTCTCTGATCCACAGGTTTTGCAGTGCATGTTGGTCTCCCTTCATTCAGAACTTGACATTCAAAGGTACTTGATGAAAATTGAATCCTCTCAGAGAGTTAGTACTGTACTTTCTTTTTTCTGCACTCTACTGTGGATTGAGTTTGTTACCCTTTAACTGTGTGTGTCTTGCTTCACAACTAGAGTTCTCAAATAAACATGGATCTGCATGCTTTTCCCTCTGTATTTCACAGCAGTGAAGTGTCATTTGTATAGATTAATTGCATATAGGAGTGTGATGTATGTGCATCCTTTAGCAATTTTTAAATTCTGACTTTTCCTTTAATGGCATGATAGACACAAAGTCTACACTCTTATCTTTAGATGCTTTGAAATCTATGAAAATTCAGTGGGAAGTCCTAGATAAAGAAGTGATCCCTACCGGCTGTCCCAATTCTAACTTTATTTATGTGTTTAGACATGGAACTGGCTTAAGGGGTAAAAGCCTTTGCTGCAGTTAAGGACAGCTTTGTGAGCAAAGGAGTAAATAGTATTGTATTTGACATGCAAAAAAGCTTAGCAACTTGCCAAATGATCTAACATGCACACTGTGCACCTCTGAAGTAACTCGTATCTCACTATTCTTCCTACTGAGCTCCTCTTCCATTTCTATATGGCTTGCAATGCCATATAAAATGGATGTTTACTACCGTTACTTTTTTTCCCCCACCCAGGCAGTGCATGTGCACGTGTCTTTTAGATACGTATGTAAAAAGGTGCCTCTGCATGGTCTCTACTGCAGTCAAAAGTGCAATCACAAAAGCAGCAAGGTGTAACACATGCTGCAAGCAAGGAATGAGGCCTTGGAGCATGCAGAGGGCACAGTGGCTTATTTGCACCTGATTTGTCACGTCCCAACTCATTTTGTTTCCACTTACAGGATTTAAGTAGGCCAATAAACATGCCGACCACAGGAAAGGGTGGGAGAGGCAGAGGTGTGGAGAGCAGTAAGGCTTCTCCCTCCTTTGCCAAGGAGATAGCCTCAAGGGAGGGGAAAAGAAGCGAAAGGGCACAGCTACAAGTTGGAAGAGAGGAGTTTCTCCTACAACATCTCCACAACATCTCTCTTACAGCAGCCCCCTAACTCTCCCCAGGTGCCAGAGCAACAAGATCTGATAAACACTTCATGACACGTTTACTTCCATGAGTAGAGGCTAAAAATAAGTCGCCAGTGTGCTGCTGTCTGTGTGCTGCTGCCAGAGGCAGCTCTTCCTCCCGTTTGCTTTTCCTGGGCGTTTGTTCTTGCTGGGGGCTGGCAGCACCCACTGCTGCCTGGACCTGGCCCACGCAGAGGGCAGCTCACACCCTGCCCCCAAGACCTCGCTCCCTCTCACCAGCCTTTGTGTTGATGGCTCTTTTTTCGGTTATTTTTAAAACAGCGTGTTAATGAACAGCTCCTTCTTAGCTTGTAGAAACACAGAAAAACAGGTTTTTCCAGGACCGCCACATGGTCTTCCTTTGCTTTGGGAAACAGACACCACAAAAACAGACCCTCCTCCTATTTTCCTTAGGGACGTGTGTGGGAGAACAGGGATGGGTAGATAATAATTTTCTTGAATCAGAACACACTATCCCCTAGGTACATTTAGGCATCTGGTATATATATATTTTCCCCCCTTCCTTTTTGCATGTGGTTTTAAGCATGTAAAGATCTTTCCCCTTTAATCAGCATAATGACAGTTTTTGTTTAAATCATCCCTTTTAATCTTCAGAGTTCTCATGACAGTTTTGGGGATTGTGTAGGTAGGAGTTACCTCACCCGCTGCTGATGAAACGCAGCCATCTCCCAGCTGGAACAAGGGGTCATGCTGGCTCATGAATACTTCACAGTAGGGTTTTTAAGAGGTAAAAGAGAAATAGCTTCCAACTGAAACTGCCATAAGATTTTAATTAAGACAAATGTTGATGTCCAGGCTGGAATTTATGGATAACTTATTTAAACAAAGTAATAATAGACTGAAGCTATGATGCAAGAATATGACAGAGACTGTGAAAGAACAAATTTTGCTGTGAGCAAAATTGATGGAGCCATAGAAGCCTTTGCGGGGAAGAATAGTGAGGTGATCAGTCACTTTTTAAATTTGGCTATCACACGTAAATAAATACTAAATGTCACAAAGCATTAGAATAAAGCAAAGAGTTATATGATTTTATTTTAAAATGAAAGACTTCTTTCATTCAGTGTGATTTTTGCTTATTACTAATGGGTGACTTAGTTTTAGCTATCATTTTACTTCAAATTCTACCCTAAAATCTCAAGCTGGCATTTGTAGAAAGAGAAAACCTTGGATTTAGACAGAAGGATAGTGAGAAGTATTTTTACACTTTAATATGGATGGCTTGGGTTTTTCTGATATTTCATGTACTCCAAAGAGATGCCACAGCATGTTGCATATTTCAGTCTGGACTTGTCTGGACCAATTAAGCTGCTCTTAGACGGGCTGCTGAGTTCCTTAGGGCAACATTTTCAAATGCAAGTTCCTCCAATTAAACATCTGAATAAGAGGTCTGGCAGTGTAAGTTCTGAGCACCTACAGCTTTTATTGCTTCTAATGAATATCTTTACTGTAAACACACAACTTTCCTTAAAAACAGACTTCAATAGGTGCTTACAGTTAGAAACCAAAGTTTGAAAATCTTGCTTCATGTCAGTCATTTATAACAGAGCTTCATGAAAAACTTTCTCTGCTAACTCTGGGGATCACCCTGCGGAAGAGCGAGCCTTGGTCCTGCAAAGGGTGAGCAGGAGTCGGCAGCCGGTGGATGTCCTGCTCGGTGATTCACAGCACTCAGGATTAAAAGAAATGGCTTTTGGCAGCTTGCCACAGCAGGGAGCATGCAGCTGGCCACCAACAGGAGCTAGCAAGGCTCCTGGGAAAATGTACAGATTTTTAGGATGATTTGAATATCATTCCAACCTAAAAATACAGCAGATAAATTCTGACACATCATTAGATGTGGGTTTTTTCTGCTAGGTGAAAGAAACTGGGGTCAGACATAGAGTGGTGATAATGAGTCTGTCATAAGCAGAGAAGAGTTTTGTCTTCAAATAAATTAATAGAATTGAGTAAAATAACCACTCAGCATGACATCCTGACCCTGCCATAGCAATGGGCTCTGGTAACGTGTGGCTGTGACTGAGCATTACCAGGTTTTCATGCAGTACCTGCCTGTGGCAGCTGGTGCCATTGGCTGAGTTATCTTCCCCTCCTTGTTCACGCTGGGAGGGAAGCGGAACACTTTCTTTTACCTTACTTGGGAAAATTCTTCTGGGACTGTTTCCTCCCTCCCTCAGAGCATGAAAAGATCTGCGCTGGGGCTGTACCTCAGGTTCACATTCACTGAATTCATTGCTTTGCTTAATTACCGTGCTGCAGGCAGCCCGGGGAGGGCTCTGTGATTTGTGCTCTGCTTGCGTTACTCCTGCGGTGAGTATGGTGAGCTCAGCCTTTCCTCCGGACCGCCGGCAGTGGGAGAAGGCCGGCAGCACTGCAGCCGAGGGGAAGCTCAGGCAGCATCCGACGCAGAACATGCCTCAAAGCCAGGGAGGCTGCAGGCAAGCGGGATACCTCGGCTTAGTGCTAGGGATGGTGGGCAACCATGGCTCAGGTACTGTGTCTCTCCTTATCGAGGAGAAAAGTCTTCTGGCCTTTCATACCATAGAACTTAATATTGCCACCAAACTGAGAGTGCTTGTGAGCAAGGACTGGCTTTGTAACTCATTGTCGTTGATTCAACAGAAAACAGTGAAACGTTTGTGTTCAAAATACAGAAATAAACACTAGGGACATCTGCTAGCCCATGAGCAGGCAAGAGGGGATAGTATAAATAACTCCTCCAGAGTCTGCGCAGTGTTGAGTGGGCAGTTGCCCTCCTGCTCCCTTCAGCTCTCCAGAGCACGGATGCTGGCATGTGCCTGCTCCTGGCGTGGTGCTGTCTCCAACTGATGATGTCTGAAAGGAACATGCCATAGATTTTTCCATTTCATAATGGTGAAATAACACACAGAGAAAAGTGAGCTTGCCATGAAAGATGGTTTTATGTTGCATTCAGCTGCTGAATCACCTCCCTGCCCCCAGTTCCCCTAGTGAGAGAGACTATCCAAATGCATCCATTGCATAGATGTGGTATGAACTTTAGTTTGTATAGACATGTATAAGCATTTAACTTTTCTGAGAAAGTGCTATGGAAAAAATTGTTACAATAAATGCTTAAAAATAAGAACACGTGGGTAGTATTCACTTTCTCTCCAACAGCAATATGTCACTAATAGCATGTCCAGACAAGTAAAACGCTGTAGTTGTGATAATATGGGACCCCAAAGACTCTGTATCTTTGGAAAAAGCAGATCCTTCCTTCAGACAAGCATAGTTTGGATCTGACACAAACGTGAGGAAGAACTATTATTGTTGCAGTAATAAGAGCTCATGTGCTGTAACAATATTTCAGAGTTAATAAACTCATCATACATTAAACACAGCCTGTTTATATGCATATTTGCAGTCTGACACGTTTCCTGCAGCCATCTTCGGCACAAGTCACAAGACAAATAGTTTACTTGAAGGTCAAGAAAAGCAGGTTTCCATTTTTCTTTTCATTTTCCTTCTTTATTTGAAATGTCAAGAAGACACTCAAATGGGTTTTTTGCCCATGCTAAGTGTGGTCTTTAGAGCACATGATTGGGAAAACTTATTTTACTAGTGCTGTATTATTTTTTGTTGTCTTTCTTTACCATTTGCACACTGCCAGGTGTGCTAGCAACTTCGAAGATATGTATGATAAGTGTCTGTCAAGATAAAGGCTAAGGAAGTTCCTGAAGACAGGAAATAAAAAGTGTGAATTGATCAAGAGTTTAAATGAAATCCTTCTTCAGGTCATGGGACATTTTTGCTTTTGTCTGTGAAAATGTGTGGAGCAAATTTGCAGGAGAGACATTTAAAAAGGAAAAGAAGGAAGACAGGTTTCAGTTATATAGATTAGTTTAGAAAATAACTGGAAATGAGCATGGGAAGATGTCATGAAGAGCAGAGCCATAAGACTGGGCAGAACAAAAGGGTGAGAGGATTAGTGGGGGCAAACGTGAGCAGAGGACCAGAGGCAGAAGCAATGCACAGCACTTGAAGAACATCTCTGGTGCCCCATGACTGCTCATTACATTGGCATCTCTGCAGTATTTCACTTTTCCTTATTCAAGTACCTTCTGATTTCAGTCCTCGTTGTTTGAAATTTTATTACGTTCAGAGCTTTGCATTTTTTTGCATTTTTCAGTTGTGAGGCATGATTAACCACAGTTTTAATTCTTGATCAAATCCCAAGAGTAGTTGGAAGATACTGGATCTTCTGTAACTGCTGCCTCCATGTGTTATACTTAAATATATACCTGGAAAAGGTTACAGGGATCTATATCCTTGTAAATAAAATAGTATATCCTAAATAAAATAGTAATCTCAAAGCACTATGTAATTATATATAAGTTTTCACCAGAATTGTTGGTCCTTATTTTGGCCTTTCCATTCTGCTGAGCTTCTTACCCAGAACTAGCTTAGGTGAGATGTTTTGTCAGAGGAGTCCTCATGGGGTTCAGCTCTACTCAGCTGGCTGAAAAATCCAGCCTGTTGCACAAAGAACCGTGCAGGGGGATGTCTCCTAATGAGTAGCTGGGGGGGCGGGGGGAGACCGTGACTGACTGAGGAAATTGTAACCTAACTAGCAGTGGCGCAGGGAAAAAGAGAGAGACCTGCTGCCTGGTTCTGAACCTTCTTCTGTTCTCTGGCGTTTATGCCAGAGGCGTGGCTTGGAAAGTGCTGGTGTTTCCTTGGTTTTGTGTACCTGTGTGGAGTATCTGTTTACAAATGTCTTAATTTTGGATAGTGCTACTCTCTAGTGGGGTCCTGACTTCTCTTCTCCATTAAGTATTATAATTTTTGCCCTTTGCTAGCAGACATGGTTTAGTGGTGGGATGGCAAGGTTAGGTTAGCGGTTGGACTTGATGATCTTAAAGGTCTTTTCCAACCTAGATGATTCTATGATTCTATTTTAAGAAGGCAGCCACCCAGGCACAGTGATGTTCCGTTCATTGCTTTCACTGGATTTTTGCAACATGCAGCTACAGCACCATCCTGACTCTGGTAGCAACAGTCTACACGGCAACTCTAGTTGGGTTCTGATGGGTCCTGAAACATGGTCTATATGGTGAATATTTATTTTGCAAATGCTTATACTTTATGCTAATTCCTGAAAAGTAATTAAATGTAATTTCACTTCCTGAAATACTATTTTAAGCTTTTGAATATTTTTAAAATATGTTAGTGAACATATATGGTATGATTTATTAAGTATTTCTTTGCCATCTTATTTTATTTGATGTTGGAATCAACATGCTGAATAATTATTACAAGGGTTAGATAGATAATGCTGAAGGTTTCTGTCTTGCTTTCTTCCTTGTAGGTTATGGCTCCATAAATCTTGCTTGTCCTCTCCCCACTTCATGGGCTGGTTTTCCTAAGAAGTGCTGCCTAGGAATCCGCGTGATTATTAAGTAGCATCAAGCCTAGTGCTCATTGCCAATAATAAAAATGCTTTCCTAGCACATTTGCACTTATATCTCTCAGTTACTTGAATAGCCACTGTTGTTGCTGTGTTTGAGGATTTTTTAATAATCTTTTTAAAATTCAGAATTACTCCTGAAATGCAATGTTTACATGAGTTGAACATGACAAATAGCTTGAAGCCTTTCATAAATGGTATGTGTATATATGGTGGATCTCATTAACAGCTTGCATTTGGTTTACATTTGGATTACTCCATTTACTAGAGGGGAACTACTATGGATTTGCACTGGTGTATGTTAAGGGGATGACTGGGCTTCAAGTCTGAGAAGAATCCGTGATATGCCTTGCTTTGGAAGGTTCCAGTATGCCCCTTGGGGCTACAGTATTTGGGCTGAGGAATGAGGGCTGCCAAAAGGGGTCTTTTTTAGTCACAGTAATGCTGGCATTAGCATCCAGGGAGATCTGAGATGCTGGATGTTACATCTTAAAGAAGTGCGCCAGGGACAACCAAAGAAACACAACATTGCTGAGGTTGGCTCCATCTGCGCGTTGACAGGGCATGCTGGGCAACTGCACAGATGAAACTGTGTCTGTTGCTTCTGGGAATGAAGTATATCCCCTGTATATGCACCTGTTCATATGTGTTGATACACTATAGACATGCAACTGCGTGTCTCAAATGACATCTGGGGATTCAAATAAAGGAGAAACAAAAATAATTAAAAGCAAAAATTAAGCTTGATACATATTATCAGAATTTTTTTTCTTAAAGAAATAAAAGCAATCCCCTTCCCAACAAACTGAAGTTAAAGACCTTTTGCAGGTTGATTTTCTTGCTTTTTTTTGCATCTTGTTTTATTTTTAGTTATGGTTTTCTAGAAAGTGAGAATTACGTGCCTTCTGGCTCCCTATTAATGGGTACATACAGATAAGTTACTAATCAGTACAAGGAACTACAAAGCTGTAATGACTTGGCTTGGTAGTACTCCTGTAATATGCCTCTGTAAATAAAATATTTCAGTGGTGATGGTTCCCAAGCCACTTTGGAAAGATGAATGAAGAAGTACTGACTAATCAAATTCTTTCTCTGTGTTTGCAGGTCACTTGTCACCTTTGTAAATTTTCAGGCACAAGTCCCTGTATTTACAGCCTCAGACTAGAGCTGAGCATGTCAGAGGCATTTCAAAGAATACTTTAGTTTGCTGAGAACAAATGTTGTTAGCTTTAAGTCCTGCAAAAATTCAATGCTCTTGAACAATCTCACTGTGGGACATTGGATAATACCTAACATTTTAATATTCACATTTCAAAAGTGAAAAGTTCTGGAGGATTTAGCTTTCTTGTGAGGTATTTCTAATTTATTGTAGTTTGTGAGCAACTGTACAACTTGGCAACAACAGACCTCTATAGCCAGCTAATGAAAATCTAATAAAAGTTAAAGTTCTTCATACTTTCAAGGTCACATAGGGAATATTGTGTGATGCATGCTATTGCTGAAACGAGCTCATCTCATTTCATTTGAAAAAACACTGAAGAAATGAGATGTCAGCAAGATAAGTCATCGTGGCTTTCCAGAAAGAAGCAAAATCTTTTCTGGATCTTGACAGTATCTTCAAACCTAGAGCTGAAGTTGATTTTAATATAGGGGATTTTTAATGTACTAGCATCTGACCTTAAATGATAGGGAGGAGGAAAGCATATATGTTTTACAACATCTTGTGCCTGGTGCTGATTATAGGCCTTTATAAATTTCATATTTACATATTGGTTTTGGGACAGAGTAAGCTTGCTTTGCTTTGAATTTCTGCTTGCACAGTGTCTGTTCTAGTTTGTTGTGATACAGAGTTTGCTTGAGTGACTGGAAAATTATTCTTCCAAAGTAATAGTAACATGTGGTTGAGGGAGTTTCACTAAAAAATATTGAATATAGTTTTTAAAGCAATCCCTTTTTGTAGAAAGCACTTACAATGTCACTTACAGTTAGCAAAAAAATGTTCAGGACATTTTATGTCCTATCATGTTTTTATTAGGCAGATCTTACGATCAAGAGTCAGTGGAAGTGCATAAATGTAACCATCTCTCTCCCCTCCTGAGACAGTCGGCTTTTTCCAGATACTGTGATTAGCAATTTACTAGTATGATTGCCCAGTAAAAGTCATACTTAATTTGGTCAGTAAATGAAGACATTTCTGATAAATGTTGATGCAACAAAAATCAAAATAATTGTTTGTGATTTCAGCTAGAAATGTAGGATGGCTATTATGGCCTTGCTGCATGACCTGTACCTTTCAAAGATGGCATATACTGAGACTGACAGATTACAATTACATCACAGTAATTCTTTTCAGAGGATTTTTCTTAGTAGACTTCTCAACATAAATGTGTGTGTGTGTGTGTTTGTGTGGACATGCCTGTGCTATAGTGGTTTGAGCAGCAAGGAATGGCATTACCATACATTTCCTCAGCACATGTCTTATCCTCAGAGCCTTGTTAGCAAGAAAACTTACAGTGTGGATGTACAACCATTAAAGCCATAGCAGAATACCCAAGGACACTGTTTTCCTAAACAAACTACACAGAAGTGACCTTCAGCATACCAGTATTTGAAGAAGTTTGGACTTCTTCCTTCTTCCCTCTGCTTTTTCCCCCCATATTCCAGTTTCAGTAGACCAATAATGAAATACTCTGTTTTGCAGACGAGAAGCCCAAAGCCATCCCAGAGCCCGCAGCCCAATTTGGGTGACCAGACAGAACACCTTTCTGAAGCGTCTGCAGATTCCTTAGAGGCCATGTCCGAGGGCGATTCTCCAACCCCCTTTTCGAGGGGCAGCCGCACGCGGGCAAGCCTTCCCGTAGTGCGGTCGGCAAACCAAACGAAGGAAAGATCACTGGGTAAGACCCTGCTTCAGTCCTTCTCCTCTCCGCTCTTAGCCTGTGCATTTAAAATAGTTTTAAAATAGTTTGGGGTTAAAAATGTAAAGACTTTGGTAGCACGTTGTTTTTAATGTCAGGTTGTTCTTTGGAAATTAGCTCAGTATGGGGTACTGGGTAACTTGAGGGAATGGTGAAATTGTTTTCATAAGATTTGAAAGTGTGCTGGGAACATGGTAGACAAGGAGAAAGATGCAGACCCTGATATGAAATGCTGACTAACAGTTAAAACCCAGTATTGCAAATACTTTTTGCCAAGCCTGCACACTATGTGGCAGTGAGCTTATACAAGATTGCACCCTCATCTTCAGACAGGAGATACAAGGGTTTTTCTTAGTCATCTCTTCAAAGCCAGGCCTGGTTGGAAGAAACCTAGAGATATTATTGCCTGACAGATCCAGCTTTTAATGAAAAGACTTGGTATTTGCATGGCAGTAGCTTTCAAGGCAGAGGATTTGAGTGGATATACTGACAGAGATGCCCTTTACTTTGGGGCAGTGCCTTTCCATCTGCATGGCGACACGGGTGATATGTTAGCGCAGGTGGACAACTCTGCTTCCCACGTTCTTCCCATACCTCAGGGTTAAATTAAGCCGAGCTGTGAACCAGAGCTCCTTTTATAAGCGTGTATTTTGTCCTGGAGACTCTGCTCTCAGCTGATGGATGGTATGAGTAAAAGCTGGTTTTTTGAGGGACGACACCAGAGGGCAGTTAAACTGCTGCAAGAAGGCGGCATTAACTCGCATGTGGATTGCTGAGGAAGGCAGGTTTTTGCTCAGAGGTAATAAACTGAAATGCTGCTTTCCTGTAGACTCATCTCCCAGCATACAGGGTGACATAAACCGAGGGCTGGGCTGTAAATCTTACCATGCTTGTAAGCTTGTCACGATGGTTTACTCATTCCTCAACAATCTAAGACAGTTTGTGTCAAAGGTATTATGATATCTCACAAACAGAACAAATGAGAAGGAAACAGGGCTGGAAGGCGTTCCTGCCACCCCCAGAGCCGGCAAGTGCAGAGCAGTGGGGCTGGGGACAAGGGGCTGATCCCTGCCATGTGAGCTCATGAGGTGGCACTGCTGCCCTCCCAAAGCCCCTTGGGCCACCAATACGTCAGGCTCTTTGGGGAGAAATTTTGAAGACTCCAACCCAGACAAGACATTTTGGTTTAGAGGTGTTTTTAAGAGCAAGCCTGTATCACATGTATGTTTACTATGCATGCAGCAGCCATGGCTGGCTAGAGTGTCCTCAGAATGACTCGCTTCACCTCAAGATTTTCTGGAAAATATGTATTTGCTTCAATGGGATGTCACATGGATTGGGCCTTTGCAGGTCCCTGTGCAACTTGCAGTCCAGCCTCACCGTGTGGGTTTCAGCTGGCGTTTGGTGATTATTGTGATTACCCCAGACCATGTAGGGTATCTCAGCTCTGAACTTCTGTTTTGGATGTGAGCTGAGAATTGATAAAACAGCTTTTGTGAAGCTTTTGTTGTCATCAAAGGGGGTGGCCTGCTATGCACCAGTGCTTTGTGCAGTGTTTCCTCCCCCAAAAGCAGAGGTAGAAACAGCTTTCTTATTGTCAGTACACACATCTGAAAAGAATACAACAGCCTTGTTTCTGGAAAAGACTTAAGTGCTCATCACTACGAATAAACCTGGTATGTTATAGGAAGAGCTGTACCGGATTAGACCAAGAGTCCACCTGGCCCTGTATTTTGTCCCCAAGAGGGACCATAGACAGCAAGTCCAGGCAAGAGTAAGAACAGGGTAAGTATGTGTAGGTATGATCCTTCCTCTAAGTACTCTCCCAGCCTCAAGCTATCTTTAGCGTAGGGATTTCGTGGTTATGGTTTCTGCCTGTATAATAACCCTTAAGACATGTCTCCTCCAGGTATTTGTTCAGTCTCCCTTTGAACCCATGTAAATTTTTCACATCCGCAACAGCGCAACTGTGACTTTAGCAGCAAGTGTTGTTGGTTTACTGCCCAACCATGGCTTTTCTCTTGCTTTGTTTTGTATTTGCTTATCTGCTCTAAGTTAATGTCATGCCCCCTTGTCCTTGTGTTGGAAGCGACAGCGAACATTAGATCGCTATCTGGTGTCCCTGGACCGTCTCTTGATTTTTTAGGCCTGTCATTTCCCTCAGGTCATCTCTTCTCCAGGCTGGAAAATGTTGCTGTAATCACTTGTTCCTCACCCAGAAACAATGCTGGACATTTGATTATCATGGTTGCCCTTCTTCGTACTTTTTCCAGTTTGACAGTATCTTTGCTGAGATGAGAGGACCAGAGCTGCAGAAGCTCACTGTTAAGTAGTCCACTTTTAAACCCTTTTTCAAGCATCTGTTGCATGTTCTGAAACATGTTGTCCAGGTCCTAATGGAGGATGGTAACATGCAGATGTACCATTTTATTTAGTGGCCAGGATTTCAGACCTTGCAAGGCACTCTATCTCAGCCTGTCTTTTGTATACTAGAGACAAGACTGGCTTATCCCAGTATGAACAGGCAAGATGAAGAGGAAAAAGAAAAAAAAAAGAAGCAATGTAGTATGAAGCATTTGAGTTGAGAGTTTTTAGATTTTAAACTGGAGCAAAATAAGCCTTTTCCCACTTGCATTACAGGAGGGGTCACAGCTATGTATGGGGCTTGAGGAATCATCATACTAGCCAAATAGGAGATAATATATTGTCTCCACCCCACAATCGGTCATTTTCAAGTTGTTCCAGGAACTACTAATAGCAAATATTTTGTTTTAAAAGATAGGCTAAAAATGATTCTGAAATAGTTCAATTTTAGTTTATTATTCTTCAATGCATTTCTTTTACAATAATGTCCTTTTCAGTCTTTTCTGCCAGTGTGTTCTAACAACACCATGAGCAATGTTCTGAAATTTTAATTTTGAGACTCTTTGCATAGTGTGGCCCTGTTAAGATCATTTTTACTTCCAGCAGTACAAAGGGAATGTTTATTTTTAAAAAACAGGAAACTGTTTATAACTTCAATTTTAAAAGCATCATGAAAATAGTTCTGCTCACATGATTTTAAACAAGCTATGTATAATCACCTCCCTTTCCATCTCTATTAATTTTTTAATTTAATCTAATTTAAATACAAATTATGTTTTGATCCTCAGCCAACATAATTTCAGTGAGGAAAATGACCAATTTTGGTGAATTTTTATTAATTATACATTTAATATCTCAATGCCTTTATTTTAAAAACCTGACGTTTTCTTTTTGAAAATCTCATTCTTCTATAGGTTCCTATTTTATTAACTACATATGAGTCAGTTTGCTTTTAAATTGTGGTCTGAATTAACGTGGAGCCTGAGAAGGAATAGTGGTAATGCATTTTGGCCACCCGAGCATCATGGTTTTGTCAGTCAGGACTAATCTAATACGACATGGTATTCTGATGTGCGAGGCTATTGCGTGCCATGTGGAGTCGACCCAGAAAACAATATTCCAGTTGTGGGCCCATTGAAAAATTCAGCCACAGCTTTTGAAATGAAGGTCTTCCTTGGCTAAGAGTCCATTAGAAATCGGTGCTCGTCTCATCAATCTGCAGCTTGGAGACAAAGCAAGATATTAAAATAAATTAATTCACTGTGCAAGAGAAAATGAAATGTATTTTAAAATATCTATTTGAAAGCTGGGAATTTTTCCAGTGTGATAACTGTGGGAAAAAATTATCTAGCAAAACTGTCAGAGCGAGAATCAGCTGAAACCTGGAAAGTGCTCAAAAGCTTTCCACAAACTTCACTTGCAATTTGCCTGGAGGAAGCAGAAGCTGACAAGCGCCCAGCGAGGTTACGCCAGCAGCCAGCCCGTGCCCGCGCTGCAGCTCGCTGCTGTTGTGCTCCGGTACCTCCGCAACGAAATGAAGACTGACAAATATTTCCACTTGTAGTCTCTCTTGTGGCACATCTTTGCAAACGATGGGCCTGATTGCTTGTAAGGGCAGGCGCTGGCATCCTCTGTGGTGACCGAGCGGTTGGGGCAGTTGAAGCAATCGGTCGCAGCCCCAAAATTTTACATCCTCCGATTGCAGTAACGGCTGTAGGTGCTCTCGCAGGATCAGGCTGTACGTGCAGGGTTGGATTAAGGCAGAATATGGTATTAGGAAGGATTTCCATAAATGCACAAGGATTTGGGTTTGAGAAGTCAACTGAGGAGGATGAAGCTTTATGGCTTGCGGGCTGCAGGTGCTTTCTCTGGGTGTCCTGGCCAGGGTGTCCGGCTGCTCTGGTCCAGATGAATAAGAAGCAGATGACTGGCCTCCTCGCTGGCAAACCCATGCCTAAAATTAGGTGCCATTGAAAGGCCTCTGCAGAAATGTCTGATTCTGCCAATGTTTACATTTTATTTGCCTTCCGAGGGATTACTCAAAGGAGTAAAATTACACAACCGCTTGAGGATTGGCATGGGGACAGTCTTAAACAATCATGGAATATTCTGAATATTATTTGTTAGTCCCTCAACCCTAAGTTTTAGCAGGCACAGATTTTAGTGTCTGATTAATTAGTTTGCTGCCACCTTCTGTGGAAATGCTTTTACTGATTACAATAGTAAAACCTGAATCTTCTGTAGCGTTTCTTGCAGGTGTTTCTCAAGGCCTGTTGAAAGAGAGTCAGGGCTGTAGTTACAATTTTACACATAGGAAAACTTTTGCAGAGAGAGGGATAGTGTCTTGGTTACCATCACCCAATGGCAGAAATAACTCTCTATACATGTGTATGCAATGTACTGTAGCACTTACTCAGAAAAATATAAATGCTAAAGGTAGACTTATATATTATACTGGTGGTAATTAATTGCTATTTACTATTTATGAGCTAGAAATTAAAATAGGCATGTTCAATCAGGTAGAAGATGTGCAAACAGCCATAGATTTTACAAGAAAAGTCTGTGATTTGTTAGCAGTGGCACTGCCCTCTCGGAGTCCTTAGGGCATGATTCAAGCCTAATGAAGTCAGCAGGATCTTCAGTTTAATTCATGGGAGAGGAACTCCCTGGGAACTGCATTTCAAGTTAAGGCTGAGTATAGCTTTAATGTATTCAGTCATCTTAAAGAAATTTTCCCTATCTTGACTTTTTACAATGTATGCAAAGCAGCCAACATGCAAAAAGGTCATGTAAATATTTGCTGTCATGGTTGGATACATTAATATGGACTGTCAGGTCTATAGGAAAAACAGCCCAAAACAACTAGTTCCAATTATTGAATTGAAACACAGATCCTAGGAAATTAAAATGTTCTAAGGTTACAGTGGTTTTCCTGTCCAACTTCTCTAGACTTTATCTTCTTTCATATTTCTTCAAATTATAGCTGAAGTTTTTTGGACTTGGAAAGCAAAAAAAACCCCCAGCACCTCTTACCTGAAATATTTTGTGCCAAAAGAGCAAACGAAGGTAAACAATCATATGGACATATAGCGCTGGGAATTTTTTCTGTTTCATTTATGGTCCCTACATGATTTGTGAAAGACAGCTATATGGAAGAGTGAAATATAGGCCTTCCCAGGCTAGCACTTGTGCACTCAATTATTGTTTACTTAACATGTTCTTCCTCCTATAAAAGAATATCTTGTGAGTACCTGAAAAAAAAAATGCTTCCAAGAAACAAGATCTTATTTAGTACGCACTGTTTCAAGAGAAGCACATTCTGTCTGCCACTAAAATGCTGATAAGCAGTATATTTTAGATGCTGTGTCGCACTGGAGCTTAGTTTGACTCCATTGCAACAGGCTGTATCAGCATGGATCCACTGGGTCCATTGCAGTGATACTAGAGTAGATAATATGTGCTAAATAAAACCATTAGCTATGCAAGTATGTATCTGTCACTGCTACATCTGTTACTTTTTTTTTTTTTTAATGCAATCCTAATTACTTATTTGCACTGCAGTAATACTAAAGAACCCTGACTAAAAATGGGGCGTCACCATGGTGGGTAATATACATAGTGAGAAAATAGTCCTATTGCAGGACCTTGCAACATAAATAAACCAGAATGAAAAGTGTTGAAGATAAAGGAAGAGGTAGAGTAATTAGGGACCAAACTGATCAACTCAATAAAGCTATGTCAAGTTGGCAGTGGCTTTCCTCTTTACCCCAAATCATGCCCGCACAGAAGGTGCAATGTCTTCGTCCTGCTCTACTACCACTTCTTATTCTGATTTAGCAGCAGCAATTTGGGCTTTCAGCATTTGGTGTCTGCTGGAAGAGGGATTTGGCAGCTGGAATAGCTTGTACAGGCCAAACTACCCTTCAGAGGAAAGGAAGGAGGCCAGATGCAGCTGTCCCATGGGTTGTATCTGGCACAGGAGCTATCGCTTGGACAAAGTTGATCTAATTTTCACGTTAGGTAAAATCTGTAAGTCTACCTCTAATAATACAGTAAGGCACACAAACACCAGACCCTTCCATTTGCACAAGAGCATGCAAAGAAAAAAGTGTATTGTGATTCCATGCATTGCAAGACGTGCAAGATTTTGGTCAAGCAGAGAAGAATAGTACTAGCTTGTCCCTCAGCACAATGTATTTACGATTTGCTGCCAATACTGACAGCAAGTCCCCGAATGAGGACAGCTCTTGGATTTAGTCATTGCTCCCAATACTGTTTATATATTTAGATAGTGATTCTAATGCCTCGTTACTATGCTGGGCCTGCATTCAGGTTTCTGTTCTCAAAAGGAAATACTGTCGTCTCTGTGGTATCATGTAAGGCTGTCTCTTGTTTTTGTTCTCATTCTCTCTCGTGCGCATTTTTGGCTATAGAGTAGCCTGATTTGAACAGGGTAAGAGGATAATCACTGCATCGGAGGCTTGTTGATAGCCTGCTGATTGGTGTAATCTCTTAGAATATTAGGGGCAATGGTCTGAGCAACTCTCAAGATGGGAGCCCTTCTGGATAAATTTTTAGCTACTCAACTGTCTCATAAAAGACAAGCACTTGGTACCATTGCTTCTACCCAATTACCTTCCGTGATGAAGAGACCATCTGCGGAGATGCGGGCAGAGCAGCAGATATTGTTTATCTTGGCTTTAACAAGGCCTTTCACATGTCTCTTGTAGCATCTTTGTAGCCACACGAGCGATACGGATGGCCTTCAAGGTGAGCAGGGCTTAATGCTTTAAAGTCTAACTGGCAGCTGGTTTTCAGTGGTCTTCCTCAGGGTTTTTTAACATCAACAACCTGGCTGTTGGGATGGAATGAACCATCAACAGGGTAAAGCCTGACACTAAGTTTGGGAGTTCTTTTAATATGTTGGAGGGTCAGCTTGCCACTTGCTGGGACCCCAGTGAGCCAGACAAATGGGCTAACAGGAACTTCATGCAGCTTCACAGAGGCAAATGCTGTCTTTCAGCAGGGACAGAAGAGCCCTGTGCAACAACATAGGCAGGGACAGACTGGCTTGGGAGCAGCGTCCCCTTGCAGTAGTGAGAACGGCATAGCTGGCTATAGGAAAAATTTTGCCAGCAGGTTGAGGGACGTGATTATTCCCCTCTTTTCAGCATTTGTGAAGTTGCACATGGAGCATTATGTCCAATTTTGGCTCCCCAGTACAAAAGAGATAATGACAAACTGGAGTGAGCCCAGCAAATGGCCTTGTGACATTCTTCTCCTTAACCATGCTAACTAAGCTCATGGGTCCAAGATCCTGTTTAATGTAGTCTTTAACGATTTAACAAAAAGTCAAGCTGCTTGTTAGAGCCCACGTAGGTGGATTTCTGGTGTGATGCTGTAACCAGCTGTGCTTTTACATGCTGATGGCTCAACCCCTAAACTTGCTACTAAAGTATTGAACTCTTTAAAAATGAAATCACTTCAGAAGTCTTGAACAGAATTCTTACAGTAAATGCAGAAAATTTGGTAGATGCAGAAAAACTACAAAGTCATGCATGGTCTACGTGACTGTAATGCTCCATGGCTATGGAGTGTTAAAATGGTCCCATTCTGCCCTTGAACACATCACTTCTACATGGTTTAGTACTAAAAACCAGGGTTTATAAAATAGTCACCACTCAAGTAATGTGTGTTTGATACAGCTGATTTATATAGGAAGGAAATACAATTTGATAGCATAGCTCTCTCTTTGTGTTTAGTTAAGAGGAAGAACAGGCATTCCAGGAAATTTAATTGATGTTTTCTTGTCCTATTGGCTGTTGACCCTTTAAAAGTTACTAACAAAAATGTCCCTTACGTAAAATACTTGCTTACAGTGTCCATAAATGCTTAGCATGTCTACATAGTCTCTGACAGACACATCCTCTGAAATTGTACTGGTCAGCCGGCTGGCCATGGCTTGTCTTCAGAGATCAGTGGCTCAGCTTCTGGTAGGCAAAAGCAACACAGCTGCAAGAGCTCACATAGGCATGTCCTGCGCCTGTTCATGTGTAGTTTTTAGTACATTAAATTGTTTCATGAGTGTGAACTGAAGGAAA
The DNA here is from genome assembly GCA_013400195.1 of Aramus guarauna. Lineage (NCBI taxonomy): Eukaryota > Metazoa > Chordata > Aves > Gruiformes > Aramidae > Aramus > Aramus guarauna. The sequence continues at coordinate 1,257,803 of VXBL01009297.1, forward strand.
TGCAGCATGGCGGAGCCTATGGGCCCTCTGAAAAATAGCTCTGGTATACATGAAATTTCTAGTTCATCTCACTGAGTTGTTCAGTTGTCAATTTTTTATGTTTTGTCATTAAGTATCATGGGATTTTTGTGTTCTTCCAAGTTTACTGGCATTGCTTTGTGGGTTAGGGATATGAAAAACTAATCTTGTTGGTCAGTTGGGCTATTCTGGCAAGAGCAAGTGCATAGATGCAATTATTGTCCAAAAGTCATCCTGCCAGAACATTGTTTTCCACCTGGGGAACTGGGGTAAACTGAAATGTTCCCTCGAACTCTCTGCATGATAGAAGTAACTGTTACACTTGATAGGCTTGCTGACATAGATGTATGGACAAAATTGTCTTTTGGCAATAGGCTGTTTCATGGGTTTTATCTGCAATCAAATAGGACAAATATCAGGTTTTCTGTAGGTAAAAAAAGTTGTCCATTTTCTTTTTAGGTTTTGCTTTTTCTTCTTAGCCAGCAAAATGTACCTGTTTGTAGAAAAGTGCTGGTATGTGAGAGAGAGTTAAAAATCTTTATTTCTTGTAACACTTTTGTAGACATTTTATGTTACTACTGAATTTTCCATGTTTTTTTTCATTAGATAACGAATCTGTTGCAGAATTACAGCAAGTCACTGTAAATAGCAGGAAAGGATGAAATAGCAGTAAGAAGTACTACTGGACTAATTTAAACATTTCCTGGTTTTATTGAAATTGTTATCAAACAACTTAATACCTTGAGCAAAACTCTTCAGGCTATTCTGGAAGAAAATTATATAAAATAAGTAATTGTCTTTATTTCATTAAAAGATCTGCTTTTTGATTCTTTTAGTACTTGAAGGCAGCTTAGGATATTTATAGACATTTTCTGAATGTGGAGGACAGATTATCAGCGGGGAATAGCTAATGGAAACTAGTACGAGAGCTTCAGGCTAGAAATACCACAAGGATCATGGCAATGACCTCAGACTAGTTGAAAATGTGTGGTGAAATAGGAGAGACAAGTCTTGAGGGTGTGGAAAGTAAGAACTGCATATTGAGGAATTTCTTCCACGCTGAAAGAGTTGTTATTGTAATAAACTTGTGTCTGCATAACTTTTGCAGAATTTGGTGATAAGGATGCCAACTATGTGTTATCTCTGTTTATCCTATAGCAGGGCGGGGAGGGGGGAGAACAATACGGGCCTATGCCACCCTTACATTCTTATATATTACAATTTTGTCAAATAAAAATCAAAGAAAAATGGGAAGGATCTTGGCATTTTGGTAAAAAAAATAAAAAATTGTAAACTGGATTTTGAGGAAATACTTGGCAATTTTTTTATTGTGATCCCCTCTGGATTGTCCTGAAGCGTCCCAAGAAAATTAGCTATCCTCAAGATTTTAAAAGTTATCCTTAAATTTTAAAACTGATACAAGTCTCAACTAATGATTCGACACAACTATGAGGAAGAAACAAGGGTGTATTTTCTCACTGTTGCTTGTTGGCATTGCTGCTGACTTCAGCGTGAGGGAAAGTGCAGACAGAGTTGGTGACTCAATGGACATATGGTTGAAGATCAAGCTAAACCAGCATGAAAAGACAAAGACTGTCCATTATCTCAAAAAGATATGTTTAACCGATGGTTGGGTAAAGAGTGAAACAAATCTAATGACAACTTTACCAACCTCTGACTCAACGTTATGTTATTGAATTTACTTTACAATGCATAGCTCAGCTTTATTTCTGGCAGTTCTCTCTGCTTTTCCTTACCATATACTCCATATTTCCTCACCTTAAGATACAGCTTTCTTTGCTAGTTTATCTGATTTTCCATTCCTTATATATTCTGTACTAATTCCTAATATACTAATATACTTTTTTGATGTTATTATTCACCCAACTAGAGCTGGAGGCTTCCTGTATGTATCCCCCCCTTGTTTTAGTTATACCTAGCTTTGCAACTTTGATTTAAAGAAATTCCAGAGCTCCCAATGCATTCGGGTTTTGATTGCTGTAGTCCAACCAGCTTTACTAATTACTTGAAATTTTCAAGTTGGACACAAAATTTCCAGAGGATACATAGAGTGGCTGGGTCAGAAGACAGTAGCAGTGCCTTGTTCACGGCAGTGATTTTTGTTTCTGTGGGAAGGTTTCAATGCTCTAGCACCCAAGCACCCAACATAAGCCAAATACAGATATTATCATCAGTTAACACTTCTCTTCAGTCAGGAGCCCATGCATTAAGGTCTTGCTAAATGTCACTAAGATTTTTCAGTGCAGAAATTTGCAAGATGTCTTGCCTACACAGCGAGTGTCCTGTAGCTTCACAGGAAAGAAACTCATGAACTCCAATTTAAGCTTTGACTGTATTTTATTTCGTAACACTGAGGAGTTATTTAACTCCTCTGCCTCATTCTTCATTATGAGAAGAGAATTAGGAGAGGATTATGTGAGTACCAGTATTCTTCCATTTAAAATTCATTGTGTGAGAGAATTGAATGATATTTGTAAAGGTCACAGAAGATGACTCAATCATGTTTGTTAAATTATTCTTGATTTATCAAGTATTTAACTTTTCTTTGCTGTTGTGTGCTTCATGTTTTTCTCTCTTAAATAACCAGTTTGTAAGGATAATTCATATTCTGTAAATAAAAGTGAGTTGTGATTAAAGCTCTTCTAAGCATCCAAGCTGCCTGTCACTGAGATCATTGTTAGCAATATAACCACGATACTGTGGTGCTTAGTCAGGGTTAGGTCAGCACTGTTTATTAGATGGAGGTGCTGAGAGATGTGAGCTGGGTGGTGTCATGCTGCCTGCATAACATTAGCTTTTGCCATAAGGAGTAAACCTTTACCAGTTGTAAGTAAGGAGTGATGATCTTACCGATATGGGTACAGTGCTGAGCCGATGATGCAGCTCCTTGCTCTAAAGTCAGTCTGGACCCCATGAGTTCAGGTGTGGCTCACTGTTACGCCATGTGGGCACGTCCTCAGCTGCCAGGTGGGTTTTATAGCCCAGCGGCAGTAACTGAGCCAAGCACCTTGCCGTGCATCCAGCAAGTCTGCAGGAGCTGCAGCCACAGCATGGGCAGTCCTCGAAGCTGTGCTAGCTGGACTAAAGGTGCTGGGTGGCTGCTCCGGGCACCCTCCAAACCCAGCGCTGATGGGTTCAGCTAGTGCAGGAAGTACTGCCTATGTAAATCAGGTTAAGAGCACATCTTTCATTGCACTGCGTTGCATTTCATGTAGACCAGCGCTGAGAAAACTGATGTAATATTTTGCAAGTCATTCTGTCGCTGACCCTTGGTAAAGGGGGAGCAGAAAGCCTTTTGTTTGTGAAAGAGCTCTATATGCAGGGAAGGAAAAGGTGATCATGTGGTGTGTTCGCATGATCATAATCAGATCTGGGGTTTATGCTTGTAAACCTTTCTTTGAACATGTCCTTTCACCTCTCGGGTGTTTAATTTCCCCTACTATAAAACATACCTTTCTGTTGACAGGAATGTTGTGAAGCAATTTGTAAAGAGGTTTAAGTTTCTAAGGCCAGGCTTACACATAAATGCTTTCTGCTCTGGCCTGTGTTTAATGCCATGGCCTCTTGCCCATAGGGTGAAGAACAATCAGAAATTTCAGAGGTATTTCTGAAACTAAGTTATACCAGCATGATGAAAGGGAAAGCTTAACATTGCAGGTTGCCTTGCAGCTGTAGGAAAGCCCAGGGCTGGCAGTATCTAGGAGCACCTAGAAGTGGTAGCCACAGTGTTGTCTGACTTGGACTTTCAAAAGAGTTGCATGGTGCAGTTTCCTCATTCACAGTGATCTTCATACTTGTCTTCCTAGAGTAGCAGGGCATTTCGCAGTCCTGTTTGGTCTGTGTTTTATAAAACTTGTCACAATCTTCATGTTTCAGGTAAATCCATTGTAACAGAAGCCTAAGTGCAAGAGGGACTTCAGGGTATATGGGGACATTAACATCCGTTGTGTTTAACTTTCTTTCCAGCAGCTTTGATGGCATATGTGCTGTGCCCTAACAAAAGCCATGCCTGAGTTATATTCTATTTCTTCTTGCTTTAATTCTCCATGGGAGTAATTTTTTAGCTGAAGGTAAAGCAAACCTCAGAGCTCCAGCAGCTTCCATAAGTTGGGCCTGTGGGTATTGCTGGTGTTCAGAGTTTCAGTCAGGCAATGTGTGGGAGAAAAATAACATCAATGACTTAAAATAATGGATTTTGAGTCTCTTTATTCTGTCATGCTGAAACGGGATTTTTAGAAGTGAGCAGTTAGTTTTGTCAAATAGGAAATGCCCTAAAGCATTGCTATATCATGATACGGATCAGACTACTCAAGAGGAAAGGCAGTAGTTTTTTTTTAAAGGCATGTGATTTAAGGGAGAGTAAGGAAAAAAGAATTTATTATGCCTTTGAAAATGTCTTTTCCCCCTACAGTAAGACTGTGGCCAAAACATTTCTTTGAGTCGTATGTTAAAGCCGTCTATTTTAAGACATGATCTTTTTGGATAACATGCATATTTGCTTTGAAAATCCAAGACCCAAAGACAACTGTAATTTTGTTTTGGATCAATATTTTGTGGGAGTATTGGAGGACAAGCAGAGTCAAGACTGTTCTGAAATAATTTAGACTTGTGTATAAGGAAGATTTTTCAACTCTACCATTTTTTTTGTCTTAATGGTTTCAGTAGCTCAATATTCAGCATGTTTTTAGTGGCCTGTAAAGCAAAACCAGCATTTGCTGCATTTGACGCTAACTTTTAACCTGGGCAGAAAAGAGCACAACTGCAAAGCTGATATGCAAAGTCTGTATTTTTAGCCAAAAAAATAATTTTTTGCCATTTAATCCAAGAAAGTTTCAAATGCCAAAATGTAGAAGGTTCCCTATGTTCTTCCTAAGAACTGAAAGCTATCATAAAAAATGCACATCTTGGAACAGTGAAATAACTGCAATCATTACAAACATGTGTACTTAAATTTTTTTAGAAATATAGTTAATGTCTGAATTCTAAAGAACTTTTAGCTGCATAGAATATTTGAATGAGGACTAATAAGCCAATTTTATGTAGAAGAACATAAAAAAATAAATGTTGTCTCAAATTAAAATTTAAAAAAGGGGAAAAATAGTTTAGTAATTCATTAAATATTGTCAATAAAAATAAAATTCTTAGGAAAATTCTCCTCTGTCTTTGAAAGAAAACTAGTTACTTTTCAGTCTGAAATAATTTTTCCAGCCAAAGGAAAATGGAAGTTTGTAGTAGGATTCATAAATGGTCTGATTGCAATCTTAATGAAAGAAAAAATATCAGCTCTTGATAATAGTAGGAAAATGATGTTAACAGCTCCATTTTATAAAAGCAGCCTAATATTAAATAATGGTTAGGTAATATTGAGTAGTCTGTTTAGTATTCAGGAAAGTTAATATCTTCCTTTCCCAAGTGCAAGCACAATTATCTGCCCACTGATTGTAGGAACATCTGACTATGTATGCGTTCATTCCTCTATAGCAATTATGGACAACATCAGGACAAAAATGCTAAAGACTAAGGGGAAAGAATGCTCATCTTAGATTAAACTTAGATTCTCTTCTTTCCAATAAATGCCTTTGTATTCTAGGACCTTAGCTTTTCCCATTGCTTTTGCTCAGCATTCATATGTCAGCACCATAAACTCTCCATCCATTGCTGATGACTTTCAAGTGAGAATCACTGAGTTACCATCTAAGTTCTGTGATTTGCTGAGATTTGATGATGACTGATGGTAACTGCATTGAGGTTACCAAACCTCCTGTATGGAGAACAACATATGGTGCATCTACAGTGCAATTACTGTGATGAATTCAATTTGTGTAAAATACTTTGCCTAGTTTTCGCCTACTTGTGTTGGTTATTGGTAGACACAAAGCAGCAGCACAGAGTCTACTCAGGCCCCAAAGTCTGCCTGAAAATGTAATAAAGACTTTAGCAGTTAGTTAAGCCTGAATGCTGTCCTTCTACCGTTGTGTCACTAGCAACTTCCAAACTGTGTGGTATACAACTACCTTGATTGTATAACTACATGAGCTGTAGTGAATTCAGCGTAGATGTTTCTGTAATCACTAATTCTTGAGCAGATAAGGTATTGTTTTCCTTTTCCATATACTTTCCAGTGGCTAGATAGATTTAGAGCCATTTACAAAGCATTTAGCTTTGGCAGTGCCTTCCAGACAGCTGGTGGAAATACAAACTTCAGTGTATTTTTACCGTCTTTTCTACATTTATTCTCCTCCATCTCATTCTGGGCTGCTAAACGTCTGCAAAGTGGATGCACCAATATATCTGAGCGGCCACCCAGCCGGAAAGTGGCTTGGCAGAAAAGGATCTGGGGATCCTTGCAGCAAAGAAAGCCAATGGTATCCTGGGCTGCATTAGACAAAGTATTGCCAGCAGGCCAAGGGAGGTGATCCTTCCCTTCTACTCAGCACTGGTGAGGCCACACCTAGAGTGCTGTGTCCAGTTCAGGGCTCTATGGTACAAGAGAGACATGGACACACTGGAGAGAGTCCAGCGACGGGCCACAATGATGATTAACTCAGTTTGAGCATCTCTGCTATGAGGAAAGGCTGAGAGAGCTGGGGCTGTTGAGCCTAGAGAAGACAAGGCTCAAGGGAGGGTGCAAAGAAGACAGAGCCAAACTTTTTTCAGTGATGCCCAGTGACAGGACCAGAGGGAATGGGCACGCACTGAAATGTGTGAGGTTGCCTCTGAACATCAGGAAACACTTTTTCACTGTGAGGGTGAGCCACCACTGGCACAGGTTTCCCAGAGAGGTTGTGGAGTCTCTCTCCTTGGAGATATTCAAAAGCTGTCTGGACATGGTCTTGGGCAAGTGGCTGTAAGTGTCCTTGCTTTAGTTTGGGTGGTTGGACCAAGTAACCTCCAGAGCTGCCTTCCAACCTCAGCCATTCTGCGATTCTATGATCTGCCATTTCATTGTCTTTTTACACCACTGCAGAAGCTATACCTGCTCCATCTCTTACAGATAACAAGAGAGTAGAAGTGTTTCTCCCTGGCACAACGCAGTGTTGTGCAGTGACACCTGAGATGGCTCCGAAAGAGCACAGTGTGCTCTCAGCCATCCCTTCTCAGGCAGGACATCCATGCCTTGGGTATGGACTGAATATGTACACTCAGCTGGGTTTACTGGTTCCCGTTTCCTCTGTATCCAAAGTAGTTCAGCTGACCATTTGCCTCTGCATCTGCTCCCTAGTGCTGCAGATGCCAGGACGTTTCTTAGTTTGGTTGCAATCCTGTGGCAGCCTGTTTCCTGCTGCGCAGGTCCTAATGAGTCTTCACTCATCAGAGATCTTAGTGAGAAGACCTTTTGGTGGTCATTAGGGACCAGGCTTAGCATGGTCAGAGCCAATCAACCCCGTCAAGTTCAGTCTGATTTCTGCTGTTGAGTGAGATGGATCTTTGTCGTGGTTTAACCCAGCCAGCAACTCAGCACCACACAGCTGCTCACTCACTCCCCCCCATGGTGGGATAGGGGAGAGAATTGGAAGAGTAGAGGTGAGAAAACTCATGGGCTGAGATAAAGACAGTTTAATAGGTAAAGGAAAAGCTGCACACATGAGCAAAGCAAAGCATGGAATTCATTCACCATTTCCCATCAGCAGGCAGCTGTTCAACCATCTCCAGGAAAGCAGGGCTCCATCACACATAATGGTTACTTGGGAAGACAAACGCCATCACTCTAAACATTCCTCCCTTCCTTCTTCTTCCCTCAGCTTTATATGCTGAGCATGACATCATATGGTATGGTATATTTCTTTGGTCAGTTGGGGTCAGCTGTCCTGGCTGTGTCACCAACCCACTTGTGCACCCCCAGCCTACTCACTGGTGGGGTGCTGTGAGAAGCAGAAAAGGCCTTTGATCTGTGTAAGCACTGCTCAGCAATAATGAAAACATCCCTGAATTACCAACATTGTTTTGATCAGAAGTCCAAAACACAGCCCCATACTAGCTACCGTGAAGAAAATTAACTCCTCCCCAGCCAAAACCAGCACATTCATCTCAGTGCTTCAGTTCTTGGAGGGCTTTGTAGCTTGGGATGGCGTGGGACTGGTCTGCAGCAAAGCTAATGAGTCACGCTTGTTGTGCAGTACCAGCCAGTGGAGTACAGGCACCCGCTGGTTATGCAGGAGTCAGCATGGCCCTGGCAGGGCCAACACAGGCATGGTGGAAGAAGTACTTAGTATCCCTTCACTGAGTCCCTGGTCTGTATTATCCATGTTTTCTCCATTACTGAGCATCTCATAGCCTCCCATTCCCTGAAAATAGAGTTAGTGATATCAGAATGGTGTTATGGTGTTCTTTTTGTCTAGATGCTGTAGTTCAGGATCTAAGATTACTTGTGTTTCTCCCTGAGTGCTAAGGATGACTATTAACACTGCTGTGAAACTGAAAGGATCTGCAATTGCTCTTGTTTTTGTGTGAGACCTCAGTTTTCCTCCTGCTAGGAGTTTTAACTAGGGCTTTGTACTATATAATGCCAGCAAATTGAATTGTGACTATAAAATTACTAGTGCTAAAATGAAAACCTGTTTTTGAGGAGTTTTGTTGGGTAAGTGTGAGGCTAAAATGCAAAGTTTATGTTTAATGGAAACTGGGTGATACAGAAGAATAAAGTTCTTCCTCAACTGCTTTAAAAAAATCTACCTTGTGATTTACCAATACCTTCTTCTGTAGAGCAGACTTAGTGTGTTTGGGATTTTCCATTATCCTTCTTTAGGTAAACTTCTGATTTATCTAACTGAAGAACAGTAAAAGGCTTCTCAGCAAAGTGCAGTACTGGGGCAAGCATATTTTCAAGGCACAACCATAGCACTGTTCTATGCTGTGTTCCAATAGCATGTTGAAAAGGAAAATATTCGATATATGCTTCATGTGTAAGGATTGCGAGCTGACTTTTCTCTGCTCATTATGGGCTTGGTCTGTGTTCTCCATGGACTTTGAAGCCCAGATCATTTCTCTGCAATTAAGAATATGTAACTTGCTATCATATTTTGCTTGTAGGTGTTTTATATCTTCAGTATGGGGATGAAACAAAGCAGTTGAGAATGCCGAATGAAATCACAAGCACAGATACAATTCGTGCCCTTTTTGTAAGTGCCTTCCCCCAGCAGTTGACCATGAAAATGCTGGAATCACCCAGTGTGGCCATTTACATCAAGGATGAGAGCAGAAACATATACTATGAATTATGTGATGTGAGGTAAGTAAACATGGAATTACAGCTGTTGGGTTTGGTTTTGGGGTTTGGGTTTGTTTGTTTTTTTTAGAGCACTTACAGAATAAAAAGGAGTGGAGTTGATAAGTATCTGCCAGATAGTGGCCTGACACTAAACACTAAATGCATGTTCAGTGGTACCTGAGTAATATGGGAGGTGTGGTCTCACATTGTCCTCAGCTGTAGGTGCAATATTTGTTGCACAAGCCATTGATAAATGGTGTACCTTGTTCAAATATTTATATTATACATGCAGGTTCACGTATTTAATATTTTATTGAATTTTAACTGAGACATAAATATTTAAAATACAGAACAGAAGATAAAAATATACAGAAAAACTGTTTTTTTCTTTGCTGGCAGAGCAAAGCCTGATCCTTGTGAGACTGAAGTTACAAATATGAATGTCACCAAATGTCCTCACAATAGTGACAATTATTCATCATTTAACGCCGCCAAAGATCTGTGGCACTGGTGACCGCTGCTGCAGTAGTCCCACCACCTTCCTATTTTATGTCGGGATGCAGCAACTGATACAGTCACTTCCCTTCACTAATTCAGAGCTTGGTCAATAAATGATCTAACATCTGGGTACATCCTTCTATCCTTTATTTTGTGGGAGAGCAGCTGCTTAATTAACCACATTCATTCAGTCCTGATGTCTGTGCTCTTTAAGCAGAAGGACCAGGTTCTCAGAGTCCCTAGAAAGTCCCAAATCATGTAGCAACAAAACTCTCCGGCACACCTCAGACATGTTACGCTCTGTAAAACTGTGCTAGGAAATATGGTGGGCCTTTGTGGCATCCTTTTCATAAGAAGTTACATGATAAAAAGAATGGACAGAAGATGAAGGAGAAAGCAGAAAAGGTGTTTCCTGCCTGGCAGTCTACCACTAGTGCAGGAAAATGATGTGAAAGTAAAAGTGTACTGTCCACTGCTGCCTTATTTCTTATGGACATTCTGTGGCTCAGGTGCTTCTCCATATCATGTTGCAGTTAAAAGAGCAAGTTGGAGCTTTTCTAGCCTTACCACTTCCAATTCCCTCATTCCTCTTCTTAGTCTTTGAACAGCACTGCACTCCATTTTCTCTCCTGTCTTTCTCTCCTCAGGCTGCCTATCCAGTGACTTGTCATTAGCCAGCCTCTTGCATTTCAGTTTCTGTTTTTTTTATCTTCCTTTCTTTGGAGACTCCCACACCCCTGTTTGGCCACTGTAATGCCTATGTTAAGACCCATCTGATTTTTGGCATCATCATTCATCACGCAGTCAAGTTTCTTATACGTCTCATAGACTATTCACAAGATCGGATCAAGAGATTAAATCAAGATACAGGTTGCTGCATCTCTGTTGCCAAGCGTATTATTGCCAACCATCATCTAGCCCATCAGCTCCTTCTCTCTCACTTTATCCCTCCATCTTCCCCTGAGTTTCAGACTAACAGTTTATGACTTCATCTCCTCCCTGCCCCTGAGAATGTGGTTGTTGATTATCTTAATACAACTCCACCTTTTTTTCCCTTGCTCCCATTGCAGGCGTCACTCTGCCAACCTCAGGCCTGGCTCAATCCCAACATCTGCTTCCTCTGTTCTGATGCCTGTATTGTAGAGCATTTCTGGAGGAAATCTCATGACCCAGTTAACTTCCTCCATAACAAAATTCCCTCCTTCAGTTCTGCCACCCTTCTCACTAAGGAAACCTCATCAATTCCAGCTCGACAGAGTTCAACACATGCACTATCAGCTGCGTTTTCACCACCTTTGAATAATTTCCACAACAATTTCTCCATTTCTGTTCCTTACTCTTCACAAGATCTTGCCAGTGCCTCCTCTCCGAGAACAGATGAAATGAATTACGATTTTTCTCTCCTTTGCTTGTCATGTCTTCCTTCAATTCTCTTCTTTCTTTCTTGTCTTAAACACAGGTGTTTCAGTCAACTCTTTAAGCTCTCCACCTCCCTCAGAGGCTGTCTCATGTTCCTCTGTGCCTCACATCACTTGCTTTGTCTTTTTATTAACTTATTGCTCTATTAAAGTCCTTACTATTGTGTTGCAAACATGTTTCTGTGTCTCCCAACAAAACTGTCCCTGAACACAACATACATTTCCACTTCCCACCCCATCACCATTTTCTCTTGCATTGAGCAGTCACTAGAACCGTTGGCTGGAGTTTTACTCTTCTAATTCTCTCCTAGACCCATTTCCAACCTGTCTGGGGTTTTATTCTTCTTATTCCAGCTTGTCTTTTGTTCCCCACTATTCCATTGCAATTGTCAAAGTCACCAAATGGCTAGTTTTTGTGAACACCCTTTTCCTCTCAGATCTCTCTTGTACTTTTAATGTTTTCTTCTTGAAACTTTGATCTCCCTTTGTTTCAATGGCTATTCTTTCCTGATTTCTTCCTGTCTCTCTCTTCTCCTTTCAGGTATCATTTGAGAGGTACTATTCTCAAACATTGATTTTCTGATGTGTTTTTTCAGGGCTTTGTCCTCCATCCTTTTCCTTCTCCATACCTGTCTCCATCATCTTATCCCTGTGGATTAGTTGAATTATCAACTACCTGGGTGACTCTCCCATTTATTTTTCTGTCTCTCCTTTAGGATGGGATTCATCTGACCAAATAGACATTTTTACATCCACATTTTGAGCTGGTTGTGATTAATTCTATAAAAGTGTCTGATAGATTATACATGCCAGAGAACATAACTGTTGATGTCTTCCTTATGAATGCCTGTCATTGGATGACATGAATCCTACCTCTTCCATCTGAACTAAAATCTCAATCTTCTCTTTTAATATAATCTCAAGGACCATTAGTTTTAGACTAGCTTCTGTTCTTCTTCATTAGGCCATCACACTCCTTCCCCTTCTCTTTCTTTCTTTTTTTTCAATCACTGGGGACAAAGCACTATCTTTCTACTTAAGCCCATAACCTGGTCCTTTTCTTAAAGTGATTCAGGGCTCTGCATCCAGTGTAGGTTTCAGGTTTTTTTCTGCATAACATCCCTGTGATGCAGCCTTTCCTCTCCCACCACATAGTGAAAATACATTCAGCTAATTCATCTGCTTTTTAATAGCAACTGCTGTAATGGTCTTTTCTCAGCAGTTGACACAGGTAATCTTGTTCGCTCTTACCCATTCAAATGAAGCAACAAAGATCATTCTCCTAGTTTGACAAGCAGACTGTTTTACATGTATTTTTTTCATTTGTCCTCTGGCTGTATCTTTTCCATCTCATTAAATATAAACTACTTGTCTTCATTATGAGGGCTCCTCCAAGCCCACTTCAATGCTACTTTTCATTTCTTGTTCAGTACCAAGTGCCATCTGCTTCCACTTCATGAATAATGCCGACTTTCATTCTACATGTCTTTAATTTCCAAACAAGCGCTCTCTCTTAAGCAGCCCCCTAACACACTTGGAAGACATCCTCTGCAGGCATCCACAAAGCCACTGTCTTGGTCTCCTTCTTGCTCTTGTTGCATCTCTGCCTACTCAGAGCATGCCCGTCGTCCCAGGATCTGTTTTTTGCTCCTCTGGCTGGAGAGACTATGGTCTACTCGTTTCTTTTTTTTCTCTTATCTTTCTGCAGCTATCCTGTTGTCTTTTTTGTCTTCTATTCACCTTGTAAGCTGGTGAAGAGGTTGTATTGCTGGGGTGTTTATACAGCACACACAGATCAACGAGGTCTTTGAACATGCCACGGGCATCTGGGAGCTACAGTAATGCAAATAATAGTAATAATGAAAGTACAGTAATATATACCTGTTATCAGTAATGTTTATCTTAGAATAGCAACATGAGGTGAAATAGAATTCACTTCAGAGATCAAATGCCTACTACTTTGGTGCTTTGCCTTGCAGCAATGTTTTACTTTAAAGTGTCATGTTTCTACAAGAAATATTTACGGAGTATGCTTTTAAAACAAACTCCAGTTAGTTGAGGTACCATCTCATAGCCTTCAGACAGAAAAGACAGCAGATAAAATTTATTTAAATGAATAATATACTGTTTCTCGAACTGAAGATGAGAGAGCTTGCTTTGTATCGGAAAGAACATATTTCCAAGTCTGAGGCAGAAAACGGTAACTGAGACTCCCAGTGCAAGTCTCAAAGTGAAAGGGTCACATTTACAAGATGGAAAACATTTTATGTTACCATAAATAATTGAAGAACTTGAACTTGCCGCAAGGTAGCTATTTTCCTATGCAGTCTACAAGTAAACACTCATAAATACTAAACTTCTCATCAGCCCTGCAGTTCTTAAACAGAAGGTACTGATCTGTCTCTTAAGCTGTGGGGTTTCTTTAATAACTACTTGACATCTACAACAGCAGCACAAGTTCTGACTAGCTACCCATTCAAAGCAATCACTGATTGTAATATGACATTGTAAGAAAGAAATTGGACCTGCCCAAGAATCCTTTCCTTCATTTTTAAATGATAAACCCAGTGATTAAGATCAGTTCACTAGACTTGTAGCTGCACCTGGAGGAAAGGAATTCAGTCACATGTGTACGTAAATTCTCCAGAGATCACTACTGGGAAATGAAGGGAGTCATGGCTTTGAAAGGATGTAAGTGAGCGTAGATTGGAGGCTTTGCTGCTGACGAAATGTGAGCAAGAGATCAGCAGAATTCAGTGCAAATGTCTAAGCCATAAAATTATTGAAAGGTAGGTTTTGAAACAAAATAGAAGACTAATGCCATCTAACTCCTAAATGTAGTAGTTTAAAAATGGGCTAATCAATGACAAAGTGTTGGGTCCTCATTAAACAAAAATATTCTCTTTGGGCTTTCCATCTGAACCATTTCTTTGGTAGCTTTTATCAAAACTTTTGCTTGTTTGCTTGTTTTTTGTAGTTCCTATTTTTTCCCTTTAAAACCAGTCCTTATTATAGATAAAGTTTAGAGGAAGGACTTATCTGCTACTGAATTTTTAGCTTTTGTGGATTTTTTTTTTTTGCAGGTTTGTGAGCAAGCTGATAATTAGAATTGCCTCAAGAATAATTGCAGTTAGAAAGGCTGCTTTTCTTTTGATATTCTTGCTTCTTAGAATAGCAAAAATTCATGTGGGCTGAGTACACAATAAAACATGTAAATATTGAGTAAATCCTTTTGAGTGCCATATAAATGTTGAAGCTCTATTGTCTTCAAAGTGTTTTCACTCTGTGGCAGAATCTTGAAAGAAACTTAACACGATCTAATTTTTATGGGTGTGGAGTTGTAGCAAAAGAATGATACTTCCCATGGGAAAGAGAATCAAAGTAGGCTTTTGTTTGTTTGTGTGTGTCTAAGTTATGGCATTTAGGTTTTTCTTATAGGTCAGCTGCAGACCTACTATGTTTGCTGTTACCTGAAACTTTCAGGCAACAAAGTAAATAAAACAACTTTCATCTGTTATCATTGCTGATTCTTTTGATTCCAGGAATATTCAAGACCGATCTTTCCTTAAAGTTTACAACAAAGATCCTGCACACGCATTTAATCACACTTCCAGAGCTGTAAATGGAGATATAAGGGTAAGTACCAGTGCTGCATTTATACTCTTCTTTCCTCCAGCTTTCATGTTAAAGTTCTTGACTGTAATATGTACACAATTCATAAAACTGAGGGTTTGTGTACAACACATATACAGAATTGATAATGTTTACCGTAATGTTTCTTAACTGCTTTGCTTTTTCCAATTACTTGCCCTGAGCATTAACTGTTTTTTTTTTGTTCTTGTTTACTTGCATTAAAGCATGTGAATCAAAATGTAGCCTTTAATTACTTATGTTGGGACACAGACAATGCTCAGAATTTATACAACTTCTTATTTCATGTTTCCAAACCCTTTTCAGCAAAGTACAGTGTGCTGTTAGTTCACTGCAGCAGGGCTTGAGCACGGACTGGTTTGCAGTAGCTGAGCAGATGTACCTAGCTTGAAGTCTATTGAAACACTTTGTAAATGACCATTTCAAATAAGAAATTCTGATAAATACCCATTGAAAATGATGTTGTCTTTTTCTAAAATTTTGTACCTGTACTGAACAAGTACTAGTAGATTTGCATTTTGAAGTGAACATTTTGTATTGGGAAACTATAGAGAAGGCATTTGAGATGTATTAATTTTCTCTCTGTTACTGTGTCTTTTGCCGGACTGCAATCTCTGAGAGGGCAGGAGAAGCGGCTGTGCAGCACCTCTTCCACCATGTTACCCACAGCTAAGGTTGCAGCAGTGGGCGGTGGTGGTGAGATTTCACAACCTCATCTCCTCCCCACCCATCCTGGGTCTGTCCCCAGGAAACGGTACAACCCAATGAGCCCAGCGGGGCCAGAAGGGAATGCCACTACTGTCCTACCTGCTTTGAGGTTTTTATGTGTGCTCCAAAGCTGATTGAACTACGCAGAAAATTTCCTGTGGAGTGATTTGCTTAATTGTACATTTGCTTCTTGGTTTCATTATCAATTCTGAACATGTCACACTGCTTTATTATTAATATTTCATGTAAGTGCTTCTGCTGTTTCAACAGTTTAGGGCCTCATTATTTTAGAAAGATCACAATAGTTTATTTACAGGCACTATTCTCAACATCTCTCATTTATGTACTTCAATTATAAAATAGTCCTTTTGATAGGTCAGAAATCTAATTACTTGATTATTCACACTGCTGCACACACAACATGAGAGAGAAAACAGATGTGCTTCAAAGGGCTGATGTGATAGTTTTTAGTGTCTTCTTTAAGGTCCTGAAATTCTTCAATTCTAGTTATATTCCTGTAGCAGTAACTGGACATATCCAATACATCTCATTCATATTTGAAGGCATGACATATTATCATTGTGCATTATGACATGAACTCATATAATGATGTCACTGTGGCTTTGTAAAGTTATACTACACTGTTCTTGTTCCATGTATCTACTGTGGCTTGATTTGTGTGCTCTAGACCTGTTTTCAGATATGCTGTGTTAGCTACATATATGAGAAAGTAAAGATTACTTCTTTGGCCCTCTCCCAGGTATTTACTGCCTAACTCAGTTGTTTTGAATTTAGGTGCTGCTTCTGTACAAAACCTAATAATTTGTATTGTTTATTTTAAAATACTGTGTTGTGCAACAGATGTGCACACTTAAGATCTCATGATTATGGCTCAGTTATCTCTCTTTGGCCATAATTCAGAAATAAAGGCGACACAGTGGTGGCCTTTGCAGAAGTGGTGGTTTCATGGTAGAATATTGTATTTTGCTCTGCTGAAATGCCAAAGATGCCATTTCAAAATTCTGCACATCCAACAAAACAGCTATTTTCTCATTTGTCTTTTTCTTTGCATTGGCAAATTTCTTGTCTTTCTGGTCTGAGAGGTGAAGTCAGAGCCAGGATGTTCATAGGGGCTTTGTGGAGAAACATGCAAAAAGTCTTCCCTTTGATCTATGTGAACTTCTGCACTTCAAAGTTATGAACATGGAAACAAGCGATTTCTTGACCTCCAGAAATAGTGAAACCTGTTTGTCTAAGGATGTGTGTTTTCTGGTTGGGTTCTTCCCTGTGCAGCAACACTCAGATCCTAACCGAGGCTTTTCCCAAAGTAGAGGGATGTAATAATGCTCTCTCCGACGCTCGTCCTCCAGGCTCTAGAAAGCTGGAGCACACACTGCAACTTTTCCTCTATTTGGCACAAGTACTGTAGGATCTTCTCGCAAATCTCTAATTTGGCAAAATTTGTAGGAACAGAATAGTTTAATGGTTTCTACCCTTTGGTTAAATCTGGTTGAAAGTTGCCTGCAGATTCACAGGTTATTAGGTCGGGGGAGACAACCACCAATAAACAGATGGGTTATCCCTCTTTCCTTAGCAAACCAGATTAAAGGGAGTGAAATACTGGGGGGCGAGTAAGTGAGAAACAAGTACATTTTATGTACCGGTATTGTGTGGTATCCAAAAGATTGTGGAAAACCCTTTGCTTCTCATCCCTCCTGTTGTGTTTGTGCATCTTTGCATTTGGTAATTGATGTTCTTCAATTCCATGTGACACATGAGTGCTAAATTCACTACCGTGGGAAGTTGCGAGTAACTCTTATAACCACTGTGCTCTGCACCATGGTTAACTGCTTCAAAAAACCTACAGAAAAGCACCTTATTGTTAGACTGGTTGAAAGAACAGTATTTAGAATATCATGAATTAGCCATTGTAAGTACATTTTTCCATGGTGATACTGTGAGTGTGGTTGTATCTCCTGCCATATGTGAGTTAAAGCTTTATTTTTTTGAGGTTTGGGAAAGTTTTGCCTTTACAGATTTTTCTACTGTTTGCCTTCTTGTCCCTTTGGAACCTTTATCCCTGGGTCTGATGATGTTCAGGCTTCTATTCATGTGATTTATAATCATTTCCATGTAACAGACCCAAAATAATCTCAGAAAATAATTTTAGCTGCCAGCTTGGACACCTGTTTTAACTACCAAACAGATGTGAGACCTGTATAAGAATTGGCAGTAATACTTGAAGTATTAAGTATTATCCATATGGAGAAGAAGACTCAGAATGTGCGAGAGGAATGTGGGATCTGTGAGTTTCAGATCTCCTATCAAACCACTCAGCTCTCCTGTCCATTAATTCTGATTTTCCTGGTCTTCTTTCTGTTGCATGATTTTTCTGAATGGATTGTGTTTAAGAAAAGGGGTTTTGCTTGGGGTCTAAGCAAGTTCTAAAGGACAGTTTCGTCTGAAATACTTGAGTGTCTTGCTTACTGATACTGTGCTGTGACCATCTACATCTTTAAGAGCGTGGTTTGTTTGATAGGTCTGCCATGGTGTTCAAGCAAGATGTGGCCACATAGTGCCATCTCACTGAATATTCTGAATAATTCTGTTTGTGAACTTCCTTTCTTTATTATTCCTTTCCCAAAAATGTATGCTGAAAATCTGTAGCAGCTGTTTTCTTTGGAGAAATGTATCCTCACATTGCTGCATTTCATTAATTTATTCCTTAGCCTGAGCTTGTAATGTTTATTAGCACTTTCTAGCTCTCTGTGCGACAATACCTTCTTTTGACAAAATACTGTCTCATGTCCAGATGTTTAGATGATCTTTCTATTCTCTCTGGCATTGTTTTGAATTCCAGTGCAAATGCATGTACACAGCCATGCTGGTCTGTGCCGTAGGAATTAATGTTTTTGATTTGCATAGATTCAAAGAGGAAAAGACTTTCTCAGACTTACTAGGTACAGGGTCCGAGTTGCTTCTCTTCTCGCATTTAGCGGTGAAGTATAGATTTGATGTCAATAGATGACACTAAAGAACTGATGGCAGATTTTCATATGTTGCTGAACGAATTGAATTTCTTTGGAAGTGTCACAGCTCCTTTTATCCTGGGTTGTTGCTGTGGGGACTCCCAAGTAGAAGCAATTCCCCCACCAAATGTGCACAGTGTATTTTCTCTCATTCCCTACACCCTCCTTTTATGGAGTGTCTAAAAGGGGAAGAATCCTAAATTATAATCTCCCCCATCTGTCATTGCAACTTGTCTGCGTTTCTGGTGGCACAGTTGGATACTAATAATGTTGGTTTATGCAGTGGTTTGTTTTGGGCTTCATCTGTCTGCCAATTTTGAGAATCAGGAGGGAATTTTTACTTCATAACAAACCGGTGGCTATTTTGCTTGGCAATCTTTCTCTTCCCAACCACCTGCCATAAAGTCTGTGGGTTACACTTTGTTTTAAAATGTCCTAGACCCACCATGTTTTTGCTTAATTCCCTGACTTGCGCAAGACCTTAGCAGGTCAGTGCTTTATCCCAGACCTCTGCTGGGTGGGTGAGCCCAGAATATCCAAAGAATGCTCGTTGTGGCTGCTGTTGTATCAAGATACACTTTGAGGTGTTTGGAGTTGTTTAGAGAGTGTTGCTCCAAGAAAGAACAATTAGGGCAAATTGGGTCAGAGCTGAGTTGGGGAGCAGGGAGTACCTGAAAACTCCACAGTTTCTGGGAGTTAAAATGGCAAAAAGGTGATGATGTTGCTGGCAGTGATGGGTGTTTGAGCTGCCAAGTTGAGAGGGGATGGGTTAAAATGTGTTGCACAGTAAAATGAGACAGACATTTGATAAGTTGGGTAAACTGTTGTGCTGATTAGCTTTTATTACTGAAATTGCGCAAGAGCAGCTTTTCATTTTTCCCCTGAAAGTGCCTGGCTGGCTAGTTGCTAACTCTCTAGATTCAGATGCAATTTGTGAACTTTAAAAAGTCCGACAACTGCTAAAAAACCCTCAGACAACTCCCCAAGAATTCAAAGCATCCAAGGAGCCTGAAATTCAGTGCTGGTTTGCAGGAAAGAGAGAGAGATAATAAGTGCAGGATCATCCTTCTATGTTCTTAACGTACCTGTAAAGATACATCCAGCTTCTTTGAGATGTTTAACTTCTTTTCATTGGATTGTTTGTGATCTTAACATCAATAAACATAAAAGCTGCAAATGCTGCCAGAATTACATTTGTTCATTGCATACTATGGCTAAAAAAAATAACTGCTTCTTGTACTACGTAGAAGTATTTAGAATAAAAGTATTTATTGGAAAAGAATTCAAGTAATGAATTGGGTGAATGCATTTTAGTGCTAGGATGCCTGTAGGACAGCATTTATATAAGTTGCCATGTGTTTGCCTTACTGATCCTATTACTATAAAACTTTGTTTTCTTTTGGAAAGAAAAAGAAAAAAGAAAAAGCAAACGCTAATACCTCTATTATCTGATAGAGACCTTCCAAATGATACAAATCCCATCTTTCCTGCTGTTTTGCTGTCTGCTTTTTCTAATGCTCTTTTTGTCATTGAGAGGTTATGACAACATGAGCCATATTGTATTTATAAACATCACGTGTTTCCTTGATATGACTTGCAGTGTCTGCCAAACAGAACACATGGAAGAAACATTTCTCATTAGCTCAGCATTGGTTTTGGTTATACTGATTTCCGGGACAGGAAAAATGCCTTCCTTACTCAGATTTAACTTTCGTACAGTAGAAAGAAAGCCTCTGAGTGTCCATGAAATCGCTTGAACAGAGACGCTGCAGCTCTTTTAGCCCACATATTTTGTCTGAGGAAAAGAGAAAAAGCGGTTTATTTTAAAGAGAAGATGTAATGGCATGTATTGCTGAAACTAATTCTGAATTAAAATACCTGCCAAAGTCGTCTAGAAACAGAACTCACCAAAAGATGTAAGGTAAGATGATGCTTATAAATAATGAAAGATACATAATTCCTTTTCTTTCTTTTTTTTTTAAACTAAAAGATATTTTCAGATTAACTAGGAATTTAAATCAGAACAATGAAAACTGTTTCTTTTTCCTTGAGTCATATGAGAAAATAGATGTTTAATTGCTCTCTAAATCACCAAACTCTACTCTCAGATTTTATGTCTAATTTCAAACCTACATATTAAACATAAGCAATTATTTTGCAACTTGCCATTACAAATCTTGCTATGTGAACAAAATATATAAAAGAAATCTCTGATGTTCTGGATTTTTTTTTTTTTACTGATATGGATTTTACCACTTTTGCTTTGAATGGGTTGTCAGTAGTTGCCGATTATTTATGCAGCTACAGAGCTGCAGACACTGAGAAGTAGCTGCACCAAATCAGATTGTGATGAAAGACTGTAAATGTACCTGTTCTCTTTCATTCATATGTCCTTTGATATACAATAAGTATTGCTGTAGAAAGCCTAAGTTAGTGGGAAAGTGGATAGAATTTTAAGGAAAAAAAACAGATTTTTTTTTGTTATTTTAGCTACGCATAAAACTATATATAAATCTCAAATGTTATCTTGCAAAAAGTCTGTTTAAAGATACAGATCCTGTGTCACAGTTGGACAGATACTGTATTGTGGCTTTTTTAATGCGATGGCTATGTGCTTTGGTGTATTGTATTTATTTCACAACCATTGTGTGTAAGGAATATAACTGTGTAGATCCTATTACTATACCAACATTTTAAAAGAGATCTTCTTTTAAAATTTTCAAATAATGAAGATGGATTTTAAGTTTATATCAAGCTGTCCGTTGAAAGAAAGTGTCATGTTCCTGATACTAAACCATTCAAGGAACATGAGCTTGCCGCACCCATGCAGTAATCTTCCAGTTAGTCTAAGGGGAGTGTCATAGGGTAGATATCACAAACCAGTTACCTGGAAACTCCCAGAGTTTCGTCTGTGGAAACAGATCAACTTGCAACCACAATACAGTTGTTTTAGTGGAACTTTTAAGGAGAGAGTTCTTTATTTCCCACTAACAGGCCTGTGTTCAAGCTAGCCTGCCTTTCATGTAGAGGTTTTCTCAGAGCTTGCCCTGGAGCTGATGAAGTTACTTAATGACAACATATGATCTGTCTTGTGTGAAGGTCTCTTCAGCCCTTCATTAAAATCAGAAGTCTTATCTCTCACATAAGTCTGAGGTTCTCAGGGAAAACTTTCACTGCCTTCACTGGAGCTTGGCCTGAATAAAAACATAAGGATGGGAGCTGAGTCCATTTTTATTGTCTACTAGTTTCTGGTTTTGTTCTTACTCCACCTCTTCCTTGTTCCAATTCTGTAGATGTTTTACTTTTTTTTTTTACACTGCCCTTGCTTTTAGTAGAACAATTTGCGCTAATTCATCTGTTTGCTTGAAATTCCTAAGTGGCTGGCAGAGTCAGATATTGCCAGAGCTCCCTAAACACATTGACAGATAATGAAAATGCTCATGGCTGTGACCACCCCTGTTAGGAGGGGAGATCCTTCTTTACCTCCTTTGTAGCTTATCTGAATTGCTGCAGTACTGAAGGCCAAAGTCCAACCAAGCTTTATGACTTCCAGTTAGCTTTCCAGATGAGCTATGTTACTCAGACAGGGGTTAAAAATCACTTTGTGGAGGAGAATGTTTTAGTACTTCAGTTCCCAGAACCCAAGTAAAGTTAGAAGCAATGTCTTTGCTTCCTCAAACCTGCCATTCGCTTGTCAGTCAGGACCTCAGCTTTCCTAAGTTTTTCACAAATCCAAAATGTGGTATTTTATGATCATGACCCAAATTCTCTGCTTCCCACTGAGTCTTCACCTCAGTATATTATTAGTTGCCTTCCTCTAGATAAGCCTAATGAATACTAAAGAGAATTAATTCTGTCCCTGTCTTCCTTTCAACAAAGAGGAGTTAACCAGCACCTGGTGTCTAGGAGAACACAGCTACTTACTTATCTGAGGACCTTGATTCTTCTCCATGTTGGAGTGTACTTTTTCTAACAAGGGCTCTGGAAAACTAATCAGACTTCTGAAAATATGAGCAGTAAAAATATCTTTTCTTGGATACATGTTAAGACCTGGGGTTAAAAAAAGCCTCAGCTGGCAAAAGCAAGACAGTTGCAAATATCAACAGGCAACAGGACTCCATAAGAAATTATATGATGCTGAAATTGTTTTTTGTGTGAATATATGCCTTTCTTACATCATTGCAAATTGGACGTCTGTGTGACTAAGTGAAAAGACCAAAAGAGTGTGTTGGGTAAAGGGCTAGTCCCTCAGTCACTTAATATTTACTATAGATAGCTTGACCTTAGGATAAACCTGGTTGTTTACTTCAGTCACACTGACCAAGTTGTATATTTTCTTGGATAGAAGGAAGCAAAATTAAAAGAAAACGTAGGGCTCAAACAGTACAGGAAGACGTTTGTGATCTGAGAAGACTCTTAATTGAGGCATTGATAGTGCCGCTAACGTTGCAAAGTATTTACTTACAACTGTAAATGCTGCTGGGCCTTATACGTATGAGATGCAGTGCAGCTTGGACACTTGCATTGCAAAATCCAGGCTTCCATGACCATTTCTCCTGCTGATAGCGCTGACTCCAAAACTCAATGAAGGAACTTATTTCTTCTGATTTGCCATGTCCTTATATTGGAAGAAACAAATGGCTACAGGTGTAAACATGCACCTTAGGTCTTTTAACTATCAATCAGATCTGGTTTATACATTTTTGTATTATTTGCATCCTAACCTATTCCATATATCTGTAATAGAAATTGTGTTCTGACTCAGGTGTTTGGTAATGCCAGATGAGACCAAGGGTTACGCTTTCCTTTATGTTCATTTAACCATATCAACTTCTTCAGTTTTATTTGCCTTCAGTGCAGTGAGAAGAGATACAAATATGGAACAAAAATAAGAGCTGAGTTGTTAGTACAGCAAGTCAGAAAGCCATGCATTTATTTTGATTTATGAGTGCAGTTACTAACAGTATTTCTTTTTTTAAAGCACAGAAATCTGATCTACAGCATATTTAAACCAAATAAAATGCTGATCTGTACCAGAACTGTACATGTTTGAAACTATTCCTTTTTTGGGAAAAAAAGGGATGACCCCATCAGTTCAGTTGTGCCCTGAGGAAGTGCTGAAATTGAGACTGGTCTGAAGGGTTTGGCTTCCTGCGTTGGTGGTGGCCGTCTATGTTATGTACATGATGTGCTTGATCTCTTCAAGGAGAATGGGGAGGGAGGAGGAAATGCTTGCTGCATCTTCATGAATTACAT
Organism: Aramus guarauna; assembly: GCA_013400195.1. Classification (NCBI taxonomy): domain Eukaryota; kingdom Metazoa; phylum Chordata; class Aves; order Gruiformes; family Aramidae; genus Aramus; species Aramus guarauna. The sequence continues at coordinate 1,281,610 of VXBL01009297.1, forward strand.
GACTCCTGTTTGTTCTCAGAACATTCTACCGAAAAAGCAGCTGTGGAAAAGAAAAAGAAACATACAGTTGGTTCGAAAGCAAAAGAAACAGTTGGTTTGAATGAAGCACTAGTTAGGAGGGGTGTCATAATGTTAACTTTAAAAAAAAAAAATCACTAATATCTTTTATGTGTTCAGTCCAAACAGTCTAATAGCTTATGGGATGGGTGGGCCATGCTATACTGATGAGATAAATGTGGATATTGGCAAACCAATGATGTAATTATGTAAATCCGACCTTTTTAGGATTGAAATGTGTTATGTTTCAGTGTGTTTATATTTTTGTCATTTGTGATAACACCCTGAAAAATCTTGGCTGCAATAAAAAGACGTTTCTTAGTGTACTCACCACAATACTCTGTCTGGAAAGTGTACTAAGGAAGCATAGGGAAATCAAGTGTGAGAGATTTATTAACTTCTCTCTGCTTAATTGGATAATTCTAACTTTTTTTTTTTTTTTAACTCTCACATTCCATTTGTTTGTAGGAAATGAAATACACTCATAAATATGCAGAAGCGAGTGCCTGCTAAGTTCACTGATCTGGATGTTTGTCTTGCCAGTCAGGAATCATAGAATCCTAGAATGGTTTGGGTTGGAAGGGACCTTAAAGATCATCTAGTTCCACCCCCCTGCCATGGGCAAGGACACCCTCCACTAGACCAGGTTGCCCAAAGCCCCATCCAACCTGGCCTTGAACACTACCAGGGAGGGGGCATCCACAACTTCTCTGGGAAACCTGTGTCTCACCACCCTCACAGTGAAGAATTTCTTCCTAACATCTAATCTAAATTGACCCTCCTTCAGCTTCAAGCCATTGCCCCTTGTCCTATCACTACACTCACTGACAAACAGTCCCTCTCCAGCTTTCCTGTAGGCCGCTTTAGGTACTGGAAGGCTGCTATAAGGTCTCCCTGGAGCCTTCTCTTCTCCAGGCTGAACCACCCCAACTCTCTGCACCTGTCTTCATAAGAGAGGTGCTCCAGCCCTCTGATCATCTTCATGGCCCTCCTTTGGGCTCGCTCCAACAGCTGCATGTCTTTCTTGTTCTGGGGACCCCAGAGCTGGATGTAGTACTCCAGGTGGGGTCTCATGAGAGTGGAGTAGAGGGGAAGAGGTGCGTCCCTCAACCTACTGGTCACACTTCTTTTGATGAAGCCCAGGATCCAGTTGGCTTTCTGCGCTGCAAGCACACATTGCTGGGTCATGTTGAACTTCTTGTCCACTGACACCTCCAAGTCCTTCTCTTCAGGGCTGCTCTCAATCCATTCTCTGCCCATCTTGTAGTTATGCTTGGGATTGTGCTGACTCACCTGGAGGACCTTGCACTTGACCTTGTTGAACTTCATGAGGTTCACACAGGCCTACCTCTCAAGCCTGTCAAAGTCCCTCTGGATGGCATCCCTTCCCTCCAACATGTTGATTGCACCACACAGCTTGGTGTCATTGGCAAACGTGCTGAGGGTGCACTCCATCCCCTTGTCCAGACCATTTGTTAAGATATTAAACAGAACTGGACCCAGTACTGAGCCCTGGAGAGCACTTTACTAAAGTCCAGGCAAACCACATCCACAGCCTTTCCCTCATCCACTAAGCAGGTCACCTTTTCATAGAAGGAGATCAGATTAGTAAAAAAAAAATTGTCTCATTGATGGCTAATCTGTGACAATGTCAACTAGGGAGTGGCAACAAGTTCAGTACAGGTGTAGCCAGGCTAGTCCAAATATAGAGCTTGCTCCACTAGCTAGTTTTAAGCTGATGCATGTTGTAAGTTCAGCTTCCTTTATGGCAAGAAGTCAAGTGTAATATCGCTTTCCCCTTATCTTTATGTTGGATTCTTGTTTTACACTTGAAAAAAGTAGTTGTAATGTAGGAATGGGAAGGGCTGTTGGACATTATGATGGCCTAAGTGCTCTTGATGTGCAGATGTGCTTGGGGTCATTGGTCTGTGTGGTCAGGGGGCTAACATGATGGAAATGATGGGGGAAAAAGCTTTCTGAGAAGTAAGGGCTGCATGCACATGTGCATGCACACACCTATAGACACATCTCACCACTTGTCAGAGCTTGGTGGTGATTTCATCAAACCAGAATTTCTGTTGTCCCCCTCTAATGACCAAATGTGTATAGAGGGCAACAGGCACCTGAGCATTCTCCCTCAGCACTGAGTCTGACTGCACTTTAAGTATCAGAGATGCTGCACTAAGGCCTGACTTGTAGAGAGCTGTTATTTTCTGCATTGTCTGAAGGAGATGAAGCTTGTTTTAACTGTAACTACATCTTCAGTGGGAATGGCTGAACTAAGTGCTAGGTTTCAAAAGCCATTTGCAGCTTTAAAGTGCATCTCAAATATCTTTGTTCTGAATATGAGAGTGGATTGCAAAGGCAAGTGATGGTCGTAGCTTGTTTGCCCATGTCCTGAAGCATTCACGCGTAGCCCCAGCTGGCATTCATGTGGACTGCTCTGCTCCGATTTCTTTCCTAAAAACCACCCTCATGTTCTGATCACTCCTTCCAACAAACCCACAAAACCTCAGAATATTAACCCAAACTAAAGAAGTTTATGTTGGATATATTTTCTTCTTTCTCTTACCTCTTGTCCTTCCTTTCTTCCTCTCTCCTTCTCCTTCCATGCCTGCTATGCTAGGCTGCAGCATTGTAATAACAAGAACTAATGAAAAATGTTCTAGCCTTGAAGAAAATTTGCATCAGTTCATGTTTTTCCACCCTCATTCTGTTTTCTTATTCTTTCATTGCATTTTTTGTTGAATTTCCCTTCATACTCTAACTCCTCTTTTTCTCATCAGTTCTGCACCTCCTGGCTTAAGTCTCCTATTTTTGTTTCTTTGTTATTTATTATCCTTTTCTTGTTTCTCTACTTAGTTCTCAGCACTCCATCTCTGATATTACCCTCTTTCATCTCTGGCCTCTTTCACAAACTCCTGTTAGTGTCCTTCACCCTGTTCCCTTTTTGAGGGCAACTTTTTTTCCTTTTTCTTATGTAGTTTTACACTCAGAATTCCCTATTCCCTTCCCATACAATTTTTCCTTTACCAACGCTATCTCTTCCCAGTGTCATGACTTATGTATTATTTAAATGATTGCAGCATGTCATCCTTGCTATTTTTTATTAATATTTCTGTATTACATGTGGACTAAGCAGGAAAAATTTCATGTTACAAACTCAGTCCTCTATATACAGGCTTTAAAAAGTTCATGCATAAGAAAACATTCTAATGGTAGCACAGAGGAAGAGGAGAATGAAAAGCGGAGGTGCTTCTATATTGGTCTATTGATAAATAAATAATGGTTATTTCCAGCTTCGGGCTAGAGACACTTAATTCTTAGCTCAGTCAAACAGGAACCACAGGACAGGTTGGATCCACCAAGGTGGATCACAGCAAAGTCTATTGCACGGACTAGCAAGCAGCAGCTGGAATGAAGCTGCCTTATCCCTTCTAGTTAAGAGTATCCCAGCTTGGCTTATAAAAAAGAAAAAAAAAAAGGAAAAAAATAGGATGAAAAACAGAGCAGAGAGTGAGTTAAATGAAAAGACATATGGGGAGGCTCACTATGGTGAATTAGGAAAATAGTCTAGTCCTTACAAGCTTAGGGTAGAAACTGGCGCCCGCTGCAGTCAGTGGCGGGAGGCAGGGAATGCCAAAGGGCAGCGTGTCCCACCCCGCTGGAGAGGGAATGAGCCGACTGCGGAGGGTGCCTGGCCGACTGTCTTTTAATGCAACAGTAGGTGAGACAAAGCCTCAATACAGAGCAACTGATAGTGCCGTCGTCACTTTTGAGAGGTACTTAATGCATATATGTCTGCGATACATACTGTGATACTTTCATATAGCTAGGAAAATGTCTTTGTTTAAATCAGTACAGAAATGAAGGGGAAGCATGAGGTTTAAATTACAGGGCAGAGAGACAGACTGCAGACCTGACGTAATAGTTCAGTTTTGCAGAACCTTCTTCATGCGACTCCAGTGAGAGTTGGCTATATTTGCTCTAGTAAACTTAAAATAAATTTTGAGAGGCTTATAGAGTTTCCAGCTCAGGATTTCCCACTTGTACTTGCTTGTCTGTAATTTTTTTCTTAATCCCTAAAAATCTAAAATTTGTGATTACGTTCATCTGCCATCACCAAAGGATAGACCAAAAATTTACTGCTGGTATGCAAAACATATATGTATGTACGTGCACGTAATGTTAATATACATGTTACAATGAAGCACTGTTCTCTTGGAGCTCAGATGCTCACTTGTGTGCTGGTTCAAAGGCTTCATGTACCGGTTGCTCCACACTGCAAGCACCAGCTGTTCTCCCGCGTGTGCTGCTTTGTCAGCAGCGAAGCTGTAGAGCTGCCTGTCCCCTTTATAGTGGTTCATTCTAGCTAGTAGTTACGTGCTCTGTGGTGTGGGAGGGCTTTGTGTTTGTTTGTTTGCATTTATTTTTGTGAAGAACTAGGGAATTTGGAATAAGTATAAGAGAACTTTCTGGTACTTGTGTCTGCCCCAAGGCATATCTGTTTCACTGCTTGCCTTCAGAATCAGTAAACAGAAGGAATAACAAACAATATGTATGTTTAGGAGAAGATAGTGTAGTCTGTACATAACCTCAAATCCAGTGTGTGTCAGGCAGCCAGAACTGTTCTGTTCCCTCCATGTTTGTTTAGCTTTGCCTCTCAAATTCAAAGAGCTTCTGTAGGATTTTCAGTCTTCAGGGAAACACCACACACATCCTTGTAGGTATAGATGTGGGCAGTGGGCTGGAGAGCTGATGTGGGAAAGTTGAGGCCCATTTGAAAGAGTTATTCAGGGTCTTGGAGAACAGTGTGGAGTGTATGGTGGCACCAGCACAGCCTGGCTTGGTGCTGGGGTATGGGCCACCTTGGTGCCTTTGTGAAGGACAGCAGTGTGGGGGTCTGTGTTCTGCTCCCCTGTTTTTGCCATGGGGAAGCAGCTGAGACTGAGTTCAGGATTGGATTTGACCACTTTTTTCTTCCTCTGCTGAATGTTTGGAGGCAGAAGTAGAGGTCCGTCTCTCTCCTTTCTTTGCAGAAAGTGGATAACCCAACTGAAAGGTTTCTGTCATGGTGCTTGACTAAGCAGAGGGAAGAAAGATGCCAATGGTGGTTCTCCAGCTGTCTTCAAGAGCCTTGTCTATCAGAGGCAGCAGATTTAGGAGATCCTGCAGACAACTCCATACATAGGTCTTTGTCCTCCTGCAATGTTGGTTTCTTGGATCAGAATTAGAAGCTGGACTGGTGAAGTGGCATGAGACCTTCCTTGGCAAAAAAACCCCACACCCACAAAACCCAAATCCAACCCCCAAAATCAGGAGAAAATAATGCTTCTTTTTAATACAGCTGTAAAAGCCACCATCAGCAAACTGTCTTCCCATTTGGATTCTGCTGGACTGAACTAACTTGTTGCATTTAAGCAAAACCCAATTGACTCCATCACAAGCTTTGCTCCAGAGTGCTGAGAATGAAACCAAGTCCTGAGCTAGTGACAAGCAATCCAGCCTGTAAATGCTTCCCTGTTTTCTGTCAAGGAAATGATTGTTTACATCACTATAAGGCATTAACTGCTTAATTATTTCCATCCACAAAAGTATTATTAAGGGAATAGGAACCAAAAGAGCTGTTATCAGGAACAGAAAGAACTTTGATCAGCAGTCAAGCAATAAGTTACGGGTATGCCACGTGTGTACACCCCACAGTAGACTTCAAAATATTCTCTGGATTTATAATTGTGTGTTTTACTGATGTTGTGTCTCTAACATTTTTTTCCACTTAAAAATGAGGGAAGCAAACAGAAAATAATGTGATGGGCAAATTGATGGAAAGGTCCAACGGACCAACATTATTAATAATGTAGAAGAAAGTAGGGTGACTGGTGATTTAGCTCAGTGGTAACTTGGGCCTATCATTAACATAAACATTAACATTGATTTTAAAGTAATAAATTAGCTACCTAAACTTCCAGGCTTGATCTCAGTGAAGCACAGGGGTTTGCGCCACTTAGGGGCATGCCCCTTGTTTATACAGAGGGTTAAACTGAAAAGGAACTCTTGTTCTGTACAGTACATTATAAACAAATATATGGCAAGTAATTAAGCACAGGATAATACATGGCAAGTTAGACAAGGCTTGAGGGCTCTGATAAAGTAATTGAAATGGAAAGTGATGCTTGAATGGTTTGTATGTATTGTTAGAACCTACAAATTAAATTACAGCCTTGGTAATGATATATCTGTGTGATATTTATGATGTTGTGCTTGATGTATTTTAAAATTAAAAGAAGATTCATTCCTCTCATGAAAAACTTTTCGTATGCATCAGATACTTGAAGACTTGCATATAGTGCCAGATGTATAGAGAACTAGTTATATAGTATGTCTATGTTCTGGGATATACTTTATCATGCTAGAGTCCAATTACTGAAAATGTGCACCCTACCAGCTTGCAATTCATTGCAGAGAAACTGCAGTGAAATATAGTGGTCTTTTTTATCCTGCATATTAGCATGATAATGTGATTTGTCACTGCAGGTTTTTTAGCCTGTAAGGAAGAACACGGATGGAAGAATATACTCTGCAACTGTTGGAAAGCATGTGGGGCATAAGAGTCTACTGGGATAATTTACTTCTATTTTTTAGTCTTGATGTTTTTGAGTCTGGTTGGTCAGCAGACCTAAGCAGCTTTTTAACTAGGTCAAGTATATACATCCATTCATTAAAAGGGGATGCTTGACTGGTTAGTTAAACCTGCCAAATATAAACCAGATGCTTCAATGGTAAATACTGCTTTACTCCTATACTGTAAGAAACAAGCCTTGACTGATTAAATTTGAAATAAAAAGAAATAGGTTTAACATTGTTTCTGTGCCATAATAATACTTTGTTATTGTTCTAGTGCAAATATTTAATAAAAATAATATTTTAAAATATTTTATAGTGAAACTGAAAACTAAACATTTAAGACAAAATGAATATTTTTTTACATTTCTGAAAAGACAAAAGCTGGAGGACTTCTCTGCTGTAGGGCTTGGTGTAATAAGGGGCGGAACACCTGGATTTTTAGTTTTGACTACCAGATCTGCTCTGATCTTCATCCTGTAACTTGAATGCTTTGTGTCAGATTGCCCTTTTGTAGCAAAAATGAATGATGCCTCCCCCACTAATGGCTGAGAGACTGAGAGCAGTACTGTGAAACAGAAATGTTACTCCAGTAAGGTCCCATTATAACTGGTTCTTTACAGCGATATTAGCTCATTGTCATGGGCATAAATTGTTTTTTCATTCTTTTGAATGCCAGTCATGATGATATAGGCAATTTTTTACTTGCTTAAAAACAAAAACAAGCAAAAAAACCCCAAACCAACAGCAAAAAAAGCGCACACCCCAAACCAGAAGATAACTGCAGGACTGGGCACTGCTCAGGTCATGAGATTTTCCCTTATGATGAAATTTAAGTGCCATCTCTTTTAGATTGTAAATACTGTATTTATAAGAAGACATTTTCATATTCTATGGTCTTTTGACAAAATTAATCATAATGGCTAGTGTAGTGTGCTGCAGAGATAACAATGAGATTGATTTATGGGGGCCGCAAAGTTCAGGTTAGCCAAGCGTCTCAGGTGCCTGGTTAATGAGTAGACAGCCTCCTCCACGGGAGGGGCTTGTGCTTTCTTCTACCAAATGTCACTACCAGTCTGAGTATGTGAAAAACTTCCAAGGTTTATGACTACTGTATTTTATTTTTTTTTAATAGAATTGTATGTACTGGGTTTGCTAAATAATTGGAGGTCTTCTCCTGTTTGGGAATTAATATGGATGTGTTTCATATTGTTGCCTTTGAAATGCACTCTCTTACCTAAGCAGAAGTTACTCACTGCTTTATTTATGACTTTCCCCTTTCTGAGTCTCTCTTGTACTTCATTCCATAATGTTAGTCTCTCTATACATCTTATAGGCACACATTAAAAAATCGTTGAGCAATTGAATCACATAGTATTGCACAGTTTGTGACTGGGTGACATGCCGAGGAGGTTATTTAGTGACTAATTTCGAAGGGGAGGAGAAATTGCAGGCTTGTCATGTGGAAAAATACTTCAGTCTATTGAAGCAGCATTACTTAGATGACCGGGTAAAGCAAGATGGCCTGCCCCTGTTGTGAGCAGAGGGAACAAGGAACATTCTCACTGTTTCAAAACCTTTTCCCAGAAGGCATGGATATACAAAATGTTATACCGTAGGCTGAGGATTTAGATTCAAGGCTGAAGACAAAAAGTGCTTTATTAGAAGAAGTGGAACCAAATGTTCATCTTACTGCTGTAGCCATACAGGTGATTTCCTCAAGTAACAGTAAGTGGCTTTAATTATTTCAGAGCAAAAATCTTGTCAAAGACTGTTTTATTTGTCCGTAGGTAACAATGTTGTCTAAGAGTGTAATAAGAATGCTACTGTTTTTAATTGTAGAAACAAACACTCAGAGTTAGCATCAGGATAGCTGAAGAAATTATGCCTGAAAGAGCAGACTGTGTAGGATTTGGTCTGAAACTCTCCTTTCTGCTTGTGTGCATGATCCATCTTCAGCATGCACGTTGACTTAAAGGCAAGGTGAAGCAATCAAATGTTATTTTTGATATTACCATTACATTTGTTTTGTGGTTAGCTTAGAATTTTATGGATCTGTTTTACATTCAGTAAAAAGTGAACTAGGTATTCTTTGTTTTCCCCATGGGAACTTTACGATATGGTATGAATTAAGTTTATATGTAGTCAGGGATATAAAAGGACATACTGAGACATGTAAAGTACCTTGAGTTAAAACATTTGGATCGCTGTAGGGACTGGGTTAATGCACAAGTGTGCATTAAAGATACGAGTATAAAATAAGGGACAGTAATGTTAAGAATGTGTTTGATAGGCATAGAAAGGGAAGTGATGCTCAGGCTGAGCTTCAAGCCAGTGTATGGGCAGTTACAATATGCTATCCTAAAAATTCTGCTCTTGAGGATGAAATAGTGCTTAGGCCGTAACCTTTGTGCACACCTGCACAACTGGCAGAAATGTATGGAGACTGGATGTCACAGTGATATGGAGTAGTATAGTGACAACACCTCATTAAGGTTCACTCAGGATGCCTCCTTTCTGGAGGGTCATGTTTATGTGCTCTGAATTCCGTCTCCTAGGATAGTGAATATCATTTTCTGTTTCTCATATTTTGTTCATGTCAGCTTCTAGCCAGCTGAGTCTGGGGAAAAAAAACAAAACCAAAAACAAAACAAAAAAACAAACAAAACCAAAAACAAAACCATCTATGAACATAGAAACTGAAGGACTGGGTTGATTCACCGTCACTTGCCATCACAGACTCATCCTAAGAAACATCTTATATTGGCTGATTGCTGTGTTGTTGATCAAGAGAAAGGAAAACCATAGAATTTAGAACATAAATGGAAGAAGAAAAGCCCAGTGCTTCTCTTGCCATATCCATATACATCCAATTAAGCATTCTGTTCTGGGGTAATCAGTCACTAGAACCAGAAAATTACCATTTCATAGATGTTCTGAGTTTTTAGCTCAACGTTTCTTTCACTGTAATACAGAGATTTTACAGCTGGGCATATACCAAAACTGTGCAAAAGGAGCTATAGATCTGAAACCTGGATACGTGCTAAGAATGAGAAGTTAATTGTAATAAATGCTGAGATTTCTCAGGGGGTTCTGCAACTCCTTGTCTGGAAAAATATCTTGGAAAAAACAATGGAAATATGTGGGACATGTTAAGAACAGCTAGCTGGGTCTTGGAGTTTCCCATTCATGGGAAGTTTGAACATTTGAAGTCAGTTTTATTTTGGAATTACCAGCATGTGGTTCCCATAATGAAAAACAATTGTGAACCCTGGTAGCTCCTCAAGCTTTGTACTGTGGGGCCAGACCTAGCTGAGGCCAGGTCTCCAACTTAGCCTAGGTCAGCTGTTTCATGAACTCTCTCTTTTGGTCATCAGGGGGCCCATTCTTAGACAAAATTGCCAAATTAACTTCTAGTCTAGAAGCACTGCTGAGGAGCAATGGACATTGAATCCCCTGGCATGTCTTACTACTTGGTCTAGAAGATCATTCCAGAATTACCAAGTACATACTCTGCTGAAGAGACCGTGGAAGAGCTAGGGTCCCTGCCCCAGGGCAGACTCAGACTGAGTTGCCCCAGGTCTATGAATCTGTAAAGCCAAAGCTCTAGAGCACTCCAGGGAGATGTCTGATAAGAAATCATGTCAATGTTTGACTGAAATCTGCTGGGTGGGGTTTTTTCCAACTTTTCTCTTTACTGATGTTTTTTACCAAATGTTTCAGCTCTTTTGGATGAGCATTGTCTGCTGAAAGTATTTTTCATTGGAAAGTTCCTGACCAGAAAAAGCTAAAAATTATGCTAATGTGTTGGTGGTTTTCAAGTATGGCATTGGGCAGCTGGAGGAACCCGCAGCTGCGACCAGCCTGTTTTTTCTCTGTAATGACCCAATAGAATGGGAAAATTTGTAGGAAATTAATGACATAGCATGAGAAGGCAAGAACAGACAAGTGTGACAACTGTGACAACCTCTCAATGATGTCTGATAGCATAAGGATTTGGCTTCAGACAGATAGTCATGGTACAGATACTTAAAAATTTTCATTTTCAGATTGTTTACCAATTCTGTAATTTTCAAGTGCACTATTTCTTATTGTAAATTGTATTATCTTAGAAATATTAAAACCGTATATGACAGGTTTTTTTGCAAAAGCTGATTTGTGCATTCAGGTGTCCAAATCCAACCTGAACGAAAGATCAATCATGACAGAAGTGGCATCATATAGTGCAACTACTGGTTAAACTGAGGGGTTTGGACAACTAGTACAGTAAAGCTGCCAATTTATTTTTATGAGGAAAGAACTAACTAATAGATTGTATTGTTGCTGCATTTGGGGTTCTTTAATTAAGTCTTTCCTGGTTAGAGAAGTGAAGGATTACCTCACTTTTTAGAGGATTTTCTTCTGGTGAGCCATTTCCTTAAAAGGTCTCTTTACAAACAGTTGAATTTATCAGTATCATATCAGTACTTAGAACTTCTGTAGCTTTTTCATCAAAGACTCTCCATGCTCTTGATAGAATTCTTTGCAGGTGTCCTCTGTTGGGTGGGCCAGCTTGCAGAGCATAGGTGCAGTTTCCTCAAGGTGTTAACAGGAGAGTAAGAAAAGTAATAGCTTTGCATGCCTGAGAGGTGATTAATGGAGTCTGCTGGGAACTCCAGGTTGTCTCCAAGAGAGTGCATGGATAAGCTCCATCTAGGGAACATGCTCCATGTAGGTATTTTGGCAGGCTGAAATCCTTGGGGCAAAGCCGGTTGCTGTCTTCTTTACTGACGTAGACGAGGCCTGGGAGAGCAATGGGAAGGGCTGCCAGGTCAGAAACTCTGGCCTACTTTTCCCTTTGACCGTGTTTCGTGATGAGATTATAGCAGATAATGACATGAGTCAGGCTGTTCCTCTGGTATCCAGGTGGTGAAGGGTTGGCGTGGTGCTGATGAATCAGTGATAGGCTTAGAGCTTGGTCCTAGCTGGCATTGCCCTGGTGTTCATGCAGGCATGGCTCCGCATGCCCTGTCTGGTGTGTGCCACAGGTGCAAATGATGTGTTGAAGGCAACAGGAGAGACAGAAGTATGTATGGTTTCTTCATTGAGAGGTGCCCATGTTGGGACAGACTACAAAAGTGACCCATGAGGTAGGACAGCTGTATCAAATTTAGAATAAAGATCAGCCTAGTGTTGTATTAGTCCTGATGATGGATGACAAGGCAGACTGGATTGAACTGCAGAAATCACCAGCTGTTGAACCACTGGATAGCAGCTTGCTCTTTGCTATCCATAAGGCTTATGATACCACCACTCTGCCATTCTTTCAGGGGAGCCATGCTATTTGAGAGGCCAGGAGCTGCCACAAGCTTTGTATTCTGCTGTATGCAGTTATGCTGGGCCTGCCTGCTCTTCACGTGAGCTGCCAGGATGTGGTGGGTTGACCTAGACTGGATGCCATGTGTCCACCAAGCTGCTCTATCAATCCCCTCCTCAAACTANACTGAGCAGACATCGCATGGTATGGAATATCCCTTTGGTCAGTTTGGGTCAGCTGTCTTGGCTGTGTCACCTCCCAAGTTCTTGCCCACCCTCAACCAACTGGTGGCGGTGGGGAGAATGTTGGAGAGGCAGCCTTAGTGCTGTGCCAGCACTACTCAGGAGTAGCCAAAACCCTGGTGTATTATCAACACCTTGCTTGCTACCAATACACAGCACAGCACATTGAACACGTTGGTTTTATGTTATGCTCACTCTAGTATATAGAAACAAGACACTCCTCAGTGTCTCTATCGCTCTGTTAAAAATAAATAAATAAATCCAAATCTGTATCTTACAGACTTCAGTATTGTTAGATGATAGCAAGTCCTCCACAGGAGATGTTTAAACATGGTGTGATCTTTTTTACTACAGAAAGTGAAAGATTCTCAGTGATATCTTTTCCCCTCAAATGTTTTATACAAAAATTGTTACTAGCCATTTGTTGTATTTTAACCTGAAGATTAACAAAGCAAGTTTCTATTTCAAGGCTGTAAAGTCTATAGGCAGTAAGAACAAGGAAGAGCTATGTGCTAAAGAATACCACACCCTCAGGCAAACATATTACATGACTGCAGTCAAAAAGCACATGATCCTATGCTTGCACTAAAAAAATCTTCCTCCTTTTGCCCTCAAAGCAATTGGCTGTCATAGCACCTAGTATTTAGAGGCTCAGATAAGCCCAGTATCTTCTTTCTGTGTCCCTGAGTCATGCAATTGAAGTCCAAGATCCTGTAGCTCAAGACAGCCTGCATATTAGAGTATGTATTTTCATTGAGCAACATGGAGGTTTTGTGGTGGAGGACAGAAGAAAAACAGCACAGCAAGTGGGGTATATATGAGAGAGAGTAACGTGCCTTGTATATCACACAGAAGACATATAGATGTGAAGCAAGAAGAGGCCATCATTCGCATGTTAAAGTTGACATTAGCAAAGAATCTGGAGATTTTGGAGAAGACAGAAAAGTGGAAAGAGAGAAAATACTGATCAGGTGGCAGAAGACACTGTAATCCAACCAGAAAGGCTGCCTGGCTCCTGGTCACCAGCTCACATCCCTGCCCAGGCCACACACCCTGGTGCACCTGCCCAGGGCACCTTGGATTTTGTGGCTCTGGCTGCTCTCCCCTTCTGCATGCTCCAGCCAGGGGCTGAGTATTGGCTTAAAATAGAAAGTGAACTTTTCAGGAAGGGGTTGTCTGCCCAGGCATTTGTGCCCTGCCCAGTCCAACAGGGTCTTGATTCAGGCTGTGTACTCCAAGTGCTATTTTAAAGCAAAAGTAAACAGCATTATATGTGCCAATACTTAGACACAGGGTCTTGAGCAATAGCTCACCCCTGTATTTAAACTCCTCATTTCCATCTTAACGTATGTCAATTTCTTTGATGAGAAATGAATGAACATATACAGGAATATGAAGTCCAGAAGTTAGGGAAAATTAAACTGATTGCTTTCAAAGCTTCCCATGGAAATTTTCTCCTCTCTACAAGGTAACATTGGGATTTTCCTCTCAATGCAACCCAGTGTATCCCAGTGTCTATGGTTTCTGTGCCAGATACTATTGCAACTGTTGTAGCTTTAGCTCAAGCAAGTAAACAGAGCATGATATAGCTTGTACATTAGAAACTAAGGAGGATTTTCTTTCTCTGGGCTCTTCTATCAGTGCAAAACATCTACGGCTGCCTATCCCTGGAGGCATGATCCCAAAGCTGCTCAGAGTCAGTAGGAATCTTTTTGTTCGCTAGCCCAGGTCCAGAGTCTGAACACACAATACAGCTCAGTATATTGCAGTGTTTCAAGCCAATAGAAAACCAGGTTGAATGCACACTGATAATTTTACTAATACTGTTTAGTTATATTTTATTTTAAATTCCAAACTACAGTAATTCTCTGAGCAAATGAAAAGATTATCTCATGTTCCCCTTTGGCTTGGTGATTTTTGTCTCTCATTTCTGACCCGTCCCAGCGTGCTCCTTTGTTCTGTTACACTTATTTATTATTGCTGCTGCCACAGTCAGGTTATCTCCTTTCTTCTTTTTGATACCTGATACTCCAGACTTTTGATCTCTGGCCCTGGAGAACATCATTTGTAATTCCCAAGTGCAGAGCCTGCCGTGATGAGAACAGCTATTGTTTATATGCCGCCATCACAATTCCCGTACCAGTGGAAAAACCTGTGGTGGGGCGGCAATAGAATATAATTTCTTGCTTCATCAGCCATGAATCATTGTAACTGCAATGAATCCAGTCATATTGTCAAAGCAGGGAGTGAGAGGGGAGAAAAACAGTGAAAATTTCAGATCAGCAACTTCCACTGTGTATTAGCATGTGCTGTGTAACTTCAGGAACATGTAGTTGGGCTTAGTGACACTCGGCTTTCTGCAATTCCTTGAAAGTGATAGGGAAGCTGAAATTGCCAACACAAATTTTAGAAGCTGCAATTTTTTTTCTTCTGTAGTTAGTGGAACCCAGCTGACTTTTTCATCTCCCTGTTTATCCACCTTACCCTAATGGCACTAGAGCAGGCACATGATACTTGCTAGAGGGAGAATTTCATGTGTCTGTCATTGACACTGTTGAACCATCTAGAGAGGTCATTGCTGGGCAGAGCAAGATGCTACAGACTCAGAAGGCCATGTAATCATGGCAGGTTTTTGCCAAGGCCTCAGTTAACAAAACACTAACACGTTGGTATGGAAGTTTTCCTTTTCCTTCCTTGCTCATTCCTTACTGCTGGCAGTTTCTGCTGCTGCTTACAAAACTATGATAAAATATTTGCTGAGTTTCTGAGTGCGTTCTCCACAAACTATCCGAAGCTCTTTATCTTTGGTTGCAATGAAGGAAGCCCAGAGCACATGTTTTATAGGGTCTGTATTCATGCAACTCGAGTGTCTTAGAGTCAGTAAATGTTTGTATGTGTTGTTCTCCTACACTTTGTATATCTGTTGTGTAATAAAGACCACATGAAGTTATTAGCAAACCGCTAAATCCTGCACTGAAGCAAACGGCCCATTAGTTGTAATTTATTTTTTTTTTCTTGTCTAAGGACTTCAGGTCTCTTTGTGATGCCAGAGCATCAGCATTTTCTCCCTGGTTTGGAATCAGTGAACTCTAGCCTGTGTGTCTGATCAATAAACTGTTTAAGTCTGTCACTGGCTACACGTACTTAGAGTGCCTGGCACTGAAACCCCTAATTTCAGCTTCGGTAGCTGTGAATATCAGATAAGGGTAAGAAGGTATTTGCGTAAGTAAGAGCATTTTTAAAACTCTCATATTCCTTTAACGTGCAGCCCATTTTATTGCTGTTTATAGGTGTTACTTTCTTTAGGCACTGAGGTCCCAAAGTGTTTTATTTATGCAGATGACAAATTATTTGTTCTTGAGGGTTTGGGTTTTTTCCCTTTTTTTTTCTGTAGATGTCAAGGTCATCACAATCTGCATCATGTTTTGCTCATTCAGTAATTTTATATCTTATATGTTTTTCCTTTTCTTTCCAGATGCAGAGGGAAATTGCTTATACGGGTCGAGATGGCCCAAGTGCTTCCCGCCCCGGATCTGCCACGCACCCTCCACATGCAATGCCCAGCTCTCCACCCTCCACCCCGGTGCCCCACTCCATGCCTCCCTCTCCGTCCAGGATTCCCTATGGCGGAGGCCGGCCCATGGGTGTGCCAGGCAACGCCACCATCCCCAGAGACCGGCTCTCCAGTGTGCCAGCCACGCGCTCAATATCACCCAGCCCAAGCGCCATTTTGGAGAGACGGGACGTGAAGCCAGATGAGGACATGAGTAACAAAAACCTTGCCCTGATCCGAAATGAAGGTCTGTACGGTGACCCCTACTTGTTTCACGAGGGGAGGATGAGTGTGGCCGCATCCCACTCCGGACACCCCCTCGATGTCCCTGATCACATCGTAGCCTACCATCGCAGTGCCATGAGGTCATCAAGCACTTACTGCAACCCCTCTATGCAGCCAGAAATGCTGGAGCAGTCCTTGTACAGACAAAAGTCACGAAAGTACCCGGAGAGCCACTTGCCCACTCTCAGCTCTAAAACACCTCCTGCCTCACCCCACAGGGTGGCTGACATGAGAATGATCGATATTCATCCTCATCATAGCGCTCACATCCCCCCACACACCATCCAGCCCGACAGGTCTTCCCCCAGCCGCCAGTCCTTCAAAAAGGAGCCAGGACCGCCTGTCTTTATGGATGCAAAAGCACGGAGTGCCCTCGGCCTCCCAGGCATGGCTGAGGTGATGCCCTCCCCAGTCGACAAGCAGGCTTTTGGCTATGGGTCACCTGTGATGCCCAAGGACAAGGAGACAAGGTAAGGCAGAGCCGGGGCTTAATTTATGCATATAAGAAACGTTCCTAATCTGCGCATCTTGTGTCATTTAACACACAGGCGACAATGTAATGTGTAGGAGGCTACTGCACTGGGCTGCAGTGTTCATTAGCTGCCTGTCAAGGTAGTTAGTAATTTAGAGGAGATGCAACACCACCCATTATTAATTCAAAAGTATTGTCAACCCATGATGAATCCCTAGTTATTTTCATTTGTGTAAATTTCAGTCATTGGAAAAAATATAATAAAATAAAATGATTAACTAGGATTTTTCTTTCCAGACAACCAGATCATGTTACAAGAACAAATGATGTTCTGTTCCTGCTAATAAGGGAATATATTTCACCCCCGTTAAGAATGACACTCTGATATTACAATTTTGGTTCTTTATGGAGTGGAGTTTTTCTCATCTAGTGTTAGGAAATGGGAAGAATTTATCATTACTGTCTTATCTCCTGTAAAACATGAATTTGCATAAAAATAGGACAGTTGTTTATAATAATGTTCCTCGAGGGGAAACTGCTGAGAAGAGCAAGTCTGTCCCAGGGAAGAAATTGAAACATGAATGCTGTTCTCAATGATTTTTCCAGCATCACAAATAGTTGGTGACCTGACTGTTGTTAACTTTTGTGTGCTGATAATGATGACGATGATCTCCTGTCTTTTTAAGGACCAGATTTACGCAAAGGTCTGTGAAAGCTTCTCCTGCCACAGACCCTGCCCTAGGAGAGAAAAATTGTTACACGGCCAGTCGGTTGCTGTGTATTTGTATGAGTTGTGCTAATCTCTAGCGTATTGTTTGTGCTGTTAACTTTTATAGAGCTCTTTAGGGAAGTGAAGATGAATAGCTGGAAAATGCTGAGCTCACAGAGGCCAAAGGTAACTGCTGACTGCCTTAACCACTGAGGAGATACGGGGTTTCATATAGCCCCAAAACTTGCCTTCCACCTGAGCAACTTGCTCAACAGTTAGTCACCTCTGACTATGCTTGGCCAGAAAAAAGAATGTATTGTGAGGTCCATTGGTGGGGAGAAAATGAAGGATGGAAAAAAATCAGCCATCCACAAAAACTGCAGGCTTATAGCTTGGTAGTTATGTTACCACAAGTGTCTGAGTTAGGGCCTATTACAGTCTAGGGTCAATGAAACCTGATTTGTATCTATATATTGCCAAGAAAAAGATGCAGGTACCTGAAATTTCATTTCAAGCTTCCATTTTTACAACTAGGAAATAATTTTAACTATATCTGCCAATTCTAATCCAAGAGATAGCTTTCAGATCAAAAATTTTACAAGGTTAATGTCAGCGGGTTGAAAATAAGGGAGGACAGCAACAACTTACAAAATTATTACAAAGCTAAAATAAGTCTGTGTGACTTTCTCCCCTCTGGGCATCTCATCTGTTCACTCTCTACACAGACGTGCACAAGGCTGTGTATTTGTGGATATACAGAGAGCAACTATACTGATAGTTCTGCAGCTCCTTAGGGGTAACTTTGCACCAGGAGTTTTAGTCCTGGTCCCAGAACATATTTACAATGATGGAAATAGTATTTGCATAATTACACTTCCAAATAAATACATGACCTAAAAATTCAGCTTGGTGTGTATCAGCCACACAACACTGAAAATATCATTCTGAAAGCTGCCCTTATGGAATGTGGATTTTTTTAACCTTGAGAAAGTGTGACTTCTTAAAAAATAATTGTAAATACCAAAAGCAATTCATGCAAATTGGTGTGTTTTCTAACCATTGCAATATGAAGAATTGGGTTTGAGTTCTACAGATACAAAATGTTCTAAGCCTTTTTTTTAGCTTTGTAATAATTTCATAAACTTTGAAAGAAAACACTGTTGAGATTGTACTAAACTAACTAAATTAAACAAGTATACTAAGGATATTGAGGCAGAGGTGCTCTTTTCCTGCTTTAATGGGGGCTGAATTGTTACAACGTTGTTACGAACACCTGAAAGGTGCCATATAATGGCAGAAAAGTACCCTGTACCTTCTTGTGAAGGACTTTAAACTAAAGTTGCTGGGGTAGGGGAACCTCAATCCATCCCACTCCTACCAGTTTGATGCCAGTGCCACCAACAGATGCCCAGAGCTGGGAGAAGGATCACAGGTCAGCAGGAGAACACCTGAAATGCAGCACAAAGGAANCAGCCTCACGCTCACATGGTCCTGGTCCTCATGGCGCACTTCAGTGATTCTGGTATCTGTTGGAGGGACAATACAGCAGACCATAAGCAGTCCAGGAGGTTCCTGGAAGGGGTTGATGATAACTTCCTTCTCCAAGTGATAGAGGAGCCAACAAGGAAAGGTGCCATGCTGGACCTTGTTCTCACCAACAAGGAAGGGCTGGTGGGGAATATGAAGGTCAAGGGCAGCCTTAGTTTCAGTGACCGTGAAATGGTGGAGTTCAAGATCCTTAGGGCAGCAATGAGGGTGCACAGCAAGCTCGCTGCCCTAGACTTCAGGAGAGCAGGCTTCAGCTTCTTCAGGCATCTACTTGGTAGAGTACCATGGGACAAAGCCCTGGAGGGAAGAGGGACCCAAGAAAGCCGGTTAGTATTTGAGGATCACCTCCTCCAAGCTCTGGAGCAACGCATCCTAGCAAAGAGGAAGTCAGGCAAAAACTCCAGGAGGCCTGCATGGATGAACAAGGAACTCCTGGATAAACTCAAACACAAAAAGGAAGCCCACAGAGGGTGGTAGCCTGGGAGGAATAGGGAGAAACTGTCTGAGCAGCCAGGGATCAGATTAGGAAAGCTAAAGCCCTGATAGAACTAAAACTGGCCAGGGACATCAAGGGCAACAAGAAAAGCTTCTATAGGTACGCCAGTGATAAAAGGAAGACTAGGGAAAATGTGGGCCCTCTCTGGAAGGAAATGGGAGACCTGGTTACCCAGGATATGGAGAAGGCTGAGGTACTCAATGACTTTTTTGCCTGTCTTCACCAGCAAGTGCTCTAGCTACACCATCCAAGGCAAAGGCAGGGACTGGAAGAATGAAGAACCGCCCACTGTAGGAGATGATCAGGTTCGAGACCATCTAAAGAACCTGAAGGTGCACAAGTCCATGGGACCTGATGAGATGCATCCTCAAGTCCTGAGGGAACTGGTGGATGAAGTTGCTAAGCCACTATCCATCATATTTGAGAATTCATGGCAATAAAATTCCCACTGACTGGAAAAGGGGAAACATAACCTGTACTTTAAAAAAGAGAAAAAAGGAAGACCCAGGGAACTACAGGCCAGTTAGTGTCACCTCTGTGCCTGGCAAGATCATGGAGCAGATCGTCCTGGAAACTATGCTAAGGCACATGGAAAGCAAGGAGGTGATGTGTTACAGCCAACATGGCTTCACTAAGGGCAAATCATGCCTGACAAATTTGGTGGCCTTCTGTGATGAGGTTACAGTGTTGCTGGATAAGGGAAGAGCAACTGACGTCATCTAACTGCACTTGTGCAAAGCGTTTGACACTGTCCAGCATGGCATCCTTGTCTCTAAATTGGAGAGACATGGATTTGATGGATGGATAACTTGGTGGATAAGGAATTGGCTGGATGGTCGTACTCAAAGAGTTGCAGTCAATGGCTTGATATCCAAGTGGAGACCAGAGACGAGTGTCATTCCTCAGGGGTGGGTATTGGGACTGGCAACATTTAACATCTTTGTCGACAATATGGACAGTGGGATTGAGTGCACCCTCAGCAAGTTTATCAACGACATCAAGGCCAGGTTGGATGGGGCTTTGGGCAACCTGGTCTAGTGGAGGGTGTCCCTACCCATGGCAGGGGGGTTGAAACTGGATGATTTTTAAGACCCCTTCCAACCCAAACCACTCTTCAGGAGTGGGTTGAGGACCATGCAAGCATCAAAGCTATCATCTCAGCCCTGTTTTTCCTTCAGTCCCTAGTGGAGTGTGCTGAGAATAAGGAAAACATCTCTTGTGCCATCTTTTTGTGGAAATTACCTTGAAGTAGCAGTGTTGCAAGCTCAGGACAATGCGTAGTTTTAAGTCAGAGAAAAGATTAAAATGGATAGTGACAGTGCCAGAAGTTAAACTGAATCTCTCTTCCCCTATCAATTTTCCTTCAATTTTTGCAGTCTGAGACTGATGTGATAAGTACGTGGGATATGTATGTACTTTATCAGAATATTTTGGGTACTTACAACAGATCAGACCTCTCATTGACCAAATCCTGGTTTTGCTGAAGAAAATGGGTCCATTAGCTTTGGAACGTTAACTGCAGCAGATTTGGGTCTACAAAAGATTTCTGATCTCTGCTTTTGGAGTTTCCCATTTAGTGTTGCATTGCAGAAGCCAGTCAAGCCTTTTATTAAAGCCAGAGTTGAGGGGGATTTAACAGCATCATGTAATTCTTTCTTGTATCTGTTTTACCTTGAGTATTTTAAAGGTAGCTACTTCTGCAGTATAAAACACTGAATAAATTCTCACTGTGATTCATTTACCAGAAGAGTTCCATGTAAACTCTTTTACAACAGTGAGAAGAAACAAGTTTGTTGAGATTTAAAAAAAAATAAAATATTTTATTATTCCTATGCACAAAAATATTGGAAGCTGTCTCAGGTTGCAGCAGTTCATCTTTGAGGGGTCATCATCCCTTAAATCTGAGGTTTACAGGAAGAATGAATAAATTTTTGTGAGTGAGCATGAGTTAACACAGTGATTTGCTATCATATTTTTGGATGGCCCATTTATGTATTTTATGGTGGACAGTTCAGGAAGTTACTACAGGCAAAGCAGATGTTTAAATACCGATAAATTGGAAAAGAAGCTATTTATCCAAAAGTGCATTAAATTAAATGCCATTTAACTTACATTGTTTGCATTTAAAACACATGTTATGTTGTAGCATTCTAGGTTGTTTGATTGTGCTGAATGTGTCTATAATAAATGCTGCTACTCACTAAAATACAATCCTTAGAATAGCAAGATAGCTCTCTACAATGTTTTTCCTCCAAAAGAATTTCAGGAGTGTACTGTGATTCTCTTCTGCGTAAACACAACTTTTATCCTCGTCTTTTTATGCCACATTAGTGAGACAAGATTATGGTAGAACTGAGGAAAAAATGTGATCACATTCACAGCTTGTGGCTTGCAGTTCAAGACTAAAGAGTAATGGCCACATGTAGGTTATTGGATATTGTTCTCATCACAAAACCACTTTATTGTTTGACATATTAAAGTATGGATGGACTCTCTGCATTAGGAAAAAATACTATATTCTGTAAAGCCATGGACAGTGGGAGACTTCATCAGACGTGCACTGAGAATTGTATAAGAAAGTTGGACTTTGCAAATATACCCTCTCAGACACTTTCCACAGGGCCAAAATTGCATCTTGCTTTCTGAAAGATGGTGAATAACCAGGCAGAAAAAGACCAACAAAGGATGGAGGAAAGTTGAACTGTACTTTGGCTTCCTTCTATTGGAGGAACTGCTCATAGCAAGATGAGATGTAGGCTTTTTGGATAAGAGTTGTCAAGTAGTATCACAGCTGGCAGTGCTTCAGAGTTTCCTTTTTCCCTTTAGCTTCAAACTGTAGAAAGTTTGAGTTTAACCTTATTCTTAGAAGACTGAAATATTCGCCTGTGTGAATCTTTCCCTTGGGAGGAGAGCAGAGTACAGAAGAGTTCTGCTCTTTGCTTCACACTCTTCCAGGATATCCACGCTGCTGTTTTAGGGGGGACTTTGAGGTAAAGTCTGACGGTGCCACTTGCACTTGGTTCTAGGGAAGCTATTGGGAAAGACAACCTACTCCTGTTACCTTTTTTCTCCAGTGACATAAATAAATTTTCTAATGAAATGTTTCTCTCATAAGATAATATAGAAAGAAATGTATATATTCCTGTGTCTGACCCTCTTTTTGAATACTATACCGACTTCACTTGGGGTTTAACTGTAAAATATGAAGTCACTGAAAATCTTTCTCCAGGATAGTGTGCCAATTAGTTCATGGTGTCAGACTTGGTATTTGAGTACGTCTGTTATGGATGATGTGCTGCACAGCCTAGGGTTGGACAGGAACATGAATGAACAGTTACACAGCCCAGTTCTAGTTTGTGTCTGTACAGAGCATCTTCTCAGTGATGTGAATATTAAAGATGTCCCCAGGAAAGGGCAGGAACATGCAAGTCATGCTTAAGTAGCATCACATTGAGAAGTGAGTACCAATTCAGCAATACATTGTACCCTGCTTGGGATTACTTCCAGTTAGTTGCAGTAGAGGGAATGACATGAAACCTCTGTGAAGCTGTAAGGAAGGAATCTGGTGATGGAATCTGATGTCTCAGTGCACAGACCCTGGAGAAGCAAGGGCTTGTTTTGCGTCTGCTGAATCTGGGGAGCGAGATGCTGAGGCAGGGCCTGAGTGCCTGGCCATACCTGGGATCAGGCTGCCGGGAGAGCAGGGCTGGCGAGCGGCTCATGCCTGCTTTGCTGGCCGAGGTCTGTGACAAGCCAAAGCCAAGTCTGACTGAGAGGCCTTTTAGAGCCGGGAGTTGCTTCTGACCTTGCTCCCTCCTTTTCTCTCCCACTGCACTACCACCTCTGACTCTCCCAGCATTCACAGGAAAACAATGTGAAACAATGCCTTTCCGTGCTCAGGCTGATAAAACAGCCATTTCTTTCCCAACTACTGTAGAAGTACCCTCCCTGCTCTTCCTGGGTGGTGGAGAGATACAGATTTATCTGGGAAATTAATCTGGGAACGGAGATGGGGTTCGTCCTTCTCGTGCTACCACCACCAGCAAAGAGGCACCACTGCGTTTTGTTCTGCCCGACCCTCTCTCCCAGCGCTCCGCATCCTGGCCTGCTCCATCCATGGGACCTCAGCCTGCCCGGTGCAGGAAGGGATGGTGGGGCAGGCTGTTCCCCCCACCTTCCTGCCCTGCAGCGGGGAGCTCAGCAAGAGGTAGAGAATATAATGTTAAGAACCAAAAATGTACAACCGTCATGACAGTGCTGGCATCCCTGAGAGACTCCAGCCTGGCAGAGGCTGAGGAAAGCATTCATTTTCTCCCCCAGGAGCCGAGGTTGCTCCAGCCCTTCACAGGGAAGCTGGAGGAGAAGGGGGCGGCTGAGGAGCCCGTCCCTGCTCCTCCGGCAGGACCGGGCCACCAGCCCACCAGCCACATTAGCCCAGGGCATGGCCCTGCCACCGGGCCAGCTGCATCCCTCCTTGCCCAGGCTGGAGCACACTGCCTCCTACCACCCTCAGTCAGACCTCCAGCTCTCCGAAAGCAGGTCTTTTCGTTTACTGTCTAAAAAGCTCCTCTTTTCAGACACCTGTTTTTGAAATGTTTGGTGCTGATGGCCATAACGAGTCTGGGCATTACAGTGAAAAGATTACAGAAAAAATGCTGCCTTGTCTTTAACGGAGTAACTCCAGAGCACATGTACATTCTTCACATTCTTAATGCTTTTACCATATGAAAAATAACGTGCTCTGTGCAATTGATTCCAGTATTTCATTCGTTTTTCATCATCTCCTATCTCTGGAACATCCTTCTCCCTCTTAACAACATATTTTCCTAGATTTCATGGCAAAGGACAAGATCAGCTTTGTGTTGCCATAATCTCTTTTGAAGCAGAAAATTGTTTCCAGATTATCAAATGTGGGATGGAAAAAACATCATATTTATGAACTGGTAAAACAGATAGACTTCCAATTGAGTTTAGTTCCAGGAAGGGTTTGTGATGATTATCTGGGAAAAAAAAAATGTTTTCATTATTAAGTGTCAAAAATGCTGCATTAAAGGTTGTTAGAATATATTTATCCCAGGCTTTTAGTACTTGTTTTTGTTCCAAAGGTTACTGTAGCCTGAACCACTTTCTTATTTTAAAACTTATAATAGTGGAAATTCTGTAACGTATTTCTTGGTTTGACATGAATTAGGTCAGATTCACTAGTCTTCTCATCACCATTCAAAATACCTTTCAACATGAAGACAGAAAAGTAAGACGCGCACAATGTATTACATCGCAGTAAGAACACGTCTGCCGGCTGGGGACTGACGGAGCACTCTCTTCTTCCCTCCTTGTCTCTGTTAACATCGCATTACTTGTTTTGCTGCCCTGTATTCTCAACATCTGGGTGTCTCGGAGTCTCTCCTGGCTATGGTATCTGCGTGCTGTCCCAGCAAACCTCTATTTCATTCCCTGAGTGTGAATGGAATAATTAGCCTGGATAATCTGGCTGGCTACAAGCTGGGCTGGTTACTCGCTTTGTATCGTGTCAGCTTGCTTTTGCCCGGTATTGGCACCTACATTTGTGTTTATATGGCCCTTATTGATTGACATTATTACTTTGGCCTTCAAATGACAACTGGGGCTGGGGGTGGCCAGAGCTCGGCTGCTCCCGTGTGCCGAGGACACCGCAGCGGCGATGGATGGATGGATGGATGGATGGATGGATGGCCCCTGCAGCAGGCTGAGTCTGGGGTTGTGTGTGTCTGTCCTGTCTTCTTTCATCAGTCATTGCTGCTGGTCTTAGTCATTTGCTTTTTGAGAAGTTTTGCTCCCAGTCGTCTTCCAAAATCACAGCCTGCTGTTAGCATTTGCTTTTGTGTGTCTCCCCAGTCACTTAACTGCTGGCATGTAGGGGCGCGTTTTCAGAAGGTCCTGTCTGAGGTCCCATATTGATGTGTGTCTGTGTTGTGGTGTGTCGTTGGCATACTGGCATGTGAAAGTAGGCACCTGTGTGAGCAAAAGGCTGTTTTAGAGCCCACCAAGGAAGTCACTTGGTACTTGCTTAATATATGCATTTATGTAATCAGATAAACAAACGAATGTTAGTCTTCCTACCCAAAAAAGTCACTGTTGTTGTTTAGTGGCCTTTGGTACCTATGGAAAACACTGACCATACCTATTACAGTTCTTCTTCATCTCTTTTTAGGAATTTCTCAGGGTATGTGCATGAACGCAAATCTGGTTTATGATAATGTTGCCGCACAGTCTGCATTTGATGTCCTTTGCCTGGTCTGTCACATTGCTGTCCTTTCCACAGCAGACAGTTGCAGTGTCAGGTGCAAAGGATTTGGGCTGTGAAGTAGTCTGCTTGGGTAGACTAAATGCTTTGCAGACAAAAATCCTGCGTTTGGGGAAAGTAAAAATAGTAACAAGAAGAAGTGTAAAGTCTTTAATCCTGAAATGTTATATACAGGCAAAACTATTGACCCAGTGTAACTAAAAGACAAAATATATGTAATGCTGAAAAAAATTATTTTCATCGGTTCCAAGAGGCATTAACTAATTGTTTTAGGTGCCTGTCTCATGAGATCATTAGAAGTTTATTGCCTAGGTGGTTGTTTGTTTTGTTCTTTTTTAACCAAGCAGATGTTTTTTTTATTGTCTGTTACCATGCAAAAGCTGTCCAAACCAAGATGCGGTAAGCTGCTGCAAGAAGGTATATGCAACCTGGTACCCACGGGCCTTTGCGCAAACTCTGTAGTGTATTTCCAATCCTGTGGTAATCATTCACCTAGAAAAACAAGTCTGAAAGCAAATATATCTGGCTTTAACAAACGGTTCTCTTGTCTTACAGAGAGAGGATACAAGCCATGGAGAAACAGATTGCCAGTTTAACTGGTCTTGTTCAGTCTGCGCTTTTTAAAGGGCCAAATACAAGTAATAGCAAAGATGCTTCTAGGTAAAAAAAGAATTCATTAAATCTGTTTCTCTGTAATGATTTTAGTAATCAATCAACAAAAATAATATTTGAATGTAATAGTAAAAACCCCTGAATGCTCAATCATTTTTAAATATCTTTGTCATCCCCATGAGAATGCTAGGCAGAGAGGAAGAATATACCAAATGATAGATGGAGATTAACTGCATTACTTTTCTTTGCGTTAAAAAGAATTAATGTAGCTACATCTCTGTGCTTTCTACTGCTTATACTCCATTCCTTGCTTAAATTGTATTAAAAGCTGATTTAAAAAACCCCAAACAAATCAATGACAAGCTACTGGTGATTTAAATTAAAAGTATATATGCTAGAAAAGGCCATTTAACTTGCTGATTATAAACACTATGATTTTATTGTTAGTAAATTAAAATTATGATTTTTTTTCTTTTTATTACTTAGTGAGAAGATGATGTTGAAAATTGTGTCCAGCAAGAGCAGCATTGACACTGCAGGTAAGATAATTCACTTTTAATTTACAAATTATTCAGGTATATGAAAAGCTCTAACATTACTACCATTCCAGCTTATGGAAATGTCAAATTTACTTAAATTCCCATAGCTGTACTCTCAGAACTGAAGTTTAAATTCGGGATATGGGAGTCGATCACATCTTGGTTAAGAGAGGAATTTCTGACTGGTTGATGTGGTCTTTGGAATGAGTTTTATACCTGCGCTGAATGGTTTAAATGAGATACAGAGTGTCTGCATATGGTGAATTTTCCAGTGCTTCATCCCGTCTCTAGTATGTATCTGTCATTAACTCCAGATGTACCTAGATTGCTGTAGAAGGCTAAATATTTCATTCCTATTCTGGTCACCCGAACTTTTCTCTAAGGTTCTTCTGTCAGTGGGATGCTATGGATGTAATGTCAGTAAGGAATTTAGCAGTCAGCAAGATAGCACTTTCCCTAATTAAGCCATATTGATCTCTTACTAATTATTAGCGTGGGCCTAAACTGTTGTGAGCAAGCATCAGTTATGAAGCCAATAAGAGCTGCTCTTATTTTAGCTTCCCACTTGGAGAGCTGTTAAGTGTTTAAAAGATGGAGTTAAGGCTGTTGTGAAAGAAGATCTCCATGTGATGGGAGCTCTTTGTGTATGGGCTGCTGCTGGAGATGTCTGCAGGGTTCGAGTGTGTTTCTATGCCTCCTCTTCACCCTTTGTCATGCACCGAATGCAAATAAAGGCAGTTCCCTACTTCCTGGTAATGCTGTTCCCACAGGGAGGTCTGTGCTCTGGCAGGTAGTAAACCACACACATTTATTAGCAAATCTATTATACTCTTAATAGCCTTTCTGTTGGAGCTGTTAGTTCAGTTCAGGATTCCTTTTTATCTGGAGTTGCAGTATGTTCCTCTAACCCTCAGAAAGCAAACCAGACCTGGAAACTATCAAGTATATGCAAGAAAGAAAGCTAAAGTCCTGGTACCGGAGCTTTGTTCCCAAGCCACTCTCTGGTCCTGTTCCAACTCTTCTCTTCCTGCTGGTCGCTGGACGGGGAGAGCAATACTGTGTGTGAAGAAATAAGTTGTAATTTATAGTTTCAGACAACTTACTGAAAAGTCCACCATTTCTCAAAACAGCTGCAAAATGCTCTTAGACTTTTCCCTATTTCAGTGTCATTATACACTGAGAATTTATGATATTTCCCACTTGCACCAGCCTCGTCTCATACAAAGTACTTACAAAACCATCAAACCTGCACATGAATTGCCTTGTGTTCCTCTTTGTATTGGATTGCTGTTCAGCCTTTCTGCTTTCCCTGTGCTTGTACTAATTCAGATAAGTACTTTGTGGGAGGCACTTGTGTTGGAAATCCTGATCTATGTGGGCCATGCTTTGAGTAGGAGTTTGGACCAGATGACATTCAGTGGACCTTGTCAACCTAAATTATTCAGTGATTCATGTGTGTGTGTGAATGTGCTCTTAATGAAATGAGAAATTAAATAACCTTCATTGGGAAAACAGCCCTACACAAAGCAAAAGTAGGGATTCCTGGGTGTGGAAGTCATGCCCAGCCCACTAGAACAGCATGGTTCATCTGACCAGCAGCCGTTTCCTGCCACTGGTGTTCCCAAAGACTCCTCACGACCTTGTCATATGACTGAACACATGTCCCTGAAATGGCAAAATTACATATAACAGCTGCATGGCCAAGCATGGGGCGGGGGGCTGTCAAAAGACCAGATCAGCATCTGTCACATACTGACAGAAGCATTGACTTTGTCACATGGCTGTGCCCATATCCAGCATGTGAATACAGGTACCAGCATTCAGGTTGTGCAATAGATGCCTTTCTGATCGCTTGGGAGACACAGACAGAGCAGTGGGGCTAGCCAGGCAGCCAGCCATCTGCAAGGATCCCTATCAGTGCCATAAAGTATAGTTGTAATTCCAGCATCTGCACCCCTAAATCCTGTCCTTCCAGCATGACTCAGCCACAAAATTAAACTGTAGGAGGTAAGGGAAACAAGGTGTGATTCCGACCCCGGTATACTA
Organism: Aramus guarauna; assembly: GCA_013400195.1. Classification (NCBI taxonomy): domain Eukaryota; kingdom Metazoa; phylum Chordata; class Aves; order Gruiformes; family Aramidae; genus Aramus; species Aramus guarauna. The sequence continues at coordinate 1,310,369 of VXBL01009297.1, forward strand.
CAGTACTGTAACCCACATCAGCTACTACTGAAGACTGCTGTATAATACAATAGTCTTGTATAATAGAATATTTTGCTTTTGCAGCTGCTTTTGAAATTGTATGTGACAAGGCTTAATAAGTCAATGCAGTCCCTGCTTACTTGAAAATTAGGCAATCTGCCAGAATGTGCTGCGGAATGTTTCCCATTTTTGTAAATATGCTTGGGTTTAAATGTGCCAGCAGCATCTAGAAACACTTTTGCTGACCGCTGTTTTGTTCTTCAATTCACCCCAATCCTTATTAAGTATAGCCATTTAGACAGCTGACTCTCTTAGTATACAATTCCACTTGACAACTGTGCACTGAGATACCAGTTTTAGCAATTTCAAAGTTTATTTGAAGGAAAAAGTGGTATACAAAGTTGATTGAGCAGTCCTTTCCAGAGCAGTGGTACGCAGAAATGTGAATTGCTTCCCATCCTGAACAATAAAACATCTGTGCAGGATAAAACTGGCTCATCAATGTTGAACCAACATTGTATTTTATAGAATGTGTTCCAATGATAGGAAACTTTCATGCAAAAAAAAAATGAGAATTAGCTCAGTTGGGGGGGGAAAGGAACCGAATTTTCTAACTCCTAGATAACTCTATATAGCTAGATTATGAATACTCTGGTATTTCATATAAACCCAATTGTTGTATTTAACATGTTCTTGCTTTGCCAGTTTGTAGTGGATTCTTTAGCCTCAAATATTAAAGACCTTAAATAAAAATGCTTTTTCACTGGGGAAAATGAGCCTGTAACAGTCACGCTTGTCTGCATGTCTTATGTTTTATTGCTTTAGGCTTAGTTCTTTCATGGAGGGTGGGTTCAAAGAGCAGTAACCTTCCACAGACTGGCTATGTCTCTTTTACTAATATTAGGAGAAATCCCATGACTGAATACTTATAACCTTCTTCAGTTCATCAAAAGTGAATGGCATCGAGGGACTCTTCACTTAGGAACAGCACGTGACTCTAAAAACAAACCACGCTAGGAAGAGTATCCTTGAGATTACAAAAATATGCTGAGAAATGCTCACCTACTCTCTTTTCTGTCATATTTTGTTCATCAAGTAGTGACATTGATAGATTAAATCCTGGATTCATGGATTAAATTGAGAACAATTGTATCATGGATTACCAAAAAATCGATAGTTCTTTGCTAGTTGCTGCCTTGTTGGAAGAGGAAGGCTATTTCAGTATTTCCTGAAACGGGATCAAGGAGTACATCTTTCTGCCCTAACACCACCAGTACAAACCAAGGGAGGGAGATGGCAGCAGGGAGAAGAAGTATTACACGTGTATGGCTCAGAGTTGATTCCTCGCTCTTTGTGAACTGTCTTGTTGTCTGTGCATACCTGTGTGCCTTTTTCACAGGCATGACTCTTGCTGTGATGATCTATGAATCAAAAACAATGTCCATATCTGCTTGCTTATACCAGATTCAAAGATAGGTCATGCCTGTCTTTGAACTCTGACAGCATTTGCATGTAAAACATGATCCTGAATTCATTCTGGATCAATTAGGTGAAGTTGCACACTAATATATATATATAATATTCTATTCTTTTAAAAGTGCTTTAGAGCCTGGCTATAACAGCTTGTTAATGATGGAATTGCAACCTTAACGTTGCATTTGCCTATTTGTTTAACGGATTCTAACTGGATGGAAAGAGAACTAAGTAACTGTCATGTGTCTCCCCAAATGATGCTTGAAAAAGTGGCTCTTTAATAAGGAGATGAGTAATCCGTGAAGAAACATTGCTGGATGTCTTCTGATGGCCCTTTTTTCCAGCCTGCTTCAAAATGAAATCTTAGCAGTTTAGAAAGAAAAATAAAAACTGGAAAACAGAAGGAGAGTGATGTCTTTGCAACCATAGCAAAGGTCGAGTGTCAGGGAGTGGAAGTTGTGTTCCCTACCTTCCTGAGCCTTGGCAAAGAGCAAACCTTTCCCCTTTCTGCACATCAGTTCTCTTTGTATTTTAAAAATGGCAGCTTAGTTCATTAGCCTTTGTGAAAAAAAGTTAACATTTGGGTTTTTGTCCAGAGTATTAGGGAATTATTGAGGGGTTTTGCATTCAGGCCCCCTTACCTAGCTCCAGCAAGGGTTTATTTAAAAAGCTGAGAGCCAACGCTGTTTCTTTCCCTTCAGTCCATCTGGCTGTACATCTAATCGCAAAGCTACAGCCTGGGACTATTTCCAAAAGCAAGCTATACTCCCTAGATGAAGCAGCCCCTCATTCAGCTGCCCTTTTATTCCTTTTTGATGAAAATATGTATCTCTGAGAAATCAGTTACTGTTCCTTACTGTGCTCCCACGCTCACTCAGTGTCCGTGGTTGTGTTTCGCACCCTCTGGAGTCCCACGTCGTGCTCCACAGCACCGTGGCAGCTGAGAGCACCTAACCGGGAGAAGAGGTGGCCGAGGCAGCAGTGTAGGAGGAGAGCTGCTTTGTAGGGAGTCGGAGACATTTATTGTTTACAGAAGCAGATCACAGTCCATCTACACTAAAAGGAAAGCAGGGACCCCTTCCTGAGAAAATATGTGAATTGACTGGGGTCCAGCATGGGGGGAGAGACTGGCGGGGACTGATTCATGCCTTGGCTGCATCATCACAGGGCCCGGGGGCTGAGGTTTTGGAGCTTGTGCTTGAGGCAAAGAATACCAGAAAGGTAGATGCGCTTTCAAAAATAGTCCAGATTTGTGGCTAGGGATCAGAACTCTTGGAGGCTTAGCCACATTTTTCAGACTCTCCGGTGGTTTCTGTCTGTAGGGTTTATGAACTAAATACCCTTTTCTTAAAAAAAAATGCAAAAAATAGTACATGTGAGAGGGAAATAGATGGTTGACTGTAGGAAAAAATGCAGCGTACATGTAGACAGATAAGTATTAGGATATGTTAGACTGAAACATGGAGTGGGTACAGAATGGCAGTGAACAAGAGCTGTTTATTTCTTGAGTGTTGCTTTCTGTTAAGCAGCTCTTTGAAAGTCAAGAGATCATTGAATCATACTGGAGTATAGCAAAAATGCGCAGCAGCTTGCTCGGCAGTGAAATGAAAAGTGCCGTTGTTGAAGCACTGAGCAGATCTAGCCGGAGCACGTTTAGGTAAGGTATAGCATTACAACAGCCAGCACTGGGCTAGAACAGCTTTTTGTTTGAGCATGGCTCCGGAAGGCCATGGCACGGCACACCGGATAGAGCATGGGAGCAGCCAAAGGAGCCTGTGCTTTTACTGACAGGAATTGCAAATGTAGGTAAAGCAAGAAACATGATTTTTTTCAGAAACCTTTTAGCCTATTTAAATAAAAATACCCTGGCATAATTTCCATCCTTTAAAAATACTTCCCTCGTATGAATTTTGCGAAGGCTGTGTTTGAAGTATCCACACCTGTTGGCAAAGGAATAACAATTTGGTTTTGTGCTGAGCTGTACTTACTCGGGCACATTTGGAGACTTTGCTGGTTGAAAAGACTACTAGGGATGAGAGGGCAGGAATAAAACTTAATCGCTCTAGGATTCATACTCACTCCAGCCAGAAAAACATGTCATGCCCTTTGGTGCACTGAAAATTTGCCTTCAACAGGCAGAAAAAAGCTTGCAGCCCTAGTTTCTGCTTGATTTCATTGAACTTGATAGAACGTGTGCTTGTGGGAACAAATGATGACCAAAGTCCCTGTGCAGATCCATTGATGACTTATTTTCTGTTTCCTCAGATTTTTTGTTTTATTCATAGAGAAGGAAGAAAATGAAGTGGGGAATGACATAATGCAATAATTCAGGGAGCGGCAGCCATCTGAGCCATCTGAGCCTGAGGGACAAGGTGGATCTGGCACCATCATCAGAAGAGTGTGCAGGGCTACATAGTGCTGGACTTAGAAAATTATGTGTGTCCCGCTGACAGTCTGTCATTTTGCCTGTTGGCAATGGGGAGGGGAAGGGACACAGTAGAAAGAAAATTTTAAGATTATGGCGTGTAAGTGGAAATTGCCAGAAGAAGCTGTAACATGACTATTAGCTCATGAGCTGGAATTTACTTCTAGCCTGTAAATAAAACTTCTTCCCAGGTACTTGAGGCTAAAAAGAACAAGGTCGACATTGATACTGGGTAGAGAAACAGCATTATTTAATGAAGGAAGTCTTGTAAGGACACTTGACGGTTATTCTGAGTGTGGTTCAGCTCACTTCCTTGTGTTACACTGTATTCCTTTGTAAATACAGTCCTGAATAAATGACAGACTAAAGGGGAGTGAGTGGATACAACATGGCTGGAGAGCAGTTCTCTGCCACACCATTGTTTCAGTTTTCTTCTCCTGGTTTTATGCCTTAGCTGCTGGAGGCACCTGATAGAAATACTGAAATTATACTTTAAGAAATAAAGCAAGGCTCTGTACAGAAGCCTTTTCTCCACAGTTGGCAGTTTGACTGAATGTCTCTTCAGTGATAATGAATCAACAAATACACAGTTCAGGAGTCCTGTGAATTTGCATTGGCTTGGTCTCAGATGGCTCCTGGGAGGACAATCCCAAAGCTACTTTCAGCACCAATTTGATTTGCTGCTGTTTTGTGTACTCTGCAGTTATAGCTTATTATCCCATCTCCACTACATGTGGTAGGAAGCAGTCTTGTGGTAATGCAGTGCTCTGATATGGCTGAAGTTCCAGCACAGATACACTCTGATACTGTACAGTCTTCCCTCAAAATGTATTGGATAAGAAGGTGCCAGTCCCCTGTTAATACTGAGCTTTGGCAGCTGTAATTTGCTTTTCTCATCCATCTGTGTGAAACACTTGTGGATTCAGTGGGCAGAGGAAGGATCATGTTTGTACCTTCTCTGCTGGTGAGCTCAACCTGTGCTGCTGCTTATTACAGGTGCTGCTAACATATCTGGGGGGAAGAACGCGTTGGCAAACGTGGAGTCAGCTGTCATCCATCACCCTGCTGGAGCCCCATCAATGCAAGTCAGCCTGCATGGTATGAAACGCAACGTGTCGGATCTGCGGCTGCAGCTGCATCAGATGAAGCAGCTACAGGTATGTTTATCAGGGTAATGCTGGGAAAGTGGGTTGTCAGCAAATGCCCTTTTCCTTTCCCTCTCTATCTCTTTCTCTCTCTTTTACCTTTTTTATCTGAGCAATCTCAGTAGCAGAGTTGTAGCAGAGGGAAGACCCAAGTGTTTCAGACTCAAAAACATATTCTGCTCTAGCATACATCATTTGCATAGTCCTAGAGGTATGAGAACTAGCTCAGTTTAACTACTGCTCCTCAGCTGCTGAGAAATAACTTCATTTCTAGCTTTGTCTGAACACTCTAGACATTAAAGCAGTATTTATATTACAATAATATCAAGTCTGTGATTACAGTTTGGACCCTGCTATGCTATGTACTGTATAAACATGTTGGAAGAGCCGTGTTCCTTCTCTACACTAAGACAGTTTCTAAGTTCCTGAATAAACAACTTTGATGTCAGGAAACCCAAATGTAGCTGAGGATCATTAGATATGCATTAAGCCAGAGTTTTACTCCTGTATTTACAGAATCCAGAAGAACAGCCAGCTTGAGCAGCAAGGAAAATAGATATTTCAAAAGTTGCTGCAAAGGGTTTTGTGCCCTACTTACATTCACATTTTACCAGTACCTTCCTAACATACATCAGGACCTCAAAACCTGCAAGTAATAATAAGAACAATGAAGAGTTAACCAAACTGTTCTGTTGATACATACCATAATGCTGCAAATGTAAATATATGCTGCTCATCTCAGACACTGTGAAAATAAGTGTATGCAGCTGTACAGGTCTTCAGCCCTTCACTCAATTGGAAACTTAAGAGCACTGTGTATTGTCTCAGAAGATGTAAAAGGAGGTAGAGAAATTTCTTGTAAGACATAGTAGACAGCAGAGGAAACTTCAATACTCTGCCAGTCCTCCTTGCCTAGAAAGTGACATCACATGTTTGGTATTGTAGGGCTGCAGCTACTGCTATTACGACCAGGGTGGTTTTGAATATGGGAACGGTACTACGTCAGTCATCTCCTTTGATTTTCTGATTAATTTTAGAACAGAATAATGATAATGCAGGTCAGAATTCAGAGCACGTTTTGCCTCCACTTCCTTAACTAAAGGAAATTGAATTAGGAACCAGTCATAGGGCAAGGGAGCAGAAGGATGAGGTAAACATCAGCATAAAGAAAAAGCGACCAAGACTGAAGATGCTGTGACAAGGTCTTGTGCTCAGTTTGCTCGTAATGAAGAGATGGCAGAAGGTATTTGGAGCAAACAGTTGTGCCAGCCAGGTGACCTCTGCCTGTGATACAGCACCCATATATTTACATTTTCAGTTTAGGATGAATATGTTCCTATAGCAAATCTATCTCTCAAGAGCTGTTCCCAGCAGTGCTGCCCGCATGCCAGCCATCATGGTCCCCATCTAATTTCAAGACTGTGGCTTGGGACCTCTGCCCTGGCACATTGTGTATAAGTGCGTATTCTTCCACATTTGTGCCACAAACCACTGCAGTCCCTCTGTCCTTCTGTAACCCCATGTGCCAACTGCAGCGCGTGACAAACGCCTGCGGTCTGGCCACCAGCTGTGCTTAGCGTGTGGCCTCGTGAGTGGAGGTTGCAGTGCTGCGCTGGAGGCAGTGAGAGCATCCTTCTCAGAGGGCCTGCTCACCGAGGAGGTGGCATTTCCCCGGCTGCACCTTGTCTCCTCAGCCCTGCCCGGGGCGGTAACCTTGCTTTTGATTAGATATAGCATTATGGCACACAGGAGTGAAGAAACTTGTACCATCTGCACAAATCAATGCTTGCCAAGGAAGTCTTGAGAAGGAAAAAAGGACATATCCCGAGTGTGCTCATTAACTCTGGCTGCCTTCCCTTATCTCAGAAATGATAGCAAATTTGGTGCATCGTGCCAGTAGGAAGTGGGCAAATTTCTTATAGTCGGATGGAAGAACCTGTAGCTCAAGGAAAACTTTGGTATATTGTATATAAATTACATTCATGAGAGTGAGTTTTTGTTATGACTTTTCTGAATGGGTGAAATTATTTTGAAAAAGAGCTCACAGTTTGTAGAGCAGCGAGTGAAGAAGGTAGTGTTGTAAACTGAAGAGTGTTGAAATATCACACTTCCAATAAAAAAATTTTGCGCTATGTTTTTTTGAAAAATAATTCAAAGTAAAAGTATTTTTTTTTCCCCTGGTTGTTTGCGATACTAGTATGTTTGACAGTACTTCATATTTTTCACTTTCACTGTTTCTCCTGGGTTGGCAGTCAGTTTGTTCCTGTTTGTGTGAATTTATTATACAGTGACAGACTAAAAGAAACACTCCCAAAGAACTGGAAAAGATGATTGCACAGGCACAAAAGTTGGCAGGATGACTAAGAAACAGGAACAGGACGTAAAACTATATTTAATACTGTCTATAGCTCAATTTTCAGTTGATGATATCACTGTAAGTTCTTACTCATTTGCTTAATAGAATCAGAGAAACACATGATGGAAAAGACCCATTCATTCATGTAGCCTTTGTCTGTGCTGGCAAAATCCTCTTTTTAAAACATATCCAGCAGCAATTGATCCAGATGCATTGATTCACACACCAGTTAAATGTATATGTTACCAGAGGCAACCAAAAAGTTAAGACTGTTTCAGTCTGTGGCTGGATTTCAACCAGAGATTCTTGCAATAAGGACATTTGTGTCGTGGTTGTTGTTAGAGGTTAGGTACACTTCTTGCTACTCCACTAGCATCTTCCTTAAGCGCTTTGATTTTCAGAGATACTCAAGAAAGACTAGTTTCATGGTGCCATGGAACTTTCCTCATTGCCAGAGACAGGCTCTAGCCAAGCCTGTGTCCCGGGTGCATTTGTGGTTGACAAGACTGAGGCCCGTGATGAGTTCAGAGGGGTTGTTCATTCTACACTCCCAGATAATAAGAGCTCTTAGTGGCAGTTTTGAACTAAGCCTTAGAGTATGTGTTCATGGTATGTATCATTAACTTATTTGTAAATTGGAATTTTTTTTTTTTATTCCTTCCTTTCTTTAATTGAACACATTTTAAGGGAAAGCAGTTAGATATGATTAAGGTTCAGCATTAGGAATGTGTATGTATGCATGCTTTTCCTTCAGTCAATGTGTTATTTGCAGGGAAATGAGTGCTGCAGAAAGGATAGAAAATGTAATAATAATACTTTGATAAATGGTGTATGATAGTTTCACAAGTGTAACTTCGAATTAAATATTCAAATATGTTTTCAGCTGCATTATAGAATTGGTGAGACTACGTTTAATCTATGTATGGTAACAAACTTTGAGAATTAGATGATTAGATTGTCCAGAGATCCTGAGCTGCAGGCACTCAGTCCCTGTTTGTGGCTGTGGACCGTAGTGTGTGGGGAGGTGGGTGGCCCAGAAGCCTCTCCCAGCAGGGCCTAGGAGGCTGCCTCTGGACGGGTTGTGCTTGCCTCCTAAGGAAAAGCAGGGCTGTGAACTGATTCCTGGTTTTCCAGTTACCTGTCTCATAGATAATAATTAGTTCAAAGTGAGCTAAAGTGGTTATCAGATTATTCTTGAAGTGGGTGCCAGGGTACTTGTGAGAGAGCAGTGACAGATAATGGCTGGAGCAGTAGCCGGAGAAGAGGGACAAGGTAGGAATCCGGGGAGAGTGGGGAGACTGGGAGTGAGAACCAAGGGTAATTAATGTAAGAAAGATTGCTAGAATTAAAAAAAAAAAAAAAAAGAAAAGTGTGACAATTCTTTCTGTTCGATTGCTGCTTGCAGTTATAAGTCAACTCTAATTAGCAAGAAATTGCCATTGCTGGTGACAAGAAAGCCTACATTACATTGCCTTATCTTTCAGCATTTGGCTTTGGAACTTGAACATCATTTTAACAAAGTTTCTTATCAAGTGTGAATATCTAAGATTGCTTATTTCCCTTGTTTTCAAGCAAAATTAAAGGACAAAAAGTTCTGCTCTGTGGAACTACAATAATTCTGGCAGATCCATAAAACTTCTTCCACTTGAGGTAGTGGAGTAGCTGGCAGAGGTGATCTCAGGGACAAATGGGGTGTGCACTTAGCCAAGGGGTCTCAGATCTGATACTTGCTGGCAGACTAGAAGTAAGAATCAAGTTCAGTTCCAGAACGTGGACGTAAATGTGCTGTAGCAGCTGGAGACTGCCTGCTCTTCCTCACCCACAGCTCTTCCCCTCTGCTCCTACTCGCCCTGCCTCATGTTGTCCTTTGGCTGGTGACTCTACCCTGTTTAAACACACAATTACTCCTCTCCCCTGGGTCCTTCTCTTCTCTTTCTGCACCCATCTGTACCTCTCCTCATCTTCTGTCCCTGTTCCCCAAGCATGAACAAACCCAAGTTCTCCAGAACTAGCCAAGTGTTGCATGAATTTTCATAGAAATGGCAAAAATATCACTTTGATACCAAGATGAGTCATTTCCCAGACTTAGAGCTCACTCCAAACACTGAGGTTTGAGAGTCCTCAACATACAAGATTTTTTAAATATTACTGAGTTATATTTTTTATTCCCTGATCTTGTTATCAGAAATGGATGAACTTTTATGACTGAAACTTTCTAATACTGTTCAAGCACTGCATAAGTGGAAGTGACAAGCACCTTAGCTGTAGGCGTCACTACAGTAAATATAGATCTTCTCTGTACCCCCATAGTAGAAAAAAAAGTGCACCTGCCATGGCACACCCTCACACACACACACACCCTCACACACACACACACACACACACACTCTCTCTCTCTCTCTCTCTCTCTCAATTTTGATATTAGTGGGAGTCACTGTTACCAGATGAGGAACATAGAGGACTTAAATTCTGGACACCTGAGACTTAAGCTTGACTCTGTTACTGACCTTCTCACTGACCTGGATCAGTTGTTTCACATTTCCCAAGTCACTTCCCTGTGTCAAATTTCCCCACTTTTTAAAGAGCTGTGAATAAACTGTATGACTGAAGTGTTACGTGCTCATTCACTCATTTATTCATTAATTTATATTTTCCTTCTTGAAAATATGGCACAATGAAAGAGATGTGTGTCTCAGATAGCTGTGCTGGCCTCACTGTAAGAGGCTTTAATTTATCAAACCCAAATGTTAATCCCATAGTGGGGAAAAATACACATATGCACTGTCTTCAAAAGAGTCTAGTCTGGAATAAAGCGGCTGACAATGTTTATAAATCTGTGCTGTTTCAAATGTTCTCCAGCTTCATTTTTTTCCTTAACAGCTAACACTTATCTTCAGCTGAGTTTTGAGCTAACACCTCCAGCTTGTCACAGCTCAGGCCACCCCGCACACTTTCAGTGAAGTGTTACCCTCCCTCTCATCACAGCTGTGTCGCCGAGGAAGGCAGAGTCAGGCACAAGGACTGAAGAGTTGGGAGGGGAAATCTCGGTTTGTTCTTCTAATTCCCGTACTGATTGGAAAGAATGACCTGGGCAAAGCCTTTTTTTTTTTTCTCTGATTCCCATGAGTTCTCTTGAATCAACTTAAAAATAAGTCTCGTTGCCTTATACGGTCTTTTGTATTCTTCCTATTAGGCAGTGGTTTTCCTTCGTATGTTAAATGTGGCTTGGCTGTTAAGTCTGGATGTTTAGAACACAGTTGAAGGTCCAATTGCTAGTTTTAAAACTGGGACTTCGTCTCCCAAGTGACCCAGCTGTTTTTAAAAATCTCTCAGTATGAGATGGCTGCTAGGCTAACAGAGTCGGGTTCGTGGTGCCTGTATCGCAACGCTGTGACAAGATGGAGCCCTGCTTATCCCTTTGAATCTTATGATTTGCATAGGAGACTTAAACGGGTTTGGTTTGTGTGAGTGTGGAGTGCAGCTGCTCTAGGGCTACCCACAGAAGAGTACAGGCTAGTTGGCTTTCTTAGCTGTGTTTTACTCTGCAAACTTCATATCAGTAAGAAAATTAATGCTTTGGGTACTTAACATAAGGCTAAGATAAGAAAGAAGGTGTGAATTCTCAGAAAGTTCTCAGAAAGTTACCATATTTTAAAGGGGGTTTTTTTTGGGGTGGGTGAAGGAGGTTTTATGTACTGCAGATGAGCTCTATGTCTGTCACCAAATTACATAGGATGGCACAATCCTTCCTCTGACACTTGAGAGACTGAAAAATTCCATTCTGAGAGCAGCAGTGCGTTCCAGCCTTGTCATTAATGTGTGGGATTATCCACGAAGCATGTATGGGCAGTGTGATGCATAAGCTTATGAGATACGTGCAAAGTGGAAGTCAAGCTTCCAGCATTCTCATGAGGCGTGATTAATTCTTGATTCATGCTGGACTGAGCAGAATAAAGGGGCCACAGTGCTTGCAGAAATTATGCCCTGAAGGTGGGGTACTGATCCCAACATCTTTTGTTCCATCAGCTTGCAGCTGGAAGTTAGATATATACATTAGAAGTTAATCAGATATAGGTTTTTCTCACCCCCAACACCTCCTCATAGAATGTCTACAGGTAAGTTAAAGAGGGAAAGAAGGAGGTAAAAACTGTCTCTCACTGTATGGCTGTTTTTATTCCAACCTATTTCTGAGCTCTGCAATGTATTCTGCTGCCAGGGTTGTCAGTCAAGCAGGAAAAATTGAAGTTGATTTCTTTTGTGCAACAGCTGCAGAACCAAGAGATGCTGAGGGCAATGGTGAAGAAAGCAGAGCTGGAAATCAATGGCAAAATGATTGAAACAGTGAAGAGGCTTGAAGATCCTGTGCAGCGACAGCGCAACCTGGTGGAACAAGAAAGGCAGAAATACCTCAACGAGGAAGAAAAGATTGTAAAGAAGTTATGGTGGGTTGAGAAACCTCTTAGAATTTGTTGCTTTTGCCTGTCTTTTTCTTCTGTAAAGTAATAGCTTCCCCCACTGTCTTCAGTGAAACTGCACCTGTGTACGCTCTTTTAGCTGGGTTTCCTTGCACTCATATTGGCTATAAAACTGTGTCTATGGTGTATCACTGGTCCTAACTGGGAGTCTTTCTTAGCACAGCCCATTGGTAAGTCCCACCAGTACAAAGGGTTTCAACCTCTTCAGAAGCCCTCTGTAAAGGGACAGATGACTATAAGGAACGTGAGCACCTCCTCCTTCTGAAAGCCTTCCCCTATCCTAGTTCTCACCTTCAGCTTTATGTATTACGTTTTAGGGAAGGAGGAAGGAATTTCCTCAAGAACAAATGGATGCAAAAGAAGGTAATGCATTTGGCTTTAAGTATGAAAATTAGGTTTCAGTAGTAAGTGCTTGGCTATTGCACGGGAGATGTACAGGAAACTCATAAATAGGAAATTGAAGTTTAACTGTAATCCACAATGCCAGTCTCCATCTAAAATTTACTCACTGGGATTTCCTTACACTAAACTGCAGTAAAAAAAACGCTTTTTGTTGTTGTTGTTGTTGTTGTTGTTGTGGCTCTTTTACAAAGGCTCTTTGTAAAACTTTTCTTTCCCCCAAACTTTGGCCTACCAAGACTGGTGGGACCCAGTTGTTTATTTTAGTCCATGTTCAGAGTCAGCAGGAGGCAATGAAGCTGAAATCAATAAACAATTTAACTAGTTCTAAAACTCACATTTGTAGGATGCCATATAACTAATTATTCCTCATTACTGCATTTAGTTCACACCTGAAGAATTACTCCATAATAGAGCAAAACTTTATAGTCAGTTTGTCATTGGAAATGATGATTGAAGAGCCACAGGAGCAGAGTTATTGACAGTGAAGGAGAGTAAATCTTTCCTGTTGATCAATGTGTTGTCAGACGAGTAAGATTTGTAATAAAAATGGTGCATCTGCAAAGACAAACTAGAATGTTACTAAGGGAGTGTATGTTTTCTGTGAAGAAGAATTGAATGTGTAGTAATAATCCATGTTGGTGTATATAATCCTCTCAGCTGGTTTGTAGTCTTAAAGAACATTGTGTTGCAGTCTTAGTATCTTCTGTGTGTCATTTTACTCCTGCGTACCTCATTGCCTGCTTTCTAGATTTTTTTTCCTCTGTGGAAAGAACAATTTGTGTGATGGCTGTTGATAGCATTGCCTCATAAAATGGGTACCGAGTGAGGTCAAGTGCAAATGGCATTAGTTGTTACAGCTGTTCATTTAGGATACAACTTTGATTGCAATATGGTTCTGTTTTATCAGGGTTTGGAATTTTTTCTGTTCAGAGTTTCTGCTGCTTCTGTGCTACTTCATTTGTTAATGTTACGGGAAAGTAAGATAATAAAGTTAGATAATTCATATGCTATAAATGTTAATTCAACCCTTTTAGAGAGACATGCTAGAAACAAATGTTAAATCACAAACAATAATTTTTCATCAGCTGTGTCAAATGAGATTTCTTTGTCATGTATTTGCATGTTTGTAGGATCAGAGCCCAAAAGAAAAAACACATCTGACAACAATGCTTTAAGTTCAACAGCTGATGGCTGTTAAAAATGAAGAGCATACATCACAAAATCACATATAAAATGTCACTGGCAGTATTCAGAAAAAGGTTAACATTCCTATATCAGCACTTTCAATTAAGCTGACCCCAGTGCAGATGTATAAACAAGTGCAAAGCAACAGGGCAAATAATTACAATTTCTTAGTCTTGCCCTCTTTCTTAAATCATAAGAGTAAATCAGTAGACTGGCTTCATGCAAGACAGGGAGCTTAAGGATTTCTGCAATACTTACAAAAGTGTATTTACGGCTCTGAAGTGGTAAATCTCAGCTTAAAAACCTCTTCTTTCTGCAATTCTGAAGATTGTCGCTGGGAAATAAACAAAAATATTGGCGGTTTCATGTTGTAAACAGCAGAAATGTCAGTGTACATTTCAGAGCAAGTTTTCTGTTGAGCAGCTTATTCAGCATGGTGCCTACAGAAGTGTGCCCATCTGAGTCACAGCTGTAGCAGGATTACAATTCAGAGATATTTACTGAAAACTAAGAAACACTCTTAAACGTAGTGTTTATTCACACTTGCAACAGTGAAATACTTACTCAGAATTAACTGGGTAGCTTTTCTTCTATCTGGTCTTTTGATTCAACATTAGAGATGCCCATATATAACACTTTTGGGGTTGTAGATACTGGCCTTAAAATTTACCGGACCAAAGACAAATTATGATGATATGACACATTGACTAATGAAGTATTTATGTTGTATGGAACATGTTACAGGTATGACTACTATATGTTGTAGATTATTGTAAGCATTTTAATAGAGAAGGTTTTATAAGCACAGTACTTAAAATGTAACCACATCGAAGATATCTAATTGGATATGATCCATAATAAGTTACAATTCCTATTTTGTTAGGAAAAGTATCAGACTTTTTTACAAGAATAACCGTGCTCAGTAAAAACAAAACAGCACTCTTGGCGAGCCACTACTAGCAGATACTTTGGAAAGGATATAAGAACATGGCAAAAAAGCTCAAAGCGCATCTCCTTGCATTAATGACTTGTAGCTCCAGGATTTTCCAGGTCAGAGATGGTATCTTCATATACAAAAGCTCTGCATGGATTGTTTACTTTTCATGAACTTACGCATTTTTTTAAATTTGTGTAAACTAGGTTGTGTACAGCATCTAGGCACAAGGAATTCTATACAGTAATTCTTTTTTGGGTAGAAAGAACCTATTTGATTTTTAATCTTTCATATGTCAATCAATCCCCAAACTCTTAAATTATGCACAGCAGAATATTCACCCTCTCCATGCTAGTTGTGACGTTACAGATGGTTGCCCACTCCATTTTCTGATCATGCCTTTTCCAGCCTGAAAAGTCCTGGTCTGCTTAGTTGCTCCTCTTGTAGAAGTCATTCTCTACATTTCATCATCCTGTTGCCTTTCTGTATGCCCTTTCTAACTCCAGTGTACATCTGTGAGATGGGAATGGGGAGAGAGGAGAGCCCTGCAACAGCTATATCGGATGTAGGCACACCATGACTTCAGGCAGTGGTATCGTGATGGTTCCCCTGTCCTCATGTTGCACATCACATGAGCTTTCCATTACAAATCCAACATCTCACAAGGGATAATTATCAGTTCAAAGTTCATTATTGTGTAAAAAAACTTGGGGGTTTGGGAGGTTGTTGGGTTTAGGGGGGTTGGTTTTGGTTTTATATTTCCTCTTCTCATGGGCATTACTTTACATTTATTAGGAGTTAATTTAATCTTTGGGTTTTTTCCTGGTCAGTTAGTATCAGATGGTCCATCTGCAGCTCTCTGCATTCACCTTTCATTTTCATTCCTCCAAATAATTTAATATCCTTTTGAGATTTTTTTACTATACTACCCATCCTCTTTTCTAAATAATTTGTATGTTGAAAAGCACCAGCCCTAGCACTGATCTCTGTGGAACACACCAGCAAACTACATTCATTGAGTAAGCTGTTCATTGATCCCTTCCCTATACTTCCAGTACTGTATCCATGAGAGTATTTCCTCTCTTGTCCCATGGAAGCTTTGCTTTCTTGAAAGCTTTTGCTCAAATACCTTGCCAAAAGCCTTTTGGTCTATAGCTTGTCCTCATGCTTTTGTTGTTTCCTTGCGTATTTGTGAAACTTACCTTTTCTTTGCACAAATCACATTAACTCCTCCCTAACACATATTTATCCATTGGTCCACTAATTATTTATTGTTTATTCTTTATTTGGCATCTAGCAATTACACCAGTCTGTGTGTCAGTCTCACCAGAGTATGGTTCCCTGGACAGCCCCATCCCCTTTAAAAAATTTATTTGTATCATCTATGACACCTTCGACTACTCTGGCACCAAAGCAATTTTAATCAAGAAGCTAGATTCTTAGCATTAATAGTTAGACTGTTTCACTCTCGAGTTGCTGTTGAACTCCAGGGCAAATACCATCTGGCCTGGGTGATTTGTTACTATTAATTTTGTCAGTTCATTCTGTAACCTGTTCTACTGATACTGCAATCTGAGACACATCCTCTGATGCTTTTTTGCCTAAAGAAAGATCTCAGCATAAGAGTTTGCCTCGGCTCCCCTGTGTAAAACATAGATGCAGAAAAAATCGTTTATCTTGTATTAGCCTTCTGAAACTGCATTAATGCGAGTACCTTGTTAATTGGGTTTGCTCAGTCCAATCTATAAAGCCAAGTTGTTTCCCCAGTTACAGAAAAGAAATGCTGGAAACTGCTGGATCTGTTTCAAACTTTGACTCCTGAGGGCTGAAGTTTCTTTTCCCTTTTAGTTAGCAATATGAGGCAGTGTAAGATGGTATCCCCTGAGTAATTTCAGGATCAGTTGTCTTGTTTGATAGAATCACTGTATGGAATCAAAGGGGTTTATGATGAGCCTTCCATGTCTGCTCAAAGAACAAAGGGGAAAAAAGCCATTGTCTGCTACCTGGAAGTCTTTCCTTTATCCCTACATTTCCAATGGTCATAATCCTACCAAAACATCGTAACATTGTTCTGTGTTTGTTCCTTTCTCTTCTTTCCACCCATGAGCAAATTTAAGCTTCTGCTCTTATTTTTTTTTTGTTGCCTGGTGGATGCCAGTATCTGGGAAGCTGCTTTTCCAGTGCTGATCTACAAAAGGGAGATGGGGGCCGGCAGGGGAGGGAGCCTGTGATTCCCAAAGTAGGGCTGCCGAGCCTGAGTGCCAGTGTCAGGGCATTAAGAGTAGGGGGGATGCATGATTGTAGAGCACCGTTCTGGAGGACAGGAGCCTTTGCATTGCAGCGAGTGACAGAAAGCTGAATTCTTTTTCCAGCTCCTTCCTAAACTGTATCTGTGCCCTTTATTGCAAAGGCAGACAGACACAGAGACCGCAGATATCTGCAATATTGCAGCCTCTTCCACTGGAAAAATATCCCGAGAAACGTTCCCTTGCTGCCATCGTGTGGGCCCTTGGATTGTTTCCTCCAAGTACGCTTGTGCTAGTGGAAATCGTGACTCCCCCAGTCTTTCTCAAGGCAGAGTCTTTGGGAGAAGTGGTCTTAAAATGGGAACAGGATCGTTTACCTCCACTTGTTATGATCTGTTCAGAAGCAGCTTATGAATCTTAATTCAAAACTGGTTTATAGTTTCTAAAGTCCCTAGTATTTGGATTGAAATAAACTCTTTTCTGTGTGCACTTGTGTCACACTTCTGTGTGACTCTGCTTCCACTTTAAATTGACCTAAATGTGGAATGGTGCTGCAAGGGATTTTCCCTTTTCTACCCCATTACAAGCCACCCACTCTTCTCTTTTCCTCCTCATGTCACCTATCCATGGAGATGGATCTAGGAAGTGACCTGGCTGAAAAAAAGTAATTTTCTGCTGGATTTCTGTGGCAATGCTGGCACAAGGGAAATGCATGGCAACGCAAGGCCTGTGGCTGGTGCAGAAGGCAGGCTTACCCGAACCCTTTTCAGGCAATCAGCCACATCTTGGTTCTCTTACAGCAGCAGCAAAACTGTGCTTGAGTGGATGTGAGAAATGAGGCCCAAAGTTAGGCTGAGTAGCTGACTGGTCAGTTCAGAGTTTGCTTTGCATTGGTTTCTACCATGTAATTAAACTGCTTCTCAGAATATTCCAGTTAGTAAATTTGGTATCTTAGTAGAGGCGGATTTCTCTTAGAATAAATATTTAAGAGATTATCCTTTTAAGGTATTCACATGGATGTTTGTGCAGTTGCATATAATGCATTTCAGGGTTTTTTTGAGAAATTTTTAAGCTTCTGTGTGGAAACTCCAGATAAAGTAATGTGGTCTCAACCTTAAATAGAAAAAGAAGTGGCTTTCCCAAAACAAAAATAAAGTTATGTGTCTGAAGGATTGTGAAAATTTATGCGAAGTATGGAAGCACTGGAAAAAATACTGGGAGAGGTGATCAGTAAGCACCAGATGGAGCCAGAGGAAGCACGGGGCAGCACTTGTTGGAAGAAAACATCTAAAGTGATTCATTCTTGAATCCAAATGCTGAGCGAGAGCTGCACACAATGCACACTTGCTATTTCAGTCTGGCTATTCGTGGAAATGGGACCCTGTATCCTGTCTAGCAGGACCCAGCAGATAAAGAGGGTTGCATCAAGGGGCCATTAGTGCCAGTTTTTGGGTTGTTACTTCACTGTTGGGCATTCCTTTGCATGTCATCAGCAATGAGAAAATGCAAGGCACAAACCAGTACTGGATGTAGTGGTACAGTACAGGATGTGCACCCCAGAGGGCTGGCTGGCTGTTAGATGTGTTTCACCACCCCTCCTGCCTTTGTAGCGCAGCTGCCCTGAGGTCAGTACGCTCTGCACATCTGCAGCCTGTCAGAGAAATCCATGACTTGCGCTAGTTACAAGCCTGTTCCTGTGCTGTGAGTGTCCAGCATCCTCCCCTCATGCACCCTCCTGTTTTTTTCAGCCTGTGGTGTCAGATTTAAAGACGCCACAGTTGAGGTTTCTTGTTTAGTTTAGTCCATTCATTTACATATATTTGATTGTAATGTGAAAGTCTTGCTTACGTTTTATGTCTGGTTTTTTTCTGTTTTGCCAGTGAACTGGAGGCATTTGTTGAAGACCTGAAGAGAGACTCCACTGCTTCAAGCAAGACAGTTACGCTGAAAGATGTTGAAGATGGAGCCTTTCTTTTGCGTCAAGTGGGAGAAGCTGTTGCCACCTTGAAAGGTATGTGCTTTCCCTTTTTACTTTTGATTCTTCCCCTTTAACCACAGTGGCTGAGAACAATTTTGCCTTTGATCTGAGGGCATTAATTTTCACTCCAAAAAGATTTAAAATTTGAATTAAGGATCTTGTTGCATGGCCCCTGGAAAAAGGCAGACACTCAACTATTTAACATTCACCCCATCATCTGTTTCTGCCCAGGGCTTTTATCATTTCCTCTTGAGCTTCACAGTTGTTGTCTTTACAGGAGAGTTCCCAACATTGCAGAATAAAATGCGTGCGATCCTCCGGATTGAAGTAGAAGCCGTCAGGTTCCTAAAGGAAGAACCACACAAGCTAGACAGCTTGCTGAAACGTGTGCGCAGCATGACCGATATCCTTACCATGCTCAGGAGGTGATTTCTTTGTCTTCAAAACTAAAGAATTTCCTTAAGCAGGGCTGGAACAGCTTTCAAGTTTGGGTCTCTCCCTCTCCTCAGGCAATTTTCAGAAATGCAACGTGCTTGCAGTATTTTATAGATTCTTCCTAGAGCTCTGAAAATCAACTGTGCTCTGTGCAGTGGTTTTGTTCTGACCAACAGCCCCAGTCATCAAGATCTTATGAGTGAAACTAGCTCCCTCTGAACTCAACACTGCTAGATTTGGGAGGTAACCAGGATGAGAATGCTTACAGAGTCACATCAGTCCCATATCTGAGCTAACGAACTCCATTTACAGCAATCTAAGCTAATAGAAATATTCTCTGACACTGTAACATTCATCCCCAAAAATGTAACAGTAAGAAATAAAACAGGAAAATATTTTAAGTGGATAAAGATAGCCTAAACCTTCTGAAAGAAAGAAATATTTTTCTATATAGTTGTGAATTCATGCAAGTTCTTTATTCTGTTCTTTGAAAGGAAGATGCGTTAGAGGAAGTTGAAATATTAGATAAAATTTGTGTCCACTAAGTCCCAGTGTTTAGCTATGTTTGTCAGAACATATGAGCAGCAAATGACTGCTGATTTATATGAGGCAATAGGCCCTGGATTTAATTCCTACTCAAAACCAGTGAATTGGGCCAAACTGTCAGTAGTGGTGGTCTCAACTTTACTTCAATTACAAGAAAGTGTAAGTGCTAAGCCTATTGTTGCTACCAATATTCTAAGGAATGTAGGGTTGTCATCGTTTCCATATATCCTGGAGAATATGTAAAATGGATTTGCCAGTACTGGCAGATGGATAAAATGGTTTACTTAACAGGTCTTCTAAGAGCCGTCACTTATTTTTCCATGTAGATAAACATCTATATCCTTTCATGTTAGTTTCCTTTTCTTAAAAATGACTACCGTTATTTCCTGTCTCGCCCTGTTTGGGAGAAAAAACAATAAGCTATGCATGCCAAAGTTTTACCAAATGTAATTTTTTGCAGTGAAATTACGTATTAAGCCTCATAAAGTCTGTTTCAGTGATGGAAAAAGTGATGGCATTTGATGGCTAGCTACACTCTGAAGCTCAGCTATTTCACAGCTAGCTGCCAGAAATAGTTGACTCTTTACATCCTCCACTCATTCTACCCCAAACTCTTGACAGACAAGCAGTTGGCCAAACTGCTACCTCACACTCTATGTAACTGCCACTTTTTGTGCTAATAGTCCAGGGATATCTTGTTTAGCCAGATACAGTGTATAAAATTTAAATCCACTGATTTCCATTCTCCCTCTAAAATCAACCCACTGTAACTCATGGTTTGGTCAAAAAGTGCCAGTACATCCATGAACATTTGTAAGCATTTTAAAAGGCAAACCCTTCCTAATAAGAGTGGCTTCTTTAAAACTTGAGTCTCTGAGTCTGAGATAAAGCTATAAAATCACACAACTGAGAGCATCAGGAAGAAAAAACACCATGTTGATGATGTTGATATATGTGTTTTCCCCTTGCAAAAGTTTATTGTTAAATATTGCTCACAACTTCCCTGTATTCTAACCATGTGCCATGCTGTCGTGTTCAATTTGGCTGGACAGACATGTTACAGAAGGACTGCTGAGGGGTGTGGATCCATCCCAACCTGTGCAATACTCTGCTATGGAAAAGGCCACTGCAGTTGATGCTCTGAAAAACCAGGAGGAGCTCAAGCATGCCCAGGGACAAGCACAGCAAAACCTCTCAGCAATCACATCAGAGTCCCAGGTGTCATCAGTCAAGTCAGAAGTTGTCCCCTTCTCAACAATGACAGTCCATCATGTGCAGAGCTCGCCTGTTGTCATCCATCAGTCTCAGCACTCATCAGCCCTGGTCAACCATGCTCAGGGTTCACCCACTGCAGCCACCCACAGCGAAGGTGTGCTGGCAGGTGGCCACCTCTCGGCCACCCCACCAGTGCCCCCACAAGAGCCCGCAACAGGATCCCAGCCCGCACAAACCACGCCAGCACCACAGGTCTCTGTCAATGGCACCACCATGCAAAGTCTTTTCATTGAGGAAATTCACAGTGCAAGTACCAGAAACCGAGCTGTATCAATTGAGGTACGGTGTATTCTACTCAACCAGTTGTCCTCTCTTTGGGTCTGAGATCCCAGGCTCACTCTTGAGACTGAAGGTGAAATTTCCAAATGCATTCTGGGGATTTATATGCTTAACCCCTAATTACACCGTGCACTTCTGAAGATACCCTCTGATTTTAAATGCAACAGGATAACACCATGTAACCAAAATGAGTAACTGTGGTTTTTAAATGACCTTTATTAAAAAAAACAAAAAACTTTTTAAGAATACCTTCTTTTTGAACAATAACATATGATTCTCTAGCAACACTTGCATCAGTGGATTTCATTCACTCTTTAAATCTCCATATCCCTCATTATAGAGAGGTAAAAGCGACAGTGTGAAGCTCCAGTGGTTTCACACAGAGATATTGAGAAAAATCCAAAAGCGAACTCTCATGTCTTATTACAGACATGCCCTTTAATCAACAGTGCTATAGTAAGGCAGCGACCCAGATTTAAATTTTGCCTTTGTTCCTTTAGTGAGCAATGGCCACTGTCAGCCTGTCGTGTGTCTGCCATACCTGGCACAATGGAAGTCAGAACCAGAGTACAATTAGTGTTAATGTATTTCCTCTAGTTGCTGACTAGAACTGGAAGAGTCTATCCATATTGACTTATAATGTTTACACATGGATTTTTTTTT
>VXBL01009297.1:1335102-1350611 GCA_013400195.1 Aramus guarauna
GGTCTCTCCTCCCAACTAGCAAGCCATAGGACAGGAGGAAATGGCCTCAACTCTGCATTCCCTTTATAAAATCATGAAGGCAGTGGATAAATCTTGATCAGATCCTGGAGGTCTCAGCCTGCCCCATGGGCTCCAAGCTGCAAACTTGCAGCCTTTCTGGTCCTTCCATCTAGGTCAGCGGCTCTCTCCCTGAGCTTGTTTCAGTTGCCCATCTCTAACTCCACTGTGTCCTTCTGGAACTGCATGCTGCACTCAAGGTATTGGCATGCCAAGGTTGTAAACAGCTGCAAAATGATGCCCTGGGGCTTGTGTACACAAATTCATATAGAATTTGGGAAGAATATTTTCAGATCCAGCATTTTGTTCTGGGCACACCTTTAACACTGGCAAGTTGTGGCTGCTTGGCTTCACAATATGCAGGATTAAAATAAATTCTGTTGAACCTCATAAAATAATTTTAGAAGTCTGGCACCGTTCAGTGAGGTTACTGGCTATCAACACAATTATCTTGTATAATGTGAGGTTACTGGGTATCAACACAATTATCTTGTATAATGTGTGGCATAAATAGAAAATGTCAGTGAAAATAAATACCATATGGGTGCAGTGAGCTGTGACATCTTAAAAAGTGCAGAACACAATAACAGAGAAGTTTTGTAACTCACATAGTTAACTAATCCACTTCTAGAATACAATTTTGCACAGTGTGTAGCCAGCAGATTTAAGGAGAAATTTGATGAGATTGAGACATTTGCCTTCTGTTGTACATAATGAATCCTGTAATAGTAACATAAATAAGGGAACGGCAAAACTTTTCCTTAATATCTGATTAAATATTTCACATGCTACACAACTCTTCTATGATTCAAGATGAAAATTTCAGTATCAGTCTACTGTAGACTAGAAAACTGAGCAACATAAGGAAAGAGAGACCACCAACCTACTAATATAGTGCATAAGACATTTTGGCCATAAATTAGCAGAGTGCTCTGTTGGCTTCACTGCAGAACCCAGATGATAGATCACATTGCCAGAATACGTTGTATCAGCCATCCTCCACCCAGAACCCAATTAAGAAACTTTTTTCCCCTGCAAAGCACAAAACAAAGTTAAATCACACACTTCGTACAATTTTGCTGATGACTCTGTAAATATTTCTTTAATACCTTGACTCTAACTCATCTTTGTTATCAAGATTGATTGGTGAAAAATATGGAGAATGTCTCTAGCATGTACATTAGACATTGGGCTCCTTCATCTCTCTTTGTGCCTTCATATGCAAGAATGCCCTGATTTTTGCAAGTGCTGAGCAAACAGTATCTTCCATTAAAGACAGTTTGCTTCTTTGACTACAAAGGCTGCCTCAGGGCAGACATTATCATTTTGAGATAGTTTTAAGACATGTTGGATTTTTTTTTTTGGTGCAAGTAGAAATTTGTGTGGTGGGGGAAATGAATTCCAGTCTGGTTGTGCCTGTTGAAGAATGTTTCAGTTCAGTGAAATGGCTGGCTATGAACAACTCCCATTTTGTTCACACAAGTGCTGAGCCCTTTGGCACCAAAGAAGGTTCCATGAAGTAGCATTTTTGATCATGGTTAGTCTCTGAGTGAATTGTACTTGTCCATTTACTCCTTCCTCTGTAAATATGCTAGAACTCAGCCATAAGAAAAAAAAGGAAAAAAAAGTATTAGAATGAAGTCTTTTCCTTAATTTCTTTTCCTCCAAAGTTTTTTTTTTTTCTTTTTCCCTTCCCATTTAGATTAGGGAAATAAATTGTTTAATAAAGAAAATAGAAATCCAGCTTTGAAGTTTTACATCTTGCCTGGTTTTGTTGCATTGACTGTCAGCAAACCCCATCACAACTTCTCCTTAATGACTCCAGTTAAGGGCTGTGAGGGGAATAGTTTTTGATAGCCTGGGCACCTGCCACACTCACTGATGATTTCTCTTGCCTGTGTTCCCCTTTTTTATTGCCCATTTTGAAGATGGAGCAGTCTAATGTAAAGTGCATCTGGAAATTCACTCTTGCTGCAATCCTGCGAGTGAGTGCCAGATAACCAGGGAGGGCGATAATACAACAGAGCATTTCTTTAAGCTTAAGCAATTTCAAAGAACATTTGAGCTAAGAAGGGAACAAAGATGACGCCGGGTCAGACCAGGGCTCTGTCCAGCCCCAGGGGCCAGCTGGCACGTCCGAGGAGCCTGAGACAGCCTCAGGAGCGGGTAGTTATGCAATGACTTGCCCAGAGGGAATACTTAGCCCTAAACAGCTGGGTAATCCCAAAAGCAGGAGATTTTATCTTTCTGGGTTATATTTATTCCAGCTGCTTATATAACATTGAGTAGCTGCAGCAAGGTCATTCTCTCACTCTTGAAAACAAACATTGTCACCAGCAGTGTGGAAGTGGTGGCTGTTGCCATGTATGATCCTCAGCCTGTGACCAGAAACACACAGGGACAGGTCACAAGCAATGTAACGCTGCTTCTGGAAAAAGGTCATCCAGTGACAGTGGGGAAGAGGCAGTGGCAGCTGGGTGGGGAAGCGTCATGGTGGGGAAATACCAGTTTGAGAAACTGGTCTTCTCTTGGAAGACTCTTCTCAGAAAGCAAGGGTTTTCCTGTGCAAGTGCAGCACTGTCTGCTTTTGTTGAAGGTGTTTCCGTTTAAATCCCAAATGTGTTTCTAATCATATATATTCAGCAGCAGATCCTTTTAAGACTTTTTTTTCCTTTCCAATTGAGGCAGGGATGCAAATATTTTTTCCCCTCCTGCACCTATGCTCACTTTGTGCTGCTCTGTTTACTTGCAGAAGAAGTTCCTGATGGAGAACAGGATAATGACAAGCTGACCAAGTCTCCACCTCCTCCACCTCCACGGCGCAGCTACCTGCCAGGGTCAGGACTAACCACAACCAGATCAGGAGAGGTCATCTATGCAGCCAGAAAAGAGGCTGCTGCTGTCAAGGTTTGATGATTCAGACTCTGGGCAATCAGTCTGTTGATGAGTGGCTGGCACAGAGAAATATTCCCAGGCTTGGTCTGTGTCTGTAAACCACAAAGTAAGTTGAGACAGAGCTACGTCCTGGACAGCTACTGAAACTGCTTGACAGGAAACGCTACTGTTAGGCCAAATGAACAAGTAAGGTTTGATCAGTTCTGTTTACAGGAGTCTTGCTGCTCTTACCTCCTAGAAATGAAGACAAGTCACAGGCTGCTTTCATTTAGAGTGGTAAGAAGATTAAAAATAAAAGCACGCCTTACACAGATGGGAAGATCAGCTCAGATTTGAGGGCGTTTTTACAGAAATGTTGCAAATTAGTTTCTTTGGGCTTCCTTCCCCCATCTGTTCTGTTCCCTGAAGGAAGTAGAGAGAAGTCCAAGTTAGGAAGCTTTTTATCCTGTGCACATGCTACCACATCAACAATGTTGGTTGCTTTTGAGTTGATGAAGTAGCAGTCTCCTCAAAAAGGAAGAGAGGGACCTTGCAGCAGGGGAATTCCTGTAGTGCTGAATTTTCTGTATTTGCTTTGCATCAGCAGGGCCCTACCATATTGTCTGTCTGTGCTTTCTTATCCCCTGACAGGAATGCAGTGAAGATGCTGGGCAAACAGCACAATCTAAAGCCCCTAAAGAGGATCAGGCATTGTCTCGGAGCACTGGGCATGCTGTAGCATCAGCTGCAAAAGATGAAGAGGAAGAGGAAGGAGATAAAATAATGGCAGAATTACAGGTATGCCCTTTAAGTTGCACATGAAGAGACCTGTGCCCAATCTCACTTCTAGGGCCTCGGCACAACTTCTAGCTCAGAAAGTGAAGGAAAGTAGGTTTGCCAGTCTCACCTGATCCCACTCTGTTGCACTGGGTGGTACACGTTTCATAAGCAGCACCCAAATTTTGTTCAAGACATCTGGAGCTGAGAGAGTGGTCAAGAATGCAGTGGTTACCACTGGAGAATCTTACACATGTAGATGGGACAAGTGAAATATTGGTGTGCATCTGGTGTGGTTGTCCCTGGCCTAGCATTTCTGACTTAGTACCAGGGTGGCAAGGTGCTGAGAGCCTGTCATTTGTGTTAACGTTGGTGGGAACAGAGAATAGAGGGTCTGCTCCTGGCGGGTTGTGCTCACTTGTTCTGTGCCGCAGTCCAATGTTTCCTGGAGTGTTTAAACATTGAAACATTTGCTATTCCCTGTTGTGTAATTGGTACATTACTCTGCCAATGGCACAGACGTAGTGTTCTCTTGCTGGTCCTTCACTTAATAGCACATAGGTTGGTTTAGTTCGGCGACAGCAAAGCTGCAGAAAAAGCCAACTATTCCAGCTATCATCAGCGAGCTCCAGCTTCCCAGGGGCACCCTCTGTCCTCTTCCATGCCCACATGAGGACAGGAGATGTGGATCAGCTTAACTGGCTGTAACTACTGATGTTGGGGTGTCTGAGAGCACTT
Organism: Aramus guarauna; assembly: GCA_013400195.1. Taxonomy (NCBI): domain Eukaryota; kingdom Metazoa; phylum Chordata; class Aves; order Gruiformes; family Aramidae; genus Aramus; species Aramus guarauna. The sequence continues at coordinate 1,339,549 of VXBL01009297.1, forward strand.
GTCACAACATGAGATGATCCTGCTGTCCACCTGCCGAAAGGTGGGTTTGGTGCTGCCCAGGGAGTGTTTGCAGCACAGGAGATGTGGATGTTAAGCAGCAACTGTTACATGTGATGGGTGCACCCTGCTCAGCTCTCACCCACCAGCGCTTCAGACAGCTGGTTTGCAGGTTCACCTGCAGTGGTTTACCCTTGTCCCCTGTGTGTGCGCTGATGGCTAGTGCAACAGGAGAGCTGGGGACAGTGAAACTGTCACACTGTCTCCGGTCTGCAGGAAAGCAACCCGGCTGCCTTGCAACTGGTGACAATGAAATGGAGCTTAAGGCTGGAAAGGGAGAGCTGAGGGGAGCTAAGGAGGGAAAATAGGCATGGTAGCTGAACAGGGAATGGGTGTTTAAATGCTAGTTTGGGGGACAAGCAATGCTTATTCTAAACAAATACCAAAATAACAGGTATATTTTAGAAGGTTGTCAGAATACCATGTTTTAGAAAGGGCAAACTGCTTGATCCGGGAGCTACAGGCTCATTAGTCTGATATGAGTCACAGCAGAATAATGGAAAATCAGGTACGGGATTCAATCGGTGAAGAACTAAAGTACAGACGTAAACAGTTATGATAGTAAACACGATGTAATGGAACACAAATCTGTCAAAGCAAACAACACCCTTTGATCAGGTAACAGGTTTGCTTAAACTGAATTGTATACCTATAAACATTTTTGTAAATCATTTGATCAAACATCATACAACATTCTGATAAAAATCTGGCACCATAGAGTAGACAAAAAAACCCTATCATAGGACAATTGAGAGCTGTGTGGCTCTAAAAGTGCTGCTCTTGATGCAGGTGTTTATAGTCAGGTCCCGTAGGGATCAGCTACAGGCCCAGTGTCACTCTGTGTTTTCATCAACAGTCTGGAAATACATTTAAAATCCTTACTCTTTAAATCAGCTAAATTCAAACTAGTGAAGTATGAGAGCAGGGAGATGATAGCAATCACTTAATGGTCATAATACATTTGCTGCAATATAAAGTCTACATGAAGAACAACAAAATACAGAGCAGACCACAACTACATGTCTTGGAAGGAAACAGGAGTTGCGGTAACAAGTTGACCAGATCAGTGCTGTTGCTGCAAAGTTAGTGTCTGCTTTGGGTGTAGATGCGAGATCAGGGAGTGTTTCTATCTCTGTGTACAGGATCAGTGAGATCAGCACTGGGCTGCTGCATCCACAATTAAGTATCCATGCGTCCCACATTTGAAAAGGCTGTTAAGCATATGAAGGTTCAAAAGAGACCAGTACAATGTGGAGGTACTTTCATGGGAAGTACCTTTTTATAATCTAGCAGAAAAAGGCATAATAATAATCAGCTGCTGTAGCACGTACTGTATTTGGATGCTGTTATAGATATTTCAGAGCAAAGGTGATAAATAAACAAATTACTAAGGGAAATAATAGTCGATTCTTTGTCACTTAAAGTCTGAAGGACTTTGAAGATGCCTTTGTGGCTGGTATGCCTAATTCAAAAACACATCAGTGGTCTCACAAGTGGGTAAGCTGGGGAAAGTCCATACCCTGTATTATGAGGAGCAAGACTACTTTTTCTAATAGTTCCATGTCATCTTAGGTAGTCTGGTATATAGACACATACAAATAGGATGTGATGGAAAACCAGAAGAAACGCTACACCCTGATTTTTGCACTGGATTTTTCCATTATTGTTACTTTTCTGATTTTTGCATCAACATGCAATATGTATGAGGAGTACAATATTTAAAGAACAAGCCTGATTCTAATCTGTAATCAGGCCTGTTAATTTCATGATAAGTGCTAGGAATTAAATAATTTCCCTAATATATGGCATAAGAATATAATCTTCTAGCATGTCACGGTGTGAGTCCTGTAAGCACTCCTCCCTCGTTCCTCTGGCTGGCAGAGATGTCCTGCCTGTACATCTTGCTGAAGGCAGACCATGCCAGTAGAAGCCTGCAGAAATCCCAGTGACGTGCACTTGGCAGCCAGCACAGCACAGTGCTGGCAGTGATAGTTCTGCTCCTCCAGATCTGGGACCCATTTGGACAGAGAAACCCAAAGGAAATGGCAAGAAAAAGGAAATGGTTGAAAAGTCCAGGCCATGCCCTGGGGTACACATGGTGGGAGGCCAGTGGTCCAGAAGCCCATAGGTTGGGACTGTCACCGTCTGGAGCATTAGTGAGGCCTGTGGCAAAGACACAAAATTCTAATAACAGTTTGTTTGGTGAAAAGTGGAGTTACGTAGCTCTTGTGTGATTATCAGTCACTAGGGAGTAGGTACTGTTGCAAGCCCAAAGTTTGTCATGGGCTTCTTACTGAAGTTTGGATAGATAGCAGCACCTCTGTGTGCCTTCGTCTTCTCATCTGTAAAAATAGAAATCAAGTTCATCTCCCTGCAGGGAACGTTGAGGTCAGCATGATGAGTTAGAGTGCAATCTTGGCAGACTGGAGGGGATGCCCTATTTCTCTTAGTCTGATAGTCTAAATAAAAAAAATCTCTATTATCTGAGGAGCTAGTAGATAATATTGTCAAGCTGTGAAGGTTAAAAACAAATGTTCTCTTTGTAGTTGGTCATCTCCAGACATTTCTGTGTAAAAGCTCTTGATCTCCCGATAACCTGTAGTATTTATTTCCTAGGCTTTCCAGAAGTGCTCTTTTATGGATGTAAACTCAAACAGTCATGCTGAACAGTCCAGAAATGATACACATGTTAAAGACATAAGGCCTGGGACTTTAATGCATCACAAGGAAAAGAAGGTAACAAGTGGCATTTGTAAACATGCCACCCAGTCTTGGCATAACCTTCTTTCCTTCAAAACTAATCTTATATCTTGTATCTCGTTCTCTCTAACCCCTGCCCACCACTGCCCAGTGGTTTCCTTCCTTTTATCTTAGCATGACTCAGAAACGCTCATATGGAACATTATATCAATCTGCACTATGTGTCTCATCAGGAATTATACAAGGGTTGCATAAAATTTTATGATTCTGTGAAATCAAAATTAAAAGAGGATCCATCAGTTTCCACCAAAGACATGCTCATACTCCTCAGATCACCCTTCCAATGCTGTTCTAGCAATGGATGGTGAAGCATCTCTCTTAAGCCTTGTTATTGTCATGAGAACTAGTGGTTCCTCTAAGTCTCAAAAGCCACTTTAGAAAATTTCTACTTTATTTTGATTCATTTGTTGGTCCCAGAAAGAGTCCTTAGATATTCAGAAATCCCATTCAGTTTATTGGAAGACAGAGTCAAGGTGGATGGACCAAATTTGCCCTGACTCTGAAAGTTAATGCTCAAGATTCACTCTTCAGTCGTGGGACTCAGAAGAGATGCCCTGTGTCTGGGGCCATTGCCAAACTGCGGTGAATTTCACAGTTGTGTCTGGACTGAGGTTGCCAAGTGCCTTAAGTGGTCTTGGTGGGCAACCAATGTGTAGGATGACTAAAAGGACAAATATTTCTGCTTTTGCAGACCTCTTTTTTTAAGAGCAAGGAATTGAATCATTGCTGGGTTTAGGGAGTCGTGCAGGCAGAACAACTTGTCAGCCAAATGTCAGTTTGCAATGAAGGGGGATATCGTGGGGAAGAAAACACAGATTGAGTGCAGCATTTCAACTTTGTCATGTGTTTTGCGTGTGTGCGCAAATTGGAAATAGCAGTAATACCTTCTCTGATCATGAGCGGCTCCCTAAGGATTTTATGGGAGACATTGCACTTCAACTTAATTTAACAGAAACTGTGGCAGGGAGAGAGAAAATTACTTTGCCAGGTCCCCAAGGCAGAGAAGAACCCAACTGCCCTAACCGTAGTGAGCTGCATCTGCATAGGGCACTGCAGCTGTAAAGCACAAGGTGACACCTAGGTGGTGGTGTCTGATATATTATTAGCATGAGAATCCATATGTCTCCCAGGAGGTACTGCTGCCAGGTCAGGGCATCGTACATAAGGACTTGGCTTTGAGCTGCCCAAAGAGCAGTTCTAGTTTAAAGCTGTAAATACCTGGCTGGGTGAGGGCACAATTTCATGGGTATGAGCAAAAGGGGAAAAAAAAATGCTTTGTTGTGAAGTGTATGACAGTGTTATGGAGGGAAAAAAATGTGAATGTATCTTTATTTGTCCTCATTACTACTGGTGTCAGAATGACATCATCATATTGTTACATGAAAACCTGGGTCACCACTCAAGACACAGAACATGCTGTAGCACAAATTTTTCTTTGAAAGGTGTTGCCAAGTAATTGCCATAAGCTGCTATTTATTGGAATAACACAGAGTTCAGGAAATTAAGGTTAATGAGATCTGGCGTTGTGTTTATTGACTTTAAATACAGAGCCTTATGGTCATGAGAAATTCGTAAAGGAAATTAATTTTGTTGTGGTTTAGTTTTTTAGTATGAAGGCAGCAGTTCCTAAAATGTGATGTATTGTACAATGACACCACAAGATGTTGTACTGATGCTTGGAACAAGCAGTAGAACTTGCTAAAAAAGAGAGAAATAGGAATGCAATCACTGAGTCAGCAGATCCACAGGCAACGAGCGCCATTAAATGGCCTGGTCTAATTTGGGGAGCTCTGGTGTGCAGCAGGACCAGGAGGCACTTACCATTTAGCAAGTCTGAGCCTGAGGTGATCACAAGCCCTGGGGTTTTGTTCTGATACCAGCTCTCAGCACAAAGCACAGACAGTGTCAGCCTGCCCACTGATGCCTTGCTGGCTGGGGCTGGTTTGCGTCACAGCTCCTCCTCATTTAGAAATATGAGGGATGTCAAAGTATCCGTGGAGCATCTGCACAGCCTTGTTACGGCTAGTAAGCCTTTGTAGAGATGAACTGTGACTCTGGTCTACCGCTTTCTTGCATCTGTGTTTTGACTGTGTATAAATTTCTTCTGTGTAAAATCCTCAGTATGTGAGAAAATATCACATGGGACGTAGAAACTATACCTTGCGAACCTCTGTGTGCATGGGGACTACATGCACTAGCCAAGCTGTGGATTTCTGTACCGTCACCATTTGAGGTGGGAGAGTGACTCTCCTGGCTGATCTTCTGCATGTCTTGGTGCTCTTATAAGTATAATCTGTCCTTCTGGTGTGTCAGGAGTCAGCTTCTAGTCTCAAGCAATGTCAGCAGTGACGCCTTTGGCTCGCTGCCTTCAGGCACTCGAGACCAGATTCATTCCTTCTTGGCGAGCCATCTTTTGAGGGTAGTTTTCTCTCTTGCTCGTTCGTAGGCACGGTGTCTCTTCAGGTCTTTATCCTAAGCTGTCACTAGCACTTACCAAACCAAGCCCTAAAGAAAAGCCTTGTATTATGAAACAGCATCTCCAGGGCACCTCATTTGAAAACAAAAGAAAAAGCCCCCTTGAATTTGCATTGCTGGGAATATTACTACTTTTGAGCTACTGCATGACCTCTCTGTGTGCTGTTTGGAGTTGCTCCTATAAATGAAGCTCAGTGTTTTATTCTGTACTTCCATGGGCGCTGCAGGGCACCAGTGGTAATTTTGAAGGAATACTTTTAAGCTGCAGCAAGGATTTAGAAATGCTCAGACTGTGATCATATTAACTGTGACAGAACAGCGCTGCTCAGGTGTGAGCAACATTAGAGGCAGCAAAATGTTGTAATTTGAAAATCAGCTTTTACCGGTACAAAACTTCCTTTCAAGGCTAGCCAGACTCTGGCATTTGGGTCTCCGGTGAGCTAGGAAGCCGCAGCGCCCTGCTGTCAGCCCTTCCACATCAGGCTCCCTTTCATGTGTCCTAGCAGAACTCAGTCAGATACTGTGAATCTTTTTCTGTGTTGGAAAGAAGGTCATTAGCGTGCTTTTGCATATTCTGGAGGCCTTGTTAAGACAGGAACCCTAGGTTACAACCGCATGCATAGCACAGAGCAGTAAGGTCATGCGCTGTTCTACCAGAATTTGGAATTTTGCCCCAAAGACAGACAGGAATCAGATGACAACTTCAGACATGCCTCTGCAGCAGTAAACAGTGGTGAGTTCACAAGGTCTGCAGTTCCCCTGAGAATATGATGATTTATTTGGGGAAGAGAAAAAAAAAAAAAAAAAAAAAAAAAAAAAAAAAAAAAAAGAGTCCTGTAAAGGTAACAGCCCTGAATAACTAAGTAATCCAACTTTCCCCCTTAGGTGTATGGGGCTACAACAGGATCTCCCACAGATAGTGACCATCCTAAAAAGAAGAGGGAAGGGAAAACTGAAGAAGAATTGGGTTCTGATTCATCCAGCACAGCTGACAGTAAAATTGGCTTTTCAATGAATGACAGTCCTACATTTAGCAAGGGTTTGTTTGTAGACAGTGGAGACTATTCTAAGAAAAACCTCCAGAATATGAGCACAAACCTGTCTGGTGTCGGTTTGCCAGAGGATGACAAACAAATTGGGGCTCAAGATATTTTAGGATCTCATTTTCTAGCTGTTGAAACTGGAAAACAAAAGCCAAACTATGGACCCTCACGAGATGCTCGCCAGGGCCTGCCGCAGGGTGAAGCCTTGCAGGCCATGGGCAAGCATATCCCCATCAGCAGCGTTGCCCCTCTCATGAGGCACACGCAGGAGGCTACAGGGCCTCAACCTTCCTCGCAGGAGCAAGAAGCTTCTGCCATCAACTACAATCAGGTTATGCTAAGACCCAAAGTGTCCAGAACTAACAGCGCGAACAGCATTGAAGAGACAGACTCTCCAGCTAGCTCTCCAAGTGAAGACAACCCACCCACAGAAAACATCGCCTTCATGATTACTAAAACAGCTGTCCAGGTCCTCTCAAGTGGGGAAGTTCATGATATAGTCAGCCGGAAAGGTGGAGATGTGCAAACAGTGAACATCGATGCGAGGAAGGACGTGGCGTCGGAGAAGGGTATTCCAGAAAACACAGACAGTGAAGAGCCAGTGGTGTGTCTGGACAAAAAACCCGTCATCATCATTTTTGATGAACCGATGGATATTAGGTCAGCGTATAAACGGCTTTCTACAATTTTTGAGGAATGTGATGAGGAGCTGGAGAAAATGATGACAGAGGAAAAGATAGAAGAGGAAGAAGAGGAGGAAGAAAACGAAGCACAGGAGATCTCTGAGAGACAGAAGGAAGAGTCACCAGTAGTTAATGACAGAAAAGCAATCACAGAGTATCCAGCAGCTCACAGTCTCAATGAGCAGTACATATTTGACCTTCAGTCTTCCTCTGGCCCTGTAGAAACCAGACCTCCTGCAGAGGAGGAAAGCACAAAGATGAATTTTAACAAATTCCGCCAGATCTATGGGCTAAACACAGAAGCAAACGTAGACTCTGCTGATCAGTTTGGAAGCAGGCAGGATTCGAAGAAAAAATTTAAGTTCAAATTCCCTAAAAAGCAGCTGGCTGCTCTGACGCAGGCAATACGGACAGGAACCAAGACTGGGAAGAAGACCTTGCAGGTTGTGGTCTATGAAGAAGAGGAGGAAGATGGGACCCTGAAGCAGCACAAGGAAGCAAAGAGATTTGAAATCAGCAGGTCTCAGCCTGAGGACAGTGACAAAAGTCCTTCTGGGAAGCAAGAGGAACCCTCCAGAGCTGCAGCGTCCCTGTCTAGGACTGACGAAATTCGACAGAGTACATACCGAACACTAGACAGCCTTGAGCAGACTATAAAGCAGCTGGAAAACACCATCAGTGAAATGAGTCCAAAGTCTGTCCCTGAAAGCACATACAGCTCTGAGGGAAGCACTGTCCCCTTCTCTGCCCAGATAGTACCAGAGACCCCACCCCAAGAGCTTGTAGTGCTGGATGAGAGCCTTGCTGGCGTAGAGCCCCCTCCGTCAGTCCCAGCCACTTCACGTAAGGTACCTTAGTCCGAGAAATCGAACCTCCAGCTGCTTTCTAAAATCTGCAATAATCACCATTAAACAAGAGGGTCTTGTGATTCGTTTGCTTCCTTTCAGGTGGCTTGTTTGGGCTCCCCACGAGGTATCTAACAGCTAATAGACCATTGGGTTTGGTTTTTTTTTAATCTTTGCTGCTGATTGGTGATGGGCAAATGCAGGGGAGCTGGGTCACATAATCTGCTGTGTGAAATGACAAGCATCACTGACACGAAATCCAGGCTGATCAGTAGCTGAGCAGTTTTCTCCATTTGATTCTGGAAATTAACACCTGCGGTGTGAAGCTCCTGAACTTTCCCTGCATGTAGTATTGTGGCTTTTTTTTTTGGCGCATGGTGTGCGGTCTCCTCTCCAAACACACCGGTGCTGATCACGCCTCCTCCTTGTCTCCCCTCCCTGCCCCTCCGCTCATTTCCGCAGGGCTCCAGCGCTGCCTCCCAGACAAGCCGGATGCCGGTCCCCATGGCTTCAAAAGCTAGACAAGGCAGCATCGAGAAAGCAGGCAAACAGCACAAGCTGCAGGATCCACGCCAATACAGACAGGTAGTTTTACCCTAAACCCGGTGTTTGGATGGACATTTCGTGTTGTTTGTTTATTTAAAAACTCCAGTAACTGACTGAGATTGTACCAAATAACGGATGCCTGACTTTCAAGCGAGGTCTAACTGGACGTCCTGGATCCTGGGGGCATGACAGTATCTACTGATCTTTTCACCATGCTTGTGCATGCATGTCTGCAATAAAACACCTGCTGCTTTTTTTTTTTTCTTTTTTTGTTACTTTGGGGGTTTGTTTGTTTGTTGTTTGTGTTTGGTTGGTTTTTTTTTTAAACTGTGGTATTCAGCTGTAATTTTAAGATGTCAACTACTTTCCCTTTGGTAAATGGCGGTTCCTTAGGAGAGCTGGGAATGCTTCTGTTCAGAGAGTCTTTACAGGAAGCCTTGGACACTAACCTGTCTGTGTAATAGATGGCAGTAGATGCACATTAACTCTCCGGCTGGACGTGTCTGTTCACACGTTAATAACCCAGAAGCATGGCCGATGTAGCGACTGGTCTGTAACCCATAGACTGCGCCTTCTCACAGAAGCTTTGTTGGCTCCTCTCTTTCTCTTTCTATGCATTCTTCGTTGGGCACTTTGGGTGTTCTACCAGGTCCAGTCCACAGCTGCAAGACCTAGCTCAGGCCTCGAACTGTTAATTCTTATTCTCTGTAGGGCTATTTTCCCAGGTCCTGTTGGTTTATCATGTTACTGGCTTTCTGACAAACTGTCTCCTGCCATCTTTATTTGCAGGCTAATGGAAGTGCTAAGAAAGCTGGTGGGGACTATAAGGCTACTTCCCCTACCCTACCTGCTTCTAAGATCCCAGCCTTTTCTCCCACTTCTGGGAAAAGCAGCTCAGCACCTGCTTCTAGCGGTGACAGCTCTAACCCTCTTAATCCACCTACTAAAACCTCCATTCCTTCCTCTAACCTTCTCGGTCCTCAGACAGGTCGCATAACTTACTCTGCCTCCCTCATCCCCTCCGTCTCTAATGGCTCCTCCAAGTTTCAGAGCCCCACTTACCCAGGGAAAGGTCACCATCTCTCCTTCTCACTACAGACTCAAAATGGCCGGCCACCCCCTCCTTCCTCCTCCTCTACCTCCCCCCCCTCCTCTACCTCCCCCACCTCACCGAACCAAGGTATGAAGAGCATCAGGACAATCCACACACCTAGCTTCACCAGCTACAAGGCCCAGAACGGAAATGCCGGCAAGTCCACCCCATCCACGGCCAAGGAGCCATCCTAAAGGCTAAGCACAGCACGCGGGCAAGTTCACCAAGGCTTTTTGTTCATTTTCAAAGAATCTGCAGCCGCTATCTTAACCAGGGAACGTAAACGTTTTGCTGTATTGCTGGAGGCTTAATACTAATCACGTGCTAAATACCGAATTAGTACACCAGATTAGAGTGAAGCTTTTTTGTAAAACTCTGTTGCTGTTGTAATGATAGAAGAGTTTCCTTCCTATAGGCAGCACCTCTTACAAAAAAGTGTGAAGGTGTGTGAGTGAACTTGAGTGCGTGTGTGCAGCGGTGTCCTGAGCATGGGAAAATGTATGGTTAAAAATTTAGTAAGTTGTTTTGTATAAAGCTATTTTTCATTATGGGGACTAGAAGTGAACAGAGATATACTAAAGTGTGATTATACACAACTGTAAAACTGAAACTAAAATATTTTTCTTTTATTTTGGTGTTATTTAGCTTTGTTACAGATTTCTATTTTTGTCAACAGATGTCATGGTTCCTTTCGAGATCTTTTTGCCAAAACATTTTGATACTATTGTAATGTACATTTGAAAGTAGTATGCTGGACAGTAAACCTCTACACAAGAAACAGAACAAGACTGGTCTTAGTGTGTATGAGGCAACTCAACCTATTGCACTGCCATTCAGATTATATTTAAGAATTTGCCAAGCCAAGAAAAAAAAAAATAAAATAGTTTTACACATGTAGGTAGTTGCTGATTACTTTTTTTTTTTTTTTTTTTTTTAGCTAAATACACCCTATTCCTTCAGTTTTATTTTACTGAGACCTGGTAACCCATTAATGGATCGCATTGTGGATTTTAAAATGTACACTTCTGTACTGTTCTGTATACTGGCAAACTTTTGTACATATCTATAAATATATATAAATAAATAAATACTGTATGTGGCTGGGCACATAGAGTAGTTTTACCACACCAAAGTTAATTTTTATGCATGCTTTCAAAATATATATGGGGAAGGGTTGAAAAAGATGGATATCGGTCAAATAGGAAAAAAAGCAAGAAGCTTGCATAGCTCATGGTTTTGTAAATAAAATTATTTGTATAACACCATAATGTAATATACAGAACTATGATAAGCAAAGATCTTTACAAAAATAAAGGGCTGCATGCTTATATTTTTGCGTTTTGTCACTAGTAACTTTTATAGTGGTCTCAATTAGCCGTTAAGCTGTTTGCCTGAGAGCATTAAACCATCAGGAGAAAAACTGACTTTATTTTACCCAGATTAAAGCCATACATAAGTATTAATTTAAAAGCGGGGTCTTTCAAATTTACCTGGACAAAAGCTAATTGCTGGAGCTCCAGGTTAGAAAACTAGCAAGAAATTTAAAAAAAAAAAAAAAAAA
>VXBL01009297.1:1350620-1388448 GCA_013400195.1 Aramus guarauna
AAAAAAAAAAAAAAACAAGCAAAAAGAAAAGCACCCAAACCTTTGACTGATTGCCCAAGGCAGTATCTGTTCCACTCTCCTCCTGGTGAAGCAGAACATTTCTTAAAAGCATCATTTCAAGGCTGAGCCCTCGGCCGGTTCATCCCTTGCAGTGGGAGTGATTACAGAATGTAAACGTAACCTCGTACCTCGTGAACACGACAGACAGACAGACAGCTCCAGCAGTGCCCGCGCCGAGTGCCCCCCTCCGCTGGCACAGCAGCAAAGGCCGCAGGCGTGGGCAGAACGCGGCAGCTTCAGCATCGGGCCGAGAGCCCCGGAGGAGCTGGGCGGCTCCAGAGCGAAGGCCAGGCCCAGTTCGGGTCCTCGCACCGACCCAGCGGGGTGAAGCCAGCGCCCTTCCAGCCGGGGCGGAAAAGCCTGGTGTGGGAGCGGCTGATTTAGGTGGGGAGAACCTCTTAAGAGCTTCACACCCGAGCACACGCTTTCTGAGGGTGCCTTCTACCTTGTCAAGCCTTGAATACGTTACTCCCTTGCTCTGCAGGGAACAACCCCGATCCAATGCCGTGTCTCGTTACCACGCAGGGCTGTTGCACGTCCCCACAGAGAGCAGGTACAGGGCGCACCAGGAGGCTGGGTACCGCACTTCTCCTTCACAGCACGCAGCCAAAATACAAGTTCAAGCCAGCTGATGGACATACTGAGCTTTGTTGTTAAGTCTGATATCCCTCAGGAGCCAATTCTTACTGAAAACTAGTAACTTGCTAATACCTGATCCTCTGTAACTCGGTGAGAGCCGTCCCCCACGAGGCGCTGTGCAGCCAGGCAGGGTGCCCGGCGGCAGCCCTCGGCCATGGCCCTGTCCCTCCTCGGCCCTGCCCTGCGGCAGCACACACCGCACCGTGGGCACGGCTCGGGCACAGCTCCAGCCGCTGCTTCTCACAGGCTCTTTGGGCGAGGGGCTGCAGCAGCACGTCCTCTGTGTCTGAATTTAGAGTCTGGCAATAGCTGTATAAATAACCCAGGGCCCCTGCACAGTCTCCAGGCGTGCAGCGCGCAGTAAGGCAGTGCTACACTCAACAGGTAATTAGTGCTTGTGGCGGTGAATGTGGAAATCGCCATCAGGGAATGAACATAGCACCCACTCGTGGCCTGAGCTACACTGCGACGTGCACGTCTTCCAGCACCCACCACGTTCTGCGCACCTCCGTGTCTCACCCTCGGTGCTGGGCTGCGGCACCCGCCGGGAAACCAACCCCAGGCCCAGGCAGCACATCCGCTGCTGCGGAGGCACCGTGCCAGGACCCCGGGAGCCAGGCAGCGCTCATTCCCTCCCCATCCTACTTGTACAGCAATGAAGTTCTCTAACACAGGCGGCGAAGGGCCGCGTGCAGACTGTAGCTCAGCACCAGGAACACGTTTGAGAGTATTTAGAAAAATCAGCAAGTCTGTAAATAAATCCCTTGAGCATGGAAGGAAACAGCATGGGCTAGTGATTAAAAAACAGAGTTCCTCACTGCAAAACAGTTATGAAGAGGCAGCTTTGGTGGAGGTGACTGCAGCCACTCGGGGACGAGACCCTACCGCAATAGGGGCTCAGTGCTAAAATGAGAGGCTGTGTCCCCAAACCCAGCCTGCGTTCAAAAAGGGGACTGCAAGAAAGCAGCCTGTCCTCCTTGCTGTCGCCAGGGCACGCACAATTCCAGATGAAGCTCTCAGCAGCTCCTGGGTAGTTTAAAGATGAGAGAGGCTCTTCTGCAAAAAGCAGGGTACCACATCCCCAGGGTGCCAGGCCTGCTGGCACTTGCGGTTGCAGCACAAGTCTCTCCTGTGAGAAGCCATTGAGCTGCTTTAGTTTGCAGCGATCGCAGGGGTTCAGATGGGACCTCACTGCTGCTCACCGCTGCTGAGTGAAGCTGCTCACCGCTGCCTTTCGAGGTGGAAGCTGGGAGGTGAGCAGGACCTTCCTGCTGCCTGCTGTAGTCCGAGCCGCCCAGGAGTTCATAGCAGGGTGAGTACCACCCCATGTGCCAGCCGACTGTACCCAGGGTGACTGCAGCAATAATGGAGAACACAGCCCCCAGCCCCTGCCTTGGGCAGGCCACAGCGGTGGGAAGGCAGAGCAGAAGAGGACGAGTAGGGCAGGAGAGGAAAGGGATGTGTGGGACATTTTCTGCCTAGAAATGTACAGGGCCAAAATGCACCTGATCCCTGCTAAGAGGCGGCTCCTCCTGCTTGCTTAAGAACTCACGGGTTTGGTAACAGACCATCGAGGCAGATTTTTAGTCTCATGACTGAGCGCCACAGGTACACGCACCACTTCAACCATGGCAGGTCTGCTTTAAGTCATTCCCCATGCCAGCCATTATCAGCCTACACCACTTCCACAGGCTGGCACGATTAGTTGCTTGATTACTATCTAAATGAGGGTGGTGTAATGACCTGGCTTTGCAAACAAGACCACAGCTTCTTGTAGCAGATGAGGCCACGCTTCACACTCTTTCCTCCTGCCTGGGCAAAGCGCAGAGAGGTTCCCAGCAGATGCTGCAGAGAGGAGCAGGTGCAGCTCAGCATTTTCCTTCAGCTCTGCAGCAGCACAAAAGAATAAACTGTTTGGGCTGCGGCCACGCTTAATTCCACATTATCAGTGCTGTGAGCAATACTAACAGGGACCCTAACGAGCCCTTTACAGAGTCTTAAAAAGATGGAAGGTCCCATATGACTGCTGCCAGAGCCAAGAAAAGGGATTTCAAACTAAACCACCCATCCCCAATGAAACAGGAACTGCTGTTTGGAACCACTGTAAAAATCCAAATGCTGTTGCTACCACAGTTCATCCTTTCATTTTTTCCCCATCTCCGCTTAGACTGTTCCTAACAACTTGCTGCTACACAGCTCCAGGCAGTCCTCAGACCAAAAGTACTATCCATGCCAGTTTCAATCCTTCTGACCTGTATAAAACCAAAAAATGGGCACAAACAAAAATGCTAAGAAATTCTGGTTAAACGTTAAAAATAAAGCCCCTTTTCACAGTAAGCACAATGAAAACACTGGCATAGGTTGCCCAGGGAGGTTGTGGAGCCTCCATCCTTGGTGATACTCAAAGCCCAACCAGCCCCAGCCATGAGCAACCTGCTCCGAGCCAGGGCAGGACAGGTGATCCCCAGGTCCCTGCCCACCTCTGCGACCATACAGAGCTGCCCATCCTGCTGAATCCAGCTTCCAGAGCAAATACTGGCACTAACGGCATCACCACAGGGCAGGTTATCGCACACATTTCCCTTTCTCTGTCAATCAGACGGTCACCCTTTTTTTCCAGAGCAGCAGGGGAAAAACCAAAACGAGAAGAAAACAGCACCAGAGGTAAGTAGTTGCTGTTAAGAACCAGGCGTAGCAATTACTCCTAAACATGTCTGTCATCTCCGCTGCCACACGGGCCCCAATTTAAGGTTCCCCCAAATCTTGGCAGACTCCAAAGAGCAGCAAAAGCGTCATTGTTTTCCCAGGCTCAGATACAGCTGCCACAGGCTGTTTTCTTCAGGTGGAGCTCAGAAATCTCCTCTCCTCTCCCAGCTACCTCTATTTCGAGTCAAGCCCTTCCCCAGAGCTTCCCTCCCTCCCTCCCTGCCCGGTTTTCTCCTCCAAGATCTGATGATTTACATGCACAGGGCAAGGCAGGGGTAGACCGAACCACCCGAATCCTTTCCTTACACCCCCATGCATATCCCTGACTTTTGTCCAAGCTGCTTCTGCAGCTGCTCTGCGGCTTCCATGCAGCCAGTGCAGCAGCAAAGATGGAGCCTGACGAGGCCTTAAATTTGTCCCTGAAGCACTGTCAGCCAATACAGTATCTGTGGTTTTTTTAAAGTTCCTAATTTTTCAAAAGATCTTGTGCTCTATTCCAGTCAGTACAAAGTCCGATGTTCTCAAGCGTAACAGTCGGCAGCCATACATCTAGACTCAGGAGTTAAAATCATTAGTTATCTATAAACACAACAAAATGAAAATTAACTTGATTCATCAAGCCGGCTGTCACATCAGAGTAAGATGCCGACTCCCAGGACGCCTTCTGTAGCTCCGTAAGTATACTGCTTCATTGAGAAGACCCCATGACTTATTGTGAGTGCTCAACACACACTCTAACAAGGTTCTGACGCTAATGATGGGACAAAATATGCCTCCGGTAAAAGACAATGGGTATTTACTGATGAAAAGCATTGCAGAGGCATCACAACAGCATGTTTTGAAATCCCTTGTTCAAATACACTTTACTATTAGGACTGAAACAAAAATAATCATCAATTACTGTTTCACAAAACATACCTTGTGCTGCACTCAGAAACACTGCTAATGCGCCAGCTTCCTGTTCGCTCCAGGGGAAAGACATTTTAGTTTGCAAGGAGACCACAAGAACATGAGTCATTTTTATAGGGACTGGTGCTAGATGCGCACACTTACACGGTGAGAACTTTCACAGATCCCAGCCATCATATCCAAAGCTTTTCCTCACAGCCCATCTTTATAATGATTTCTCAGAAGGATCAAAACCACAGTAGATCAAAGCACGGACTGTCACTGTCATTTTGGAAGGAGACGAGAGTTCACACACAGAAAGTAGGGTTTTAGGGCACAAACTCATCTTTGTAGTTAAAACTGTAAGAAGTCTAAGATGTGTACTACAGTACTGGTTGGACTGGCGGATACTGGTATTCCCTCTTTATTAACTTGGAGACGATTATGGACATGCTTTTTTCAGTGCCACAAAACCGGTGTATTAAACAAACCAATTTGCTACATACCTTAGACTCAGATTATGCATAAAGATGAAAATATTTAACCAGCTGAATCCCTCTCATACATGAACCTCCACGGCTTCATTCCAGGAACAAAAGACTTCAAAGCACAGCGCCTTCATCCAGGAGCAATGTGGGGTGTACGATCCTGAGGCAGTTGCCGATGGCAACTTTGTAAACGCGACATCTTAAAACCATTCATTAGCATGAATTCACATCACGCAAAGAGTCACCAAAACAATTTTATTTCCAGTGTTTAAGTGGGTATGCACACAGGCATGATACAGGTTTGGATTCATTAGGTCTTCATGCAGAATTATATTCTTGGTAAAAGAAACCAGTTCCATCCAGTATCCACTATCTACACGCCTATGTTACAACATTTATATCAAATCTGGTATCTGAAGAAAAGATACACATGTAATATGTACATTTAAGTTACTTATTTTACAGAAAGATTAAAAATTCAAGTCACATAAAACTCAAAATCTGTATTAAAATTGGAAATATAAAACTCCAATATTTACTGGAATGCCTAAGGAATGGAAGCTCTGCAGCCACCTGTGTTAACATTTGTAAAATGTAATGAAACTCGTTAACAGTAAAATGCATTCATTTGTTTGTAATAAGTTTCTCTAATTTAACAATATGGCACCCTAACAAACCAAATGAATTTATGATGAGGCACTTGTTAGTGACTAAACCAAAAGAACAATTTTTCTGCATACTAATGCCAGGCCAACTCTCAGTCAGAAAACCATGTATACATTACACAGCATGTTGCATCAGATGCTTTGTTCAACATTTGTATGCAGCCAAATATACTTTTCCTTAAAATATATATATCTATATATACTTTAACTTTAGTGTTCTTCTGGCTGTGGTAATGCTCTGTGAAGACGTTCCACAGGGCATATTGATGAAACCAGCCCAAATGAAGGCTGCATAACAACAACAGTACAGGAAAATATATATATATATATGTACACACACACACACACACACACAGAGTTACTGGGAAGCGTAACAGTAAGTTAATGAATTGCTGTAGTGGACATATCTCCCCATTTCAAAGATACTGATAGAATCGAGATCTAACCACTTGGGTCCCAGACAGTTTATGAGGATGGGCATCGACTGCTGGGCTGAAGTTGTTTTTGTTCGTATTCTGACAGTTTTCACCATTTACCTGGTCTGGTGGCTGAAATGGTCCCAAAGGTGGTGTTCTATTAATTAAAGTCAAGCTGCTGGAAGAACTGCCTTCATCTGCCTGCATCTCTGCAGACAAAGGCAGATCTGCCTTTGATACATCTGCTAAGCTAGTGTTCTCAAGTCTGGGCCTTCCAGTTTCACCCGTATTAAGGTCAGTTGTGCTAGTGCGTAAACGTTCTCGTGCAAGCCAGTCTGAAATCGAAAGGTCCTGCGCTGGACACTTTGGCTTCAACCGATTCACAGCTGAAAGCTCAGATTCTCTCTCTCTACTTAGACTGGGCTCTTGAGCTTTCAAAGCATTCAGGACACTTATTTCAGCAAAATCCCTCTGTCCTCCAAGCGTGTGCCTTCGCCTGATATTTCTTCTCTTTGTAGTCTCTGCAGAGTTTGCTTTTTGATTCCCAACTCCAAACATGTCATCTGCAGATGATTTGAGACGCAGCTTTAACCTATCTGTAATTTTAAGTCTCCAGGTAGGTTCTTGCTTGTCAGCCTCACTTCTGGCTGATGTAGCTAAACTGCTTGTTGATCTTCCTTTTTTCATTATGTCAAACATTTTGGTCACAGTAGGCAAGTCCTTCTCACTCTTTGCATCCCCTGAACCCTCACTGTCTGTTTTGTGCCGCGCAGACTTTCTCCTAGACAGCGTATCACATTCAATAAGTTTGTGTGAGCTAAAAAGTCTGCGACTCTCTAACTTTGGTGTTGAACTTCCCTCAGTGCAACTTACTTCGCTTTCTTCAGAGTTCCTCCGACTAGTCTTCTCCACTTCTGAAACCTTCCCCTTGGACAGCCTTTCAGCAGCAGCACTGGTGGCAAAGACAGGGAAGTCACTTTCGCTGTCCGTCTCCATAGGACGCCCTTCGCTAATCAATTCACTTCTTTCATCATCAGCATCTTCTCCCTTGCTTTCTGTCACCGACTGCACCTCAGGGCTCAGCATACTGGCATCTAAACCAGTTAGATATATAGTAGATGAAGTAGTTGAATAATCTGAGGTGATGGAACTGACATCAGCTGCTAAAAACTCATTGTGTTTAGTTTCAGGGCTGGCTACTTTTTTGCATGAGTATCTGTGCTGGGAAGCCTGGGAGGAAGTGCTAAGCATAGTGCCGGAGTCAGACACTGTCTCCTCAACCTGGGAAGAAGATTGTGAAATAGGCATTTTTGGGTTATTCTTCTGTGTAGTTTGCAGACAGCTGAGATTCGGTAATTTTGTACATTTTTCATGGTAAGGCAGTGAAGGTTCCTCTGACAGGATACTTTCTTTCTTTAATGACTTCTTTTCCTCCTTTACAACATTCACATCTTTTTTGCTGCTGTTCTCTTTTTCCTTCAGGACAAACATCCTCTGTTTTCTCCCTATATCTCTCTCTCTCTCATATTCCCCTTTAGCTATGTCCTCTTTTGTTGTGTCACCACGAGATTGTTCTGCAAGCTCCTTCTTGAAAAACACATTATCCAACTCATCCTCTGAGCTGCTTGGTTGTGGTTTCTCTTTTGTTTTTTTCCGCTTGCGACTAGCTGCTGCAAAAATGGAGGACACAAGCAGTTCCTTGCTATACTGATCCTTTCCAGAACCCCAAGAACCCTGTTAAAAAAAAAAAAGGGGGGGAGAGGACACGATTAGAAGTCACAAAGAAACATTCGTTAGCCTAAGACTTTTAAAAAACACATCCTGAGCTTCACAGCACAAAGTCTGCCTTTACTCAGGAAATATTTCTGTGCTCTTTCTGTAGTCTACATGGTATTGCCAAGAAGTCAATTTTCATCCTGACAATTCCACCTTCTATCCGAATCCCTTCAACTTGACAAAGACTAGTTTGTATATACAGCTATTGAGGTTTTGATTGAGTAATAAAGGAAGCTCCATTACAGCCAGATGACCTTTTCAAGACTGCTTTGCAACAGAAACTGCTTCACAGATCAGGTCCCAAGGGCGCAGTTTCAATCTCTCCTTTCAAGCTCTTACCCATGCAAAAAGGCTAATATCTCAAAATATTTTGATCTTTCACCTTTCAGGGTGAGTTTGTAAATTGTACCAATTCATTAGCTCCAATAAAATGAAAGCTATACAAAACCCTAGGTTTAGGCACAAGTATAGAAAATTGACAGAAAAAGTTCTTCCTGATTTTTGAAGAATCTACCTTTAGAATTGCACAGATGTAATAAAGGGACAAGCCCAATTATTCCATTTTATAAAATTAATTAAAAGCTGTTTTCACTACACTGACAGCATTCCCACCTGGCCACTTCAAAAGCTACGCACCTGTCCTACTTACTGCCCCACTACCACCTGTAGAAGAAGTGGGAGGTCCAGGGGAGGTACCACCCTGTCTTTGACTGCTGACCAGTGCAGTTTGCACACTGCGGACATTTGAGAAAATAATACAGCAATGGTATCTACCAAAAAGAGCAGTTGCTCACATCGTAGGCCTTTAACATAGCGGGACTGAAATTTGACATCTCTCTAGGGCTCAACAGCAGCAGCTTAGGCGTCAGCTACCTAAGTCCATGTTCAGATATCTAGCCTCTCTGACCTGAGGGAAGGAAGACTCAGACCAGCAGTGATGGCCTATGCTTGAAAAGTCTTCAAAAAATCCCATTCATTTGTTACTAGGCAGCACTGCAGAGAGGGAGAGGAAAAGTGGGGGGAAGAGCTATCATCATGGTAACAGTTTTCACAAAAAAGCCAGGACCATCTAGTGATTGCAGATGCCTAGTTGAGAGAATAAGCTTAAAGACAAAGGGAAAGCTAATGCATACTGGTCATCATCTATCTGCTCGGCTCTTGTCCAACATGGTACTTCCCTGCTGCACAAGCACAGCCCCGACATGACAGTGAACTCTGTCATAGGATGCCTATTACTGTAGCATAAATGTACTGACCAAAGCAAAGCACTGAACAGATACAGGACATTTAATATTTTTGCTCAAACAACTTTTTCTTGCTGCAAATTTCATTCCTATTCACTATCTCCTCAGAAATTAAAGAGGTGCTGGCAATGGTGAAAACTGCCACTATACGACTTCACAAGCCAAGGTCAAACAACCATACAGTAATACAGTGGCTATATTGACCACAACAGCCTCATTGAAGGTGCACTAATTCATTTACCTCAGCACGGACAGGAAGGAGTTGGGAGAAACTTCTACTCAACCAAGAGCAACAAAAAAATCATGGTTATCCAGAGCCTCCTGCTGCATGACAGAGACTATCCCATGCTCCTGATGCAGAGCTTAGAGATCAGGGCAGGGTGGGCAGAAGATACGCATTGACCCTTGCTGAGACCCTCTACAGAAACAAGCATCTGAGAAGCCTGCACAATGACTCCCTACAGCCAGCACGGACAAAGAATGTTCTGGACAGCAGATGACACCTCTGAATCGCTGTGCTGGCAGACAAGTGCCAAACCAAAACTGGCAATGGACTGCTGGGTGTTGGGGTCTACCATTTTCTAAGTGACCCCAGCAACTCTCACTACTCAGACAGCACTCTTGCATTAGCTACTGTCCCCATAAAGTATGGGTGAGCTCTGCACATTTTTTTCCACAGGCTGGGAACAGGTACGTGTTCTTCTCACCAAGAAGGGTATCAAGCAAGGCAGCCAGCTGGAGCTCCACTTGGGACATGCCTTGCTGCAAGCAGGGCTGGCTGAGCAGTAAGCAAGCTGCTGGCTCGGGCAATACACGTGTCCGCACCACTGCTCACTGGCCCGTGACTGTGGCCTGACCGATGCTGTTGCTCTGTGCCGCTCACAGGCAGTGGTCAGCAAGAGGCCACTTGCAAACAGCGCAGCATCCTAGCACAGGCAGTTTGACAGAGTTTCCTGGAAGTTGGGTGTTTTGGAGGCAGTGGCTGAGCCACCAAGCATCCTCACAAAGCAGCTGGGCTGGCATCTCAACAACAAACTAGGAGGATGCATTAAGTCCTGTTCTCAGCTCGGAGCAGGGCATCAGTGATACACCTAAAATACATGCCAGCATAAAGCTGCATTACGTGCTCACAGCAGACTGAGGTCAGCTGCATACTGCCATATCAGTCAGTGCTACAGACATCCAGTGTTAGCAACTACTGAACAGCCTAACAGACTGAAAGATTTGCCCATGGGTCAAACGAGAACTCCATCGTTAAATTAGCCTGAACTATTGCCCATGTTCCAGTCTTATTCCTCCCATCTACAAGGCTGTCCTCCCAAGCACAGCGATACTTCCTAGGGAGATTTTGCATAGCGACCTTTAACCACAACCTTTGGCTTCTTAGAAGCAGAAGAGCTATTACCTTCTGAGGAAGAAAAGGCTAAATTCTACATATACTTTTCACAGTGAAACAGGGAAACAGAAATACTATCTGGGAGTAAGTAGTATGCTAACAATGACAGAGAACATTCTATATACATTTACTTCTTCTAAATGAGAGGTAAGTGCTCACATTTACAAGAGTTTGGAACAAAGCCATTTATGCGTGCAGCTGACTGCTGCACTGGCAGATGCAGTTAACTGCAAACAAGTGACGCTGTCCCAACGTAACACTTCAAAATTATATGATGAGAAAACAGTATTACCACTTATTCAAAAAAATCTACACAAGCTCTGTAGTACATCTGCATATAAGCATTTCAATAAAGCAAGCAAGTATCTAACATTTCAGAAGCTACACCATTTCACAAAATGATTTACCTTAGATTTTGCTGAGTCACTAGTAGCTGAATCTGTGGAAAAATTAAAAAAAATTCTGCTCAGTTCTGTGCAATTTTTTCATTGTTGCTACAGACAATGCTGGACTTATGGAAAAAGACAAGCACAGAACAAAATGTGAAGCAAATAAAAACCAGAACAGTGAATAGTCAGAGCTCACAAAGATGCAAGCTGCACCACAGAAAGCCACCGCCATGAAAGGATGCTGTGAATTGTAGGCAGAACCAGCTCAATGATAGGAATGGCAAAGGAGCCCTGTTCTTCTAAATAAAAAACAGAAATACTAATGTTTATTCGATGTTTTAAGTATACAGCCCCTGCAAAACCGCAGCTGAGAGACCTCTTCAGGATTGTACTGTGTACTCTCCTGAGATTCAGGATGCACAAAGCAAAATTGAATGTCTTAGTACTTGTTGGCTGCCCTAGGTACAAATCATAGTTCATGTAGTCATATTCTTTTTGTGAGGTTATAAAGGAATTAAGTTGTATTTTGTGTGTAAAACCCCAATTATACATCTCTCTCCACCTCTGACTACGTATAGGTAAAATTTTATTTTTAAATAGGCTAGATTTCAGCAGCTACCAGTTTTGTACTTTGCTATAACAAGCGCTATTATGAAATGAAAAATGGACACCATAGTTTTACTGTCTCGCAAAACCCAAGATTATACAATTATAAAGGGGGTAGGAAGGGGCTAGCACAACAACTAAAAAATATGAACTTGGATGTGTTCCAGCTTTAGGGACTTTCTCCCTAGGAAGAAAGAGCTGAGCCCCCTGCCACACCCCTTTTTGACACATGGCTAATGCTTTATGACTAGAAAGACTGGTAGACCATACCATGCTATTTCTCCTCAGGGTCTGCTTCAGAGATAACAAGAAACAGCAGAAAAACTTTTAAAAAGTAGCATTGATCTGTTTAAAATACTCTTAAAAGAAAATTTACAGCACAGATCAACTGTTTTTTTTTTCCATTTACAAGAAACGGGGGTTTCTGCAGACAAGGCAGCTACAGTGTGGGCAACAGTCCTCCTTCTTCCTACAGTTCCAGCTGTCCATCAGTGACATCACAGAATCCACTAATGACATCACCGTGTGATAGACTCCTCCCACTTCGCCTGTTACAACATCAGTATAAAGTGACTGTTTCAGTAAGTGCTGAACAACCCTTTGAAAACTGAAACGAAAGCTGGAGACGAAGGGATAACATTTGTGGGATACAACATGCTGGGTTAGTGCAATAGTATAGTGAAGGAAGGGGGGGAAAAAGTCACCAAAAAAGAGCCTGCAATGCTTGTCCTTAGCCACAAAATAGGATGGCATTTATAAACAGAAGGAAATCAGCTTTAGTATAGACATACTGCAACATAGTTATTAGAATGCCCATCACTCGACAAGAAAACATAACTCAATTTTTTGCATTCCTAACGTTAGGAAGGAGCAATATTAGAACACCGCTAAAGAACAGTCTTTCTGCCATCACAACAAACCGCTTTACAGCAGCGTATCTGCTTCACCTCACGATGATGATTGCATGGGTTACTGTGAATAAATAAAATAGTATGTGCAAGCCTCATCTTTTAATGATTATATTCCTGTTAGACAACAAATTTTTCCAAATTATATCATGCATGATTATCAACAATTCAAGTCTTTAAGAAGTGTAATGATCTTTTGGAAAAGAGAAAAACAGTTTATTAGTAAAAGAAAATAGGAAGAGAGAGTTAGAGTGAGTTAACAGAGTAGGTTATTCTAGCCTACGGACTAACGCTGTCCGGGCAAGAGTTACCTGATACGTCTCCAGGAGATACTCCCGTTCTTCCAATGTTGGTGAGTAAATGATCTATGTTTGGCACTGGCTGAGATTCTACAGTGTTTTCCTCCTGAACTGTTGTCTATAGTTAATAAACAAAGATCTCTTCATCATCGTTTCACAAATAGTTCATTATGATTCAATAGCATTTAGAAAATTGCATTATTCACCTGAGGACACGCTTTCCTCACATGTTCTTATTTTCCCATTTTGCTATATGCTTTTAAAACAAATGCATGGCTTTTTTTAAAAAAAAAAATCATTACTGCAAGGCCGGAGAGCTAAAAAGGTGCTTCTGAAGAGCAAACCATACAGTGATGTAATAAGAAATATACAGACATTCTAGAGGCAGCAGAAGCAGATTCTAAACTAAGGCAATTAGAACACGAATATTTACGACACAATACTTACAAGAGGTTCTTCAGCATCATCTTCTGTGAAAAACCAGTCATGCTACAATTTAAAATAAAAAAGGTGAAAACCCCACAGGAAACACAGAACCCAAAAGGTGGAACAAAAAACATGGACATTGCTAAAAATTATATCCTGGAGTTTGAAGGATAAATACCAGACCCAAACTGGCCTAATAAGAGAACAGCTGGTCGATCTGTGTACGATCTTATTTTTTAATAATGAAATGCATCCACTTACTTTTTGGATGAGTGTTTCTACAATTTTATATTGGTCTGGCATGTGCGTAACCATGTGTGTCATGTTATCATCAGATGTCCTCACGAGTGTTGGGCCGAATACTATTGCCAGGTTTCTTGGTTCCATCTAAGAAATGAAATATTTCCACATCATAAATTTATAAT
Organism: Aramus guarauna; assembly: GCA_013400195.1. Taxonomy (NCBI): domain Eukaryota; kingdom Metazoa; phylum Chordata; class Aves; order Gruiformes; family Aramidae; genus Aramus; species Aramus guarauna. Next base: position 1,363,952 of record VXBL01009297.1, read on the forward strand.
GGGAAAATACAATAATATGGGCTAAGTATATTAATCTAACACTGTTAATATCTGAGAACCATTTTAAATAACAACAAAGAATAGGTTTTTAAAAACACATCGCTGACTCAGGTAGGATGTTACACTACACTAAAACTCTCCTATACACAGCTGCAATAAATGCATTCACTTCTGCAATTCAGAATTCAACTCTTCTTAACCCATTGCAAGTAAAAAGCTCCACAAGCACAGAAAACTCAAGAACTCAGATATATTCTTTACACTTTCAGGCTGGGGCTTTTTTTTTTTTCTTCCTATAAGGCCTTTTTTTAAGAAACATTCATGTTTTAATAATTTTTTTTTTTTTTAATAAGAAGGCATTGGTAGTTCCCTAGGGTTTTTTTTCCTGAAGATGTTTACATGACACATGAAAAAATTAGGCTGGTAATCAAATACTGTATTATGTCTGCTGACAAAGAGCTCATTCAATTTGCAACTACTTTGGAGGAGGCGGCAGCAACCAGCATCACAGACCCAACACGTCTATTCATGAGACAGACTCAGAGTTATCCGATCATGTTGCAACATTAATTGTCCACTTACTTTACTTTGTTGTTACATCTCTGACTCATAATTCCAAGAAAGCAGCAGCAAAATACTTACCTTCTATTTCTGCTTACTTCTCTGACTTACACTGTTGTGACATAGAATAGACCAATAATATATAGGAGGCAAGGTCCTTGTGCTTACCGGAAGGAAGTTGCAAACATAATGAGACACAAGCCCCTAATGCTCACTTTGACTTCAATTGTGGTCTTTGACAAGTCATACAATTATAGTATCACCTCACTCATCTAGCCTGAAGTGCTCTATAACATTAACGTCATTTAAACAACATTTATACTGCACGCCAAAACCATAAAATAATAAAGGTTTACTTTAGCCATTGCACTTAAAAAATAACATTTACTATTATTTCCTTCTAATTTCAGCTATAATTCCATTAAATGTTACAATCTGTTAAATAATTTTTATATACGCATGCACGTGTATTTTTCTTTCATATTTAACTATGAAGTATTATTTGCAGAACTGATGTTGGAACCTACCATATTCATTTGAACTGAATAATTTTCTGATCTTTTAGAGGATTTAAGATTGGCCATAGGTTCCTCTATATAGCATCAATCACATCAATTTTTTTCCTGTACCCCGCACATTGGTAGCCAAGTAACAAGGCACCAGGTTACCTGCCCTGAGGTAAGCATCCATAAGCACACCCATACTGTGCACAGCTTTGCATTCAGCTACCCCTCCCTGAGAGGTAAAAAGAGGGGACACTATTATTTAGGTTTACTGTAGTATTATAGCATACACAGAAGCACTTAATGCAAACTAACTCTTCCCCACCCCATGGAAATGACAAAAAGATATTCTTAGTGGTGGACTAAGACCCTATAGTGGTGAACTACCACCCTTTACATCATCAATTTTCTTTCTTAAAACCAGCATCTCTGGGGTCAAACATTCAAGTAATTACATCAAGCCCTAGTCTTAAAAATTACTCAAGTGTCCAGGAAGCCAGGCTTCACACAAGGCTAGTGTGACAAGCTCTGTCAACAGGTTCATTCAGGTCACAGACATTCACCCACGTCCTCTCCAGGCACACTCTTACTTGTGTCTAGATGGGATTACATGACATTTACAGACTTGGGATAAATTTAGTATGTACGCAGTTATTCCCACAAGAATTAATACTACTTTGAATAAACTTATTTCACACTAAACAGGTGCATATTTTGCAGGAGTCCTTAGTCTAATCCAAATATCTTTCAAGATAGAAAAGGTCTTAATTTTATCTACTATAATAAATTATCACCTTAATAGAATTAATCCTGTATTTAACAAATGAAACAAACCAAAATACATTATACTTTTGTTTCTGATACCTTGTTCTTTTCTGAGTTCTCTGCTACTGTCTTCAGGTGTGCAGAAAGAAACTTGAGAGTCTCATAATGATGTTCAGGTAAATCATGAATCTGAAACAAACAAAACACTATTCAGAACATCAAACTTTTAATGCTAATTTTGTAGTGCACCTGATTTCAGCTTACCAGTCTCTTCAGTGTTTTCAGACGTTCAACAGGATCTTCTTTTCTATTGGCATCTATAAAATCTGCATATTTGTCTGTTAAAAAAAAGCAGAAATTAATCATACATATATATATATATATATGAGTTTTTATAGAGATATATATCTCTACGTATATGTACGTACACTATGTATATTTACACCCTACCCCCAGCCCCCCGTGAATACTGGTAACATACATATATGAATGACCTTTGGAAGTCAAATTAGCCCATTATATTGTATATAATTTAGTAAGATATCAATGGGGAAAAAAAAACAGCTGTCAGAATATTGAACAGCAGAATTGCAAATTGTACTCAGTTTTTTTGCTCATTCATAATTCCTTCACTATCAGAGAAATTCTATTTAAAGCTCTCATTTTTAAGCTCTATGATCACCATGACTCCCTGCTCTTTATGGAAGAAAGAGGGCATTTATTACAGTTAGGATGATTCCACTGGATTTTCTCTCAAGTCATCTGAAAGATGCAAGACAACTGTTCAACAATAATTCCTAAAGACAAAATCATAACATAAACAACTTACCATTGGTAAAAAGAGGTTCTGGGAGCTTTCTGAAGAAGGATTTCAGCAAACTGCTTATCACATTCAAGTCTCGCCATTTCTACACATTTGGAAGAAAAGGACAGACATGCTTTATATTTCTATAATCACAACACAACCAGAAGTTTTTGGGAGTTCAACCTGGAAATAGTGTGATCAAAGACTTACATCATCGTGAACATCAATGTCAGTCATTCCTTTGTTGAGCTCTTCTTGCATACTTGAGATGGCAGCATTATTTCCAGGAACTCTGTAAATACCTGTGTACTCAAGACCTCTTTCTTCAACCAGTTTGCAGCATATGTCAACAATCAGTGGAATATACTGAAGAAAAAGAAAAGTTGTATATACATTTTAAAGTAATTCACACAAAAGGTATTTAAAAATCACAATGGAAAGAAAAAATTGTCCTTCCATACTTTGTTGGTATGAGCTGGGGGGCAGTCATCTAGTCTAACACCAAATGTTCCTACAGCAGATGGCTTCTTTTCAAACGTCTTCCTCATAATGCTTGGAATGCCTTTTCTCCACGTCCCCTTGTCTTTCGGTGGACTTGTCTCATCTTTTTGTTGTTAGTATAATGCAAACAAGGAAATAAAGAAAAATAAGAGCATTTAAGTCACAAAAACTACTGTGAATACAGCTAACATCTGCAAAGGTCAAGTGACACCTACTGGATTTCTACCTCTTTTACTGGCCCAGATTCCCGCAATAACTCACTAAACATTAGTCTGTCTTAGACACACCTTCTTTACTCTTCTATGATTCAAAAGATACATTTGAACATACTCACATCCCAAATTTAGAAAAGCAAGTAGCTGGATGATACTGTGGAATTTCATCATTCTAAGACTAAAGGTACATAAATTAATTTAAAAAAAATAAAATCTACATTTAGTAATATTAAGTCTCTACTGAATCACAGTGCTGCACAAAATACCTATGAAACTATACAGCCATGCTCACAGTCGTGCAGATCTACTCACTATTTCAAAAATTACCAGATTTTAGTCACTCTTGAATCATACTAAACAGGACTCAAGCACTTAATACTAAACAGGACTCAAGCACTTAATACTAAACAGGACTCAAGCACTTAAAAGTATTATCTATCCAAAAATCAGATATAAACAGAACAAGTGACCTTTTTATCTTCTATACAGTTCACGTAGCCAATTACAATTCCCATTTACCCTGCACTGCAAGGTGCCTGATACAATAGTACTTCCTTCTTATTCAAGTATTTCTGGAAACATTCTTTCAGCAGATTTGACGTTTGCTTAACATCTGCAATTTAATTGCATCATCTGTATCATAGCAGGAGCAAACGGATATTTGTAAGTAAAATGATGAGCAGTGCCAGCTCATCGGATTCTTTTAAAACTCAGCAGTCAGTAATTTTGTTCTGGAAAAGGTAATGTAGTTCCTCTCCTGTATTTTAAAGATTAAGAAAAAATAGTGTTATTCTCTACTACTAAAACACTTGAGTGGAAAACTCTGGTTTCCTAACAGCATATTTCAAATATGAATTTACATTCTTATTTCCGAGTCAGCAGGAGACAAATGTATGAATTACACACAAGATTATTTCCAAAGCTTGCAAAATTTTGGTCACAAGAAGCGCAAGACCTGTATTTTACTACGGTTAACACTACATGGAGCTGTAGGAAAAAAAAACAAACCAAAACAAACCCTTTTGAGAGAGGACTGGAATAAAAACCTTCATGGATCTGAGAAGACCTGAAGCGTATCTAAGATAACATCTAAATTAAGTAGTTAGGAGAAATGGGTGATTATAGCTGCAACTTAAAAAAACAAACCTGATTAATACTTGGTTTGCATGAGCTTGAAAAGCATGAGAAAGGCACCTTGATCGCTTCACACTAGGGCTATAAGGAACTAAAGAAATACACAACACATGCAGACCTTTAGTGAGAAGCTTTCTTTCCGACTCATCCTTAGGAGAATGCGGACTCTGGGTCCTCTGTTCTGCTTTAGTTCCAAGCAGAGTCTGTCTGATACTTAGACTCTGGCGAGGTGTTTTGGGAGATGGCTCTGTTTTGCTGCTTGAAGAACTGAAACAAGACATATTACTTCAGTAAAAAGAAGTTTGACAGGAAGTCTACAAGAACTACTGGCAGCATATAATTCACCTACCTCATCATTGTACTGTATTCTTTAATCCTTCGACTAATTAGATCTCTACTAGTGACACCAGTATCCTACAAAACAAACGGAGACCTACTTTACAATCTTAAAAAATGTAACAAATATTTTTTACTTTCAGAATACAACTCCTCCTCCTGTCAACAGACCACATATGAAAAATTAACATTTTAGTACAGTTAAAAAAAAAAAATTAACAGGTAGTCCTTGAGAGCAATAAGGACAGAACATTTAAAAACCAAGAGAAAAACTAAAGTGAGTAAATACAAATTAAATGCTGCTATTTAGACTTTTTTCCAAAGCAATACAATCTGATTAAATCCTGTTCAATTGAAAGTAAGTTTAAATAGCAAACATGCAAGTCAACACACCCTACTACTCTGAAAAATCCAATCCTATGTGCACACAGTACTTATATAGCTAATTACTACTCCACTACATAGCTGGAAAAGCTATGAATTCAAATGTGCTTTTATCCATCTGTCTAATAATGTTTATTAATTTTTTTTTTTTGATAATTATTTCAAATCTGAACAGATGTGCATGACCACAGACATGAAAATATCCCTCTGTTGCTCATCACTGAAATGAAAATGTGCTGAGGGCAATATTGGGACAGATACTGGTATGTTATGTACAATAGTACATGTTTGCCTTCTGTAATTAGCATGAATGTTTAGTTCATAGAAACATTGCCATTGAATCAGAGAAGCAGGCATCCCTCCAAGCTTCACTTTTTAACTACTGAGAAAGTCATCACTTTGTACCACTGTACACACCACTTTGCAAGTCTGAAGACAGAACATACTTGTTCTGATACTGCAATTATCTTTTAAAAAAGATTAAACTGATCTGTCAAAAATCTCTGAAGTGTATCTTTAGTCAAATCAACAACAACATTAACTCATTTTTCAAGTCTACTCTCTCATTATGAGTATGTCAGGCTTTTTTTAACTCCGTTTATTTACTCAGTTACCTTGCCTTTCAACCTTGTTTTCTTGTGTGTTCCCGTACACATTTTTGTCTTATTTCTTAATGGCAAGTGATTTCTTTTGTTCAAGTATTACTTACAAGAAAATACAATCAATTTTTAATTAAAAGACAAGAACTGTGGCTTCTGCATTATATATGATACGATTACCTCATCATTTAAGTTGCTGTTGTCTTGTATTGCTTTAATCCATGCTAACATATTATCCCTGTCCTCAGCTTGAAAGAGATACTCGCAGTCTGATGTGGTGAGTCTAAATACATTTTTCCTCTTGGTTTCACAGTATGAGATGTCTATCAAACAAGCATTGATGCTTATAGGTTGTTCTTCTTCAGACGGGGTCATTTGTTCCTTTTTATCCTTGTACAAATAAAGTGAATGACCTCGAAGAACAACATACAATTGCTTCCATGGCCGAATGCTCCCACCAACTCGCTGAAAAACATCAACTGATATGTTAGTTTGCTTATTTGTTACAATGAATGTTTCTGGATTAAAAAACCTACCTCCAGAAGTTTTAAAAAGACTAACCACCTACCTATACCATTCTTAAGAATGGCCTGTGAAAAACTACACAAAAAGTACACAAATTTCTCTTCATTAGAGGAGTGAACTGCTCGACAGCCTGCCCTCCCAGATCATCCATTGGGTCTGTGTTCACATATGACAGTAGCAAGAAACAGAACGTGACTAGAATTTCACAGTGGCATTAATACAAATACAGTAAAAGTATTTATAGTGGACTCCTGCACATGCCTTTAAACTTCATTCAAGTCAGACTCACATTTACACACCACTGCAATTCCAGACGCCCGATTTTCCTTGTCTTAATCTATACTTGTGCAGAAGGTTAATCTGAACTCAACTCCACAACATTCACAAAAATTATAGCTTTTTTCAAACTACAATCAAGGGACTGATTCTTACTACTTAATAAGTCATTGGAAATGAGTTTACTTCACAGATGCTTTGAAATGTAAAATTAGAATCAGAGAATCATAGAATCATTTAGGTTGGAAAAGACTCTTAAAATCATCAAGTTCAACCGTAAACCTAACACTTCCAACTCCATCATTAAACCATGTTCCCAAGTGCCAAATCTACGCTTCTTTTCAATACCTCCAGAGATAGTGACTCAACCACTTCCCTGGGCAGTCTGTTCCAGTGATTGACAACCCTTTCAGTGAAGAAATTTTTCATAATATCCAGTCTAAATATCCCCTGGTGCAACTTGAGGCCATTTTCTCTTGTCCTATCAGTTCAGAAGTTCAGAAGACAGTTCAGAAAGCAATCGGTCAAAGCAGCTGAGGAATTCACTGAAGTCAACGTTCTAATAGGTCTAAAATTTTGGTCAGTCTAATTGATGCTTACATCCCAAAAATTTTAATTATAAGAACCAAAAAAGCTTTATGTTTCTTATCTCAGGTTTCCACCAGCTCAATATTCGTGCTAGGTTAAAAGAACAAACATGACAGGTACCTTTCCCTTGTCTGTAACAAGTTGACGAAAATGAAGCCATCCTTCCTTGGAGGCATCACCAAAGACCTCTGAAGAAGAATCTTTTCGGGAACCAGAGTCTTCTGAAGATTTCTGGCTGTCTGGGACCTAAAGAAAACATCACAGAAAGAAGCCCACGGGGTACTTCTAAAGATATTTCCCTACAATCCCTACATTCAAGATGTTTCTCTCTTTAAAAGCTGATACCTCATTCAGCAAAAAGCCCCTAAAAAAATAGCCCCCTGGGAAAATGTAACTTCTAAAGTTTCCACACAATAATAGTGACCTTACACATTCCAAGAATAATTTGAGAAACTGCAGGAGTCTTAGACTCTCATTAGTAAATTTTTACAAAAGCATGCTATAGATATGCTTTGTTTACAGAGACTGAGGAAAATGAAAAAAAAAAAAAAAAAATCAAGGACCATGTGGTGAGCCTAGAAAAAAGACAGACCATGTTTACTTATGCAATGCATACAGCACCAATTGGAGAAAAACAACGGAATCAATTTAAATATCAAAATCAATCAAAACTAAGAACAATTGGATGAGTAACAATTACAATAAACTTCATGTCTGCGTTTAACACATCACTTTGTATAACTGAGTTGTATAATTCATACAACTTGTCACACTAGTATGTGTAATTCTTAGGAGTTGTTATGTACATATGTACCTACCTTAATCCCCTTTAAACTAGATACATGCTTAATGGATCTGTTGGGAGAAAACAAATGTTAAAATGATATTTTATACACTTTAAAAAACAATTTTCCAAATTAACTGCTATTTTTCATGAACTTACGATTTCTCCTCTTCTCTGTAGTCATCCAGTCCTTCATCATAGGACTTTGATCTCTCAGTTTTTGTGGCAGGCTGGCTATCCAGGACACTAGGCCGGATGGATTCTACAACCAAATAGAAATTTTCAAATATGTAAGAACCCGAATCACATTTTGAAATTTATTTCACACACTAGTTTAAACTCTGGAGAACAGGAGTGAAAATTTTAAAAGCAAAAGGTTGCATCAGGAAAAGAAAAAGAAAATCAACACTCACCATGATCATGTGAAAGCTGTCGCCGAATTAAAGGGATTGGAGATGTGGGACTGGGGGGAACAGTTGTTATAGCAGGTGCTTGAGAAGCAGATGCAGAAATGACAGCAGAAGCAGGAATGTGTGCAATATCATGGTCAATACTAGGACTAGTCGGTTCATCTACAAAGGTAATATGTCATATATTAACATATTAAATGTAGTAATCAAATGCTCAAACTAAATAGCTGTCTGAACTTCTCATTATTGGAATATCAGGTTAAGTATCTTAAACACAAAGTCTTTCAAACAAACATATGGGTCCAATTAATTCACACTGCCAAATGTGCTTTATTGTTTTAAGAGGAACTTGTTTCATTTTGTAATAATGTTAATTGGACATTAGAGATAAGAGCAAAGAACATCATACCTGATTTTAGATTTTGCTGTGAGTGACTGAAACAGGAATTATTTGCTAAATTTTGTAATATTATTTGCAAGCAGACTATTTTTGTTTATGTGCATAAGTGAAAAAATACACATCACATCAGTAAGTCTAAACTCAAGAGACAGATAAGTACAATTTCCTACAGTAAAATATGGGCATTAAGACTACCGAAAACCATTTGGTTTAAACGAGTGTTCAAATAATAATGCCAAGTTACAAGCAAACAAAGAAGCATTTTAAACAGATTTCCAGCATCCAAAGAACTAACCCCCTCCCATACTCCACACATTCAAGTAAAGAAGCAAGTATCGATATTTTTAAAAGATGGCACTACTACGTACCAATTAGTTCTTCCACTAATTGTTCATACAAACGATTGCATGCCATACATGCCCAGCACCTCACAGTCTCAATAGCCACAAGGGTCATCATGAAAGATTCCAAAAAGCCTTAATTATCTCTAGTATTTAACATGTTTCTTACAAGATGGAAGATGACGAAAGATGTATTTTCAATCATTCTGAGAAAACAGCCGTAACATCTTCTAGAACACGCTACCAGGACTAGAAAAATAACTCTACTTCATGCTCCGGTAGAAGAAGGGATAGGGGAAAAAAATAATAATAAAAAAAAAAAAACCAAGTCACGAGCAGGGACTGAACTGTACTGCTGTAATGAATATTAATGTATTCTAGGTGCTAAGAATTGTAATATGCAGAGCTACTGAAAAGCCTATTGAAATCAATGAACACTCACAGACAGAGGTTTATTCTTCGCTTTGTGTGAACACAACTGCGTGTGCTGCATTGTGCTTTTCCAACAGTCACTAACAGTTCTGTTAAGGCAGCACTTGTACCATCAAAATTTGGCAATGTCAATTTAAAACAAGGCAACAAACAATTTAAGTACTGGAAGGTTTAGCAGTAACAGCCCGCTAAGTTGTCTGAAGTGGAAAATACAGTATGATTTGAAGTTATAGGTTAAAAAAACATATCCCTTGAAAAAACTAGCTGCAAACTAGAAACATTCATAAAATGGGAAAGCAAAAGAATTCACAGCAAACCTGTGATACTACAATTTAAAAAAAATAATAATAAAAAATAAATCTAAGTTTTACTTGCATCCACAGTGGAAAATTAGTGCACCATAATGATAGAAGCATTTACAGCCCTCTTCTCTACAGCAGATAGGAAGAACCTTGGCCACAGTTCCATTTCAAAACTGTCACAGCTTACTGTCCCATTTCTCATTTGCTCAGCTTCCCTGCAGCAAATCCTGAGAGAAGCAGCACTAATGTCAACTAAGGAATATAACCATCCACCGAACAATTAATTAGTTTATAGCATGTGAACTGGAAGTGCTCAGCTTTAAGTTACTTTGTTACAGACTTAACTCAAAATGTCACAGTCTCTACTCCCCAAAGTTACAAAAATGCTAGTGCTTGAAATAAATCTGCACAATAAATCTGCACAACACAATTTCCCACAACACTTAAATCCAAGAATTCAGCTGAGGAGAAACAGTTTTTAAGCCCTTGAAAGCAACAATAATTATTCAAATTATTATTATTTCACAGTGGATCTAATCCACAGATGAATCAAAATTAAAGTGGTTTTAGGAATAGGCAAGCTTTAAAGGAACTGCCAATCACATTGGTACAGGAGGGAAATAACTGCTTGGTCCCTGAAGAGGTTGAAGGTCAGCTAATGGCAAGCTTTTACATAATGTAAAGTGGTTATAGAGCAAACCATGACGTATGCCATGTGAGTTACTGCCTACTAATTTAATGCACTGGTAAACTCCACTGCTGCTGTCCAATAAAAATCAAAACCCAAACAACTACTTATATCCCTTGTATTTTGACTTTTCAGTGCTTGCAGTATTTGTCTCCCTTTTCAGCTTCCTTGATCAACTGGTGTATTTGCACCCCAAAACTCCCTGCACAGCATGCGAAGGGATGTGTTCAGCTCACCTATCGATGAAAACTACTGTGTCCAAAACACAGTGAAGTGTACAGAATAAACAAGCCAGAGAAGCCACACAACAGAATTCCCTCTCAGTTTGTCATCTCACAGATTACCCATGTGCCTTTAAATATTTGTGACAAAAAAGTCAGACTCCAGGACTACTTCAAGTTTTACTTTTCATTTGAGAAAAGGCCACAAATACAATTTGTTTGGCACTATTGTCTATGATGTTACCCAAGAGACCGACCATCGGAAAAAGAGCCAGCATGGCGACAGAGCATCTCTGGCAAAGGGGAAAATACCACTTGTCACCTCTCTTTGAACATGAGCGTGCAACTGCTCAACAGTTGCAACTAGTGATTTTTCAGGAAAAGCCTTTCAATGCAAAAACATTTATAGGGAGTAAGACACTGAAAACTTGTAATAAACAGGTAACAGCTCCAACTACAGTTAACTTGTATTAACTGATTTGCTAGCTAAAGCAGAAAGAAATTAATGTACCAAAGTACATTTGTACTGCAGGGCAGCTGGAGATCAGGGACCTAAAAGAGAGGGAGCATGTGTGCACAGTGTAAGTGATCTGGAAAACTATTAACTTTCTGACTCTGCCAAGACACAAATTTACACTGAACGGGCTCAGAGGCAGAACTAGAGATTTCAAGACTGAGAATTAAATGAGTGAGAAAGCATGCAAAGAGGATGGACTAGCCCCACTCTGCGGATGAGGAACTAAGGAACAATATTAACCAAGCCCAACAAGTGCCCAACAGAACGGAATGCTCTCTTCCCTCAAAATCCTGGCTGTGCTCTTATTGATGCAGTCCAGTATGGTGTTAGTCTTCATCACCATTCAGGTGCCAGTACCACCTCAGGAGGGTAGCATATTCCAGGAGTAAGACTTAACATTTGTGCTTGAATTTCAAGAGATTCCTACCAGACCATCCCTCCAGACTAAGTCCTACTGGATAAGTCTTCACGCATATCGATTGCACCCTCCAGTTTGGTGTTGTTGGCAAACTTGATGGACCCTGAAGAACATCACTGTAGTCATCTCATAAAAGGCAAATCGTGCTTGTAAAGCACTATTTACCCACGGTAAATCCACACTAGCTATTCCCAATTACCTTCTCCTTCATGTGCCCAGAAATAAGTTCCAAGAGAACCAACTCCATGAGTTTCCTCAGGACTGAGATAAGGCCAATTGACTGCCTTCCCAGCACTGTCCTTCTCATCCTTTTTCAAGATGAGCGCATAGTTTGCTTTTTTCCAGTTAATGAAGACCTTCTGCAGTCCTCATGATCCTTCAAAGAGGATAGGCAGTCTCTCTGCAATGACATTGGCCAACTCTCTCAGCACCTTCAGATGCTTTTCATTGGGTCAGATGGACACGTATGGGTTGAGCTGCACTGGAGCTGTTTTAAGAGTTCCCTGTTTATCCAAGTTGGTTATTATGATTGTGAGCTTTGCTTTTGTTGTTTGGGGTTCTTCTCAGGGGGAGGGTGGGGGCATGTATTGTTTTTTATTTGGAAATGGTTTAGCTAACTGAATAGTAACATACAAACATAGGGAGCAAATTCACAGCCTAACTTTAGTCCAGACAGGGTAACCATCAGGGATGCTTGGGCTACCATTAACAGAAGAGAAAGGTGACTTCTCCCATCAACCCCAAAGGATTCAGACTGCTGAATCTTTTTTCACTGGTAATAGAAAGTGACTGAAAAAAAAAATCCTAATTTCCCAAGGCTAAAGGCCATCTTTCATATTTATTCCCCTTCGGACATGACAGTCTTGCAAGCAGTATTCTCAACACCTCAAAGGACTGTAAGAAGGAATTGTATTATTTAGTAAGTGTACAGCAGACCACATTACTGTTTAAAATGCTAATTATGCATTTCAATTTAAACAGACAATGTATGTGGCTACAAACCTTAATTCAACACGTATGTATTTTATCAAAGACTATCTGATTTAAAGATTCAAATAAAAAATGTAACAGGTGTGCAGTAAAACACACTTAAAACAGCTTCAAACTGCTTTTCACGTGAAGAACGTTGAGACAGCATGCACCCCTAGAAACAAAAATCATTCAACATACAATTTCCCAAACTGCATACACTGAAGAGGACAACAGTATTTTAATATTATTGGCTGAAAACCATATCCAATTCTTGGATTAGGTATGTGTTAAAAGATGTCCCTGTAGTACTTAATGCAATTTTGGTTACTCATAGATCCTGTGGAATTCAAACAGTAATTGCTCTTTGTAAAAAGCTCAGCCTTCTGCAGAAGGCTACAGGGAGGTAACTCATACTGCTTTCTGTCTCCAAAGCAAAGGGCCAAAAGTGCCATTAAAAACATTATCTTCATTCAACAGAGGCACAGATGTGAAAGTTTCTACATACTGGGATGGCATCTACCTGACAGCCATTACAGTAAGTATTTTAACCACTGCCTCTCTATTTCTGCAATAATTCTCCCAGGCAAAGTGGAGCAGGGAGAGCAGAGCAGGGGATGGAGCCTGCAAGGAAGAAGTCCCAGTGAGAAGAACACAGAAAGAAAGGAGATAGGGTGGACAGGATACCAGAGGTAGGAGGAGGATCTTCATCCACATGCAGGCAAGGAAGTTAAAAATAAGGTCTGTCTCAGAGGCTCCTCACCTTCAAGAAACCTCAAAAGAAGCTGAATTTAAGGTAAACTCAGACATACTAATATAGACCATTTTTCTTAAAAGCCTGACACAAAGACAATCTCAAATAAAAAGATCACGTATACAATTTCACCTGCGTAGCGAGATGGCCTGAAATAAAACAAAAATGAATTGTTCAATCAAAAATAAACTACATGGAACTAGCCCTACTATCACACAAGACAGCACAAAGGACTAATTGACTTTTTGTTACAGATCCTTAAGTACAAGGTGCAGCATCTTATATGTAACCACCTTGCAAAGGTGCTCCAATAACTAAAGACTTCCAAGCCTAACACATATGATTTGGAAAGAAGATACACTATTGCCTGGATTCATCATGACTCGCTATCTCATTTTTCAAAAAAGAGCCTTTAAAAAGGTTTTTTTTTTGTTTGTTAGTTTTTAAGTAGTTCCAACACTGACAGCACTGATTGTCTTTACAAAGAACTTCTTCATATATCTACTTTACGTAATTATCCTCATGTAGCCAAAAGAATAGAATGGAAACACGTCTGCACACTAAGCACATTCGTTTCTGTAAGCCACAGAAACACAGGACTGGAACAAGCCTCCTGAACCACTGAATCCAGTTCTCTGCTAATGTGTTCATGTAAATAATGTGTTTATTACGGAGTTTCACACAGACAGAAAAAGACTTCCCAAGGTTATTCTTCATGTGAGACTATTCTGAAAACCTTATTTATGACAGTCTGTTGCTTATTTCAGTGTTAAACAAATGTAGAATTTTTTTTTTTTTTTACACAAAGCAATTCTAAAGGTTCCTGTCCACAGTATTACCCCACCCCATTAAAAAGTACAATTTAAAACAATTTACAATATACTTTCTTGGCTAAGAACCCTGATAGCATTCCTTTATTACCTGGAATTGTTATTTTAAAGTTATAATGGATAACTAAGGATGATTTATGCTTTGAAAATATTACCCATTACCAAACAAATCTGATGCTTTTACTCAGTTAGAACTGTTCTAGATGTTATGACTTATTGACTTCAAATTTTAAGTTTTAATTTAAAAAGGATTTTTGAGTTACAGAAGCATTAAACGGTATTTAAAATGCTAATTTGTAATTTTGTGTTTTGGCTGCTATACTTCAGAATAACACAATGATTTTTAAATTGTTCTTTGGACAAGAAACATTGAAATTTTCAGCCTGGAGCAATAGCGATTTGGCAGGCCACACTGTAAAACCCTGGAAAAAAAATAAATAGAAGACTGATGCTTATCTTAGAAACACTGATGACATGTTAAAAGCTGTGCCAATGCTATCGCTAAAATAATGGAAGCAATAGCCCCTCAAAAATGAACATCTGTCAGCTCTAATTTCTATTGCAGTTACATTTATATTTTCATCGTTTGGAAAAGCTAGGCAGTAACATGTAGGAAAAAAAAAACTATCACAAGGAACAGCTGAAGACAGTCATATTCACCTTGACTACTAACAGTTTTTGCTAAAATTATACTTTCCTTAAAACATGCCATATTAACTATCTGTATTTCAGTCACCATTTGCCCTTAAGGTATCCACATATTTTGGGCTGACAAGCCACAATCTCTGCTGAAGTTTGAGGTTTTGAATTTCTCTCTGCCTGATGCTTGTCTCTTCTCACAAGGAGAAAAGAGAACAAGTACATTCTTTCAATTATTTCTTTATTCCACGTGAGAATATTTCCAGTTGTTTCCCCTAATCTTTCTCTATTCCTACCACCATAACCCTTTTCATAGTGTGTTGTGCAAGTGTATTAATTATTTTGTAGTTTCCAGATTGTAACTGCATTCAGTATATGTATATTTACATTGTCACCTTCTCTACCGGAGCCTAAGCAGCCTGCAGAGAGGGGCATAAAGATGTAGGAGGAAGAGAGGAAAGGTATGGCATGTATTTCACTGTCCAAGGCAGTAAACTCATTACACCTTCAAAAAAGTCCTTGGAGTTCTGTGCATGGCTTGTCATTTAAAAGATAGATACTGAGAAAGGTAAACCCTATACACCTCTGCTTCCAGCACCTACAGAAGAAGGATGCCATTACATGTACAATAAAGATGCTGAAAAGTCTAACTAATGCTGAGTGGTCTAGAATGTTTCACCTCCCAACTCCTTAATTTACTTAAAGGAAAAAAAAAAAAAAGATTTGGTAACCAAAAAAAAATTAAAAAGAAGGTTGAACAGAATTCTCTATAAACCAGCAAAATGTAACCTGTCTGTTCATCATCAAGTACCCAAATATTTTTATTATAACAGTAGTTTGTAGAAAAACAGATATTGGAATACAATTTTTAAAAAAAAGTTTTTGAAAACTAGCATGAAGATCAGCTCATAAAGCAAGGTGAAAAACAGAATCCGCCTGATTACTAGCACAGAAATCACTACGGTTGGTTGCCTGCACTAAGGGTAGAAGCAACAGAGATAAATATACAAGCGGCACAGAAAGGGTGAGTAAGGTTTGCAGTCTGCTGGTCACTATTACAACATTTGTATCAGAAATTCAGCCAGAAGGAGATAGGTTTCAAAAAAACCACGCACGCAAAAAAGGGGAATAAATACCATGTAGTTAAAGCTGTGAAACTCCTGGCAAATCTTTATTTAAATCAATACAGGATATTGGATCGGAAACTTTTACTGCAGTACAAAAGAGAATGGAGAAATTTATGGAGTACTTAAAATCACATTTGGCTCGGGAACGTTGTAAAGTGAAAATGGTTGGAGAATAGAAAGTACCAACATTAAGTATTATCATATATCCTTGTCCTGTTCCTACGCCTTTCCTTAGGTATCAATTTCAGCCAGAGAGGACACTCACCTCATTTTTACAACAATTTGGTGTTATCAAAGTCTGGTCAAATATTTTTATCTGGCTAATTTTCTCTCAGTTATTCACCAATTAATAGTGGAATGAAGCGACCTAAAATTTTTCTAGGGTAAGGATGTACTAGATATTTTCAAAAATGGGATCACACCTCTGAGGAAAAGTCTTTGTACTTCTCTGGTGTTGCTGCATGCCTAAAAGAAAAGCTCTGTAATAGGATGACTATAAACTTGTTTGATTTAAAAAAAAAAAAAATTAAACTTCAAGATTATGTTTATTTAGGCTACATATTTTAAAACATATCCATTTAAAATTAATTTTCACATGACAACCCACTGCTAAGTTGGAAAGAACATTCACCCAGTCAGTAGTAATGGCCAAAGCACTAAACTGCCCTGGCAGTGAGACATACTGAAGCAGTTTCTCCATTTCAGTCACATGGACAGTTCATTCAATTCAATGGGTGAGTTGGATTATCCTGTTTAGAATTGCTTTCTACTCTACAAGAAATGGTGTAAGAAGGAAAAAAAATAGTTTCAAGATAGCTGCAGATCTCGGACATGCACCCTAGACATCTATGTCTAAAAAATTTATCAACACAACTATATATATATATATATTCTGAATCAATCTTTTCTCTTCAGCAGTTACAAAAACATTAAGTAGCATTCTAATTTACATCCAGGTGCAGGTTAACACATCCAAAATTACCAAGTAGGTCAGAAATTTATGATCTGCTGTTCTCTAACAGAGAAATAATGTACAAATTATAGGTCTTAAAAAACATAGATTAAACACCACAATTGCTAATATAGTCACTGATAGAGACGATGGTATTTTTACTAGTCTAAAGAACAGGTGAGCTGGCTTCTGGGTAAAAGGAATAACCTTTCATTAGACTAACTGGCAGAGTTGGAAACAACAGCCAGCATTTCAAGAACAGAGCCTTTCTTTGGGCTTGAAATAGAAACAGCAGCTTTTCAAGCTAACCGCAATACCCTGCATTTAGTAGAAGGCAAGCACTGAAGCCTGCAGCACCAGGATATGTTTTTCCTGTAAAACTGGCAGCTTCCTCATCCCCCAAGAACATCTGCTTACCTGAAGTGTTTGAGCACACAGTATCTTGCCTAATTGTTTCAAATAAACCAGTTTTTCTTGTAAAAGATATTATATCTACCTACAAGCTTTGCTCTGAGCAGATGTCTCATTTCAATTAGCAAATACAAACCAAAATTTAACCTTCCCGCTTCCGAAGAGCATTTTGTGAGAGGACTAGTGTCAAAAGGCAGCAACCCACCATAATCTCTGCAAGAATCTGCCGTAAGCAAGCTCGATGGAAACCCTGCTTGGATTTCTGTTTGTGGTGCAAGGCACTGGTGCTACTCGCAAAGAAATACTCTAAAATCATCCTGATGTTGTGCTATTCTCAAGAGCACTCTTAGTCACAAAATATTGCTGCAGAAGCCAACTGTTCCTGGCTGAATTTCTACTGAAATATGGTCTGGCCACATCTACCACTTTTAATGAGCAGAAAGTGATAACAAAAACAAACACACTACGAAGTATTTAAAATGGCAATGATAAGTAACCTTGGAAGATATCTATTCCTCCTTAAAGTTACATTTTTACACTACTCCAAAGATCTGCTGTACAAATAACTTCAGTAAGTGCATTTATGAAATGAACCATATCCAATAAAACCTAATACTGCAAAACCCAATTATGTTGATGTAAACATAAGGGAAGTGGAGATATTGCCAACACCAAGGTACATCTTTATTCAAAATAACATCCTTCTCAATCATCAGACAGAAGTGGGGGGAGGAATAGAAAAATAAAAAACCCAAAACAAAACACAAACCAGAAAAATCCAAGGGATTTTCCTTCAGAAGAGTTAAATAGCCTTTAACTGAGTTTCAAAGCAGATCTAGGGTTTTAGCTGCCTGATTAAGTAAGGCTTTTAACAAGTGAAGCTGTAATTAGGCATAATGATAGTGGAACAAGCAAAGTTAGAATCCTGCATATTAATTGTAACTTTGGAAGATGCCCACTCTTAATGGTATTTGATGTTTTTCCTATTCAGAGAGGGTTATTTCATCTTCAGTGTGCTGGAGCTGTGGTGGAAATTTTCCACAGCACCTGTACTGGCACAAGAATTTCTTGCTAGAAGAAAGCCACAAGTACTGTGTTGGCTCAGACCATGCCCACACTCTAGCAGCACCACTTTTTAGTATTTCTGAAGTATCCGGGATGTTTCAGTCCAAGAGGCTGAGGAGCTCATAAGAATTCACACAATCCCGGGTGGTGGTGTGCCAAGAGGCTGCAATGGAGTTACAACCTTGTTTCTTCTGAACTACTCAGCTGCTACCAGAATGCAGAACAATTGCCATGTTGAAGGCCTCTCTTGAACTTTAATCATGACATTTCTCTAAAATCTGGAAACAAACTGCATGAGTAGGAGTTCTTGGTAAACCTTTGTCAGAATCAAGATAGGAGATTGTGTAGAAAAGGTTGGGCTTGATTTTGACAATCTTGATCCAACTTCTACATGACATTTAAGTTGTACAGGACTAGAAAACTCCCAGCAAGCACTCCTAAGTGAAAGCAAATACCGCATGTAACTTAAATCAACTGCCCAACATTGATTTTTGGCATAGTATTAAAAAACCCTGCACACAGACTGGTTACATGCCTTACAAACTTGTACTAATCCTTAAAGGAAGATCGACAGTCTAAAGAAGAATCCAAAATTACACTGGATACTGAGGCATCCAGTAATAATAATTAAAAAAAAAATATAAAAAAATCTACACAAGTCCCATTAAAAAAGGAAAACCCAATATAAAAACCATCTGCTAGCTATGAAAGCATTTTTGTTGCATCTTAAAATTCCATCAAAAGAACAGGATTATTTTATCTTTAGTATGATTTCCATTCTCGGGTGCACAAAAAGCTTCTTCACTATTTTTGGTTATTTACTTTAAACTAGTAGCAGATATTACAGACAATTCGAGGGGGGGGAAATCACTGCTGCAGATCCACAACAGAAGACAATTATGCTAAGACAATGTATCTGTAACTCTCTTAACCTAATCTGCAAAAAACCTGATGAGCATTAAGAAGAGTCGTTTTTCACAGACGTGAGTTTCAGAATGAGAGTTCAGTATTTTCTAAATACTTCTCATACTAAAGTCAAGAACACACAGTCAGGTATAAATCAACCTGCATGGAGAATGGTCCGCAGACACCTAGAGTGCAAAGGATTAAACCAGCCACAACAAAAGAAAACCCAGCTCAACAACAGCAAGGCAAAGACAACACAGGCACTGACTACTTGAGTAGAACAGAAATGCTCTGCCACTGAAATTCTCTCTTCAGCAGTTGACTCCAATTCCTCATGTATCCAAAACTGGATTTTTAGTATTTTTTTTCCTACTTACAATCCTTCCACAAGTTCTTAATTTCTTCCCAATTATCTCAAAAGTGCTCAGCCCCCTTCCTATAAGCTCTCTGTTGTTCCAGCCCCATTTGTGTCACAGCCCGCAGGCGAATCTTGGTGCCGTCTCACATTCTGCTTCCACAAACTCTTTAATTTATATCCACGTAAGCCTCTTTGCCTGCAAATTCACTTAATTTTATTGCTACCCCTTCACTGAAACAGCTTTCCTCTAACACTTATCTGTCTCAAAGCTTTCACCTTACCTATCCAGCTTACAAATATTTTTTCACAAATCACCCTTATATGGATTTGCATCCATATTCTTTCTTTACTGAATCTCAAATATATTTTATACTAGAGAAGTACAAGTATTTTGAAAAGTGCTGCAAATGCTATTGCACATCCGTAACATCAGAGCATTACATGGAGTGATAACCAGACGCAGTTATATAATGCACGACTTCTCCAGAGGGTTAAGGAAAATTCTAGAAAAATATTAAATCCCTGTAGACTTTTTTCCCCCACTGATCCTCCAGGACTCTAAACAAAACAGAACATTTTTCTCCTCCACTGAAGAATATTTTTATTTTTACCAACCTAACATTACTCTAGATGAGAAAAGAGCCCCCATGCCCCTCAACCTCAGAGTTTACAGGAACAGCAGTCAGCTACCTGGCATGGTGCTCTCCATTACCTTTAGCAGAGAGAAACATTTGATGTACACTGGAATAGTTTAACTCACCAATAAACGGAATAGAAGCCAAGGAGTCACCAGGTGGGCTGGAACTGGATGCTTTCCTTTCTTCTATTCTTTTTATGTGGACTTCTCTCCGAGCATCATTAGGTAACCAACAGGTAGTGTCTGAGGCTGCCTCTTGGTCATTTACAGCAAGAATGTAGGACTGATGCCTCAAAGGCTGTGGAGTCTGATGGCCAGAAGGTGATTTGTCCCGCATGACCACTGTGTCTTTGTCATTTTCCTGAACATCCGTTTGCAGAATTTCAGGTTCATGGACATCTTCCCTTTTGAAATCATGAATCTTTTGCCTGATGGAACCATCTACATTGTCAGAGGTAGTTGAACTCTCACTTGTTGGCTGAACAAGTTTGGTGGAAGCTGGAGACAGAGAGGAGGGTTGGATGGTTTTGCCAGTTTCTGTTTTGTGATCTGGAGCACCTTCTGCTCGGATCCTTGACTGTTGGTTTAACAGACCGTTCTGATGCAAGTGATTTACTGTTCTTTGGTCTTTGCTGACAATAGCATCCAGGCTCTGGTTAAGGGGAAATGATGGTTTTGCTGCATAGGGAGCAGAGTTCTTCAAACAGCTACTTTTAGAACTTCTGGCTGGTGCGAGAGGCAATCTCTCTTGTGAAACAGCTATTGGTTTTGAAACTCCTCCAGGAGTTTGCAAATCTCGAGAAGGCTGCAACAGTTTTATATCTGGTGGAACTTTCTGAAAATGAGAACCAGGGAGAGAAGCTCTACTACCTGTTCTCCTGCTGTCTGAAATATAAGCAGTTGGAGCCATAGAAAAATTTTGACCTCGAAGGGACATATGAAATGCATGCTGTCTAGATCTCTCATAAATACCTCGCCGATCATCTTGTTCGGTAAACCCTGTCCATTTGTAAGTCTTTCTCCTATCTCCATTAGTATCTGCAATCAGATTCTCAGAATGAAAATTTTCTAGCACTTCACCCTGTTTGCTGAGATAATCCCATGACCGAGCCCTGTGATTCCTGGCGTTAACTGAAGGGGAAGTTAGAGTATCTTGAGAAGCACTTCGTGGCCACTCTTTCATCAACACAGGATCTTCAAGTCTTTCCTGGGATACACTTCTCTGCCGGATCTGAACAGACTGTGGAACCCTGTCGTGAGAGGTGCTCCTGCGCCGTACCTGTGAAGCAGTGCGATTTGGCACCACTTGATTATAATCAGTTGTATTCTGAGAAGCTGCTCTTAAACTATCTAACCTTTCCTGTATTGTTCGGGAGCCATACATGTGCATGCGCCTATTATCAATGTACTCTTTGTAAGTTTTGTAGGTCTTCCAGTCTATATGCTGATGGGATGTTGGAGAACTGTAATGATTAGTAGAGATTGAGGGTGAGTCCGTGGCTTGAGCAGGAGGTCTAGTGCTTGGGATTCCTTCTGGACATACTACATAATTTGAAGCTTTACTTAGCGTTCCAGTTGGATCAGCTGGCCTTGTTATTGGAGTCTGGGGAAGTACAATGGCAGTGGACACTGAAGAAGATGGTGACGTGGTCCGTGCTTTTAGACTGGTTTGATCTTTTAAGCTGTATCTTACTTCCTCTGTCCTGTGTGATGGACCAGTGTGATTATTTCTACAAGATGGCAAATCTACAGCCTTCTCAGAAGGCACAATAACAGTCCTTACAGTTTCATTGCAAACACACACAGCTGTATTTGATTTTGCAATGTCTGTTGGTGATGGAGGCACTTGTATTTCCATTCTGTAGGCTCTCTCTGGCTGTGTCAATGCCCGCACTGGTCTACTGACTTGCTGTTTCCCCAGCGAGAAGTCAGATGGTAGCTTATCACCAGCTTGTGCCATAACAGAAGCTGTGGATGTCAGGCGTGGGTAACATATTGGGGGTGGTTCAGGTATGTTGTGGGCATTACCACTGTAGGCTTCGTTGCCTTTCAGGTAGGCATCTTGGGAATACGCCTGGGGAGAGAAGATTGAGTGAGTGTTCAGTAGTGAGGGAGATAGAAAAGTTCACCATTTAGCATTTGCACGATCAAGCTTCAAGAAAGAGAACACAAGTACAAAATTCACACTATCTATAATTTAGGGAAAATGTTAGTTGAAAAGATAATAGTCTCATCTCCTTATTGAGCAGAAACAGACTAAGCAAAATCATTACATATATTCCCTCCCTCAACAATTAAAAAAATGAACTGATGACCAATTCTAGGAAATACTGCAGGTAAGGCACTGAGGCAGGTTTCCCAAAATCCATGAGCACAAGCCACAGTGTTTTTCTCCCCCTTAATTTTGCTTTCTATCACAATGCTTCACACATCCTTCCCGTTTAAGATTCATGTTGCTGGAAACCGCAATTTTACAGCAATCAACAGGTTAAAATGCTGCATACCACATTCAACTAGAACTAGAAAATTCTCTCTTCACTCAGTGTATAAAAGAACTCTGATCACTTAATGTAATGCATATGAAAAGTACACACAAATATACATATACACACTCCTGTAAGATGTCTTCTACATAAAAGCTACTGTTCCTAAACACAAAATGAATAAATTGAAGCAGTAACATCTTTGTTGTGAGCCAACACCCTGTAAGTCATTTTACATTTTACAGGAGACAGATAGTACATGGCACACATCTTACTGCAAAAATATTAATAATATGTAAGACATTTACCTTCATTGTACAAATAGTACCAAAATTCATACATATCCACTACTGTCCACACACTATTAAAACCTCAAATTAATTTCCTTAGTGCATTCATTTGCCTGACTCCTAAGAAAAAAAAATGGTTATACTATACTCAGAATGTTTCTGTAGCAATTTAGAAAAGCAGTATTTATCATTGTGAGATTAACAAAACATTCAAAATAAGAAATCAATGAGAAGCATACAGCATACTTAAACAATATCCTATTACTGAAAAACTTTAGCATGACTTCGTTCAGTTTAAACATAATGAAATAAAGAGCCAACGCAGAGACTGCCAATGCAACAGAATATTAAAATGATTTCTTAGGGCTTTTACACGCTAAGGTGTGGTATCATATCACAGCATTTCCTGTCCAAATCGTAACATGCTCAATTCCAGAATATCAACGTGCCCTGTCTTAACACCAGACAGGTTATAAAAGCCCAAGTGCAGCCATAAAATTAACACAGAGCAAAGTACAGAGGAGGGCGAGGCATTTACAATATTGCTGCAATAAATGTTACACCGAGCATTAGTGAAATGCAAAATATTAAAGCACACAGAGAAAACTGACCAAATAACACAGGCACAAACCACAAATTAAGAGATTAGCGTTATGAAGAAAATTCAGCTCAGACTATCTAGCTCATTTCCAACAAACTTGCGGTTTCAGATTCTTGCTTCTCACAAATCACTTAAGAAAAACATGCCTTACAAAACCAGAGAAATGGCTACTGGACGTTTCTTACCAGTGCTGTGACATCCTTTGTAAACTGCAGCTGGCAGAAAACAGGAAAACATAGTAAAAGCTGCTTACAGATGTGAAGACAGAATTATGTTGTCATATTGATGTTGGATACAGCAAGCTAAAAATACAACTACACTGATTTCACTGGAAGGTACCAACAGAAGTAAAGGGCAGTAGAGCATGAAAAAAAATAACTTCACCCTCCTTGCGAGCACATCCATCTCCGGCTTTTATCTGCTCCTTGCATTTATCCTCTACCCTTACAGAAAGCAAAATACATTTGTGCCATTTTGCCTTGGCGCATCCCTACAGCTGCCTGCAGAGAGCTCTGGCTCTATGCAACACGACTTCCCTTCCACTACAGCAACATTACTGTCTCTCATTTCCCCTGGGCTGCTACCATTCCTGCTTCCTGGTGACGAAACAACGGTTTTATTATGCATTTAAAACTGCACGCCCCTTCCCCACATATATGTGAACATGACCACAATCTGTCAGCTGACTGCAGCTGCTTTCATACCATACATCTGAAATTAGAGGAATGATGCTGCAGAAACACTCCACTCATGTGACTTCTTTTTTTTTT
>VXBL01009297.1:1388513-1403012 GCA_013400195.1 Aramus guarauna
GGTTTCCACTGGCACATTTAATGGAGGGAAGGAACATACAAAGATAAAAATTTCTAAATCCTTAAGTAAATGGCTATTTAAGACCTTGTTAGGCAATTTAAAAAAAAAAAAAAAAAAAAAAAAAGATGCTGAAGACCCAGAAAACAGATAGAGCAAGAAACTACTGGCATGCAAGACAAAAACAATTACCCAGCCCAATCAAAAAACAATTATTAATTTATATAGCCAATAAAATAGTTTGAAACCTGGGATAAACACACACTCTACACCAATATAAAATACACTGTGTTTATGTTTTGTAAAACATGCCCACGACAAACAATGCTTGATTGACTTTGACAGCAGAAAGGCTAAATTCTACAACTGGTGTGATTTGATCATAGCTGAAGACTACAAATGAGTAGAAAAATCAGTTCTCAGCTCTTGGCAAAATTTATCACAGACATTAAACCATCTTCAGAAGACAGCATTCTCATAGGGTCCAAAATGAGATCAGCTAGGCTTTCTTCCCCCTTTCCCCAAAGAGTATGTTTCCGTGATCGCAGGTATATCCGGACAGACTGCCAGTTCTGAGTAAGGCAGAGTTACTGGAAAAATGGTTTTGATGATGGAAACTGTGGTTCTCCTTTCAATCTCACTTCCCAAGAAATCATGGAAAGCAAGCTGAACTTTCTTCCAAGAAAGAAAAAGTTTATAAATGGGGGCTGTGACATTTCTACAAAGAATATTAATCAGAATTATGAAACAAAGATATTTAAGGGCCCATAGAAAAATATTGCAACTTAAAGAAATGCACAGATCTGATCTGAATAATGTCACACTGAATGATGCACTATCAGCCTTTTTACTGTGAAATATTTTAATTGCTTTAACCAGAAGGTGATGGCTAAATTTTTAGAAGAGGTTTAGAGACTAAAGAACATGAAGTACACCAATATATTTATCAGCATTGTACGCTATTTTGACACTTAACATATTTTGCAACTACTTATAAAACAGCTTGAATATTACTCTTTTCCCTTTAGTTCCTCAAATGATAGTACATGGAAATACTACCTTAATCTCTAAGTGATTGCAACAGAGGATACACTCATAAAAAAAAAAAAGTCATCACAGTATGGCTTAAGTCTTTAAAAAGCCTGAAAAATAAAAAAAACCCACAACCTTCCAACTTAAAAAAGTATTTTTTTTAATAGTCAGTTCAGTGATGCTCTCAATTCAGACGCCAGCCAAGCCACTCAAACTTGTACAGGAGCTGGGTACTCAGCAGTTATTCAGAGGTTCCAACATGATAGAAAAAAAAAAAACCTCAGCCCTGATGTTTTATGAGTTTCTTCCCACCTCCTCAAAACAACAGCAGTTATGGAAAGCTTACCATACAAATATAACAATTTAGAATGACGTTAACAGCTTTGAGGGATAACAGCTCTGCCATAATTACCAGAAGAAAACTGGTGCGCTTACAGTAGGAACTCAGCGTGTTTCCAGTTGTTGGGTACAATTTCTTCCGCACCTTGCAATCTAGTTTTGTTTGCACCAAGTTTGCAAACTCCTATGGCAAAGAATTAATTTCTTCCTGCGAATTTCTATAATCATTAGCACATGAAGGGTTTAACTGGTAAGGCAATACTTTCATGCCGTATGATATGCAAAATAAATTTTAAGCAAATAAAGCATTCTACAAGATATTTTATTAACTCTCAAATTCAGCTGAATTGCTCGCATTTTTTCCTGACTTGATTTTACGCCACTTGATGTTAGAATAATGACAGCCAACGTACAATGATTCTTCTTACTGAGAATCACGGTGAAGCCCCGTACTTTCACGAGCTTGAGCCAACCATGTCCTACAGCCTGTAGTCCAAATCCATAAAAGCATGTAGGCCTGTGCTTCACTGAGGATGAGTATGCTTCACAAGACGATACATAACAACACTGATTTCAACCGAACTGCTTGAAAATTGGAGATAAGTGTTTTGATGAATCAGAAGCTAAATGTGCCCGGCACCTTGCAAGACTGAGCTTGAGGCATTCTTCCTTCCTTCTCCAACCAGTTTGGCTGCAGATTATGCTTCTTTACTACAAAATTCTTCCCTTCCCTGGTCCTTACTTATTCTCATATTTAGCATGAGTACAGGAACTGCACACCAGAAAAGGTTTTCAGAAAAGGAAACATTTTGCAGTTACAGTTTGCTCTGGCAAGAATATTAGGAATACAGCTCAAGTGGTTTGATTTTACTCTGAGACACCCAGCAAACACTATGGTCAGATTACATTGTTTGAGAAAAACCAAACCCAAAATACATACCCATTCTTCCCAAAGGCAGTGAAATTTTAGTGTATAAAATTAATGCCTTAAGCCCAAGAAAGTTAATTTCCACATACAAGCTAAGAAAGACACTTTCTGGTAAATATTAGTCTAAATCAAGCTGAGATGTTGATGAATGGTATTTTCTAACATATGCAATGTCAGATAAAAACCAGTTTAAGTCTTCTCTCCTAGGTCACTACGTCTTTACACCACACCCTCCTTCCATTGTACTTGCTGCCAGAGCTTTAATATTAACCTCTGCACACATTAGTAACTGCGTCAGTACACAATCTGAAAGTAAACAAATGCTCCAAGATGCTGGACTAAATACAGCTACTTACAAAAACATCTCTAGTTCATAAAAGTAAAACAAATGAAAATATTGAAGTTTGGCAATGAAACAGCCATGTTGCTTCTTTAGGTCTCATGCAAGTGGATGATCTCAGGAAAAAAAAGAGAGAAAAGACAGTATTGTTAAAGTTGACTGTGGGCAGACCTGCAGACGGGGCCATGAGGTTACTGGGGTATATAAAACTCTAGAATAAATTTCCTTATGTAAATTATTTTTCTTTTTTTCTTATTTTTAATACAGATGCATCACTGGCAATTTCAGGGCACTACATGGCTTTGAGAGCTGCCAAATTCCACAAAAGTTTTAAGTATCTGAAATGACAAAGCAGCAAACTCTTCTTTTCTGCCCAGATCTCCTGATATACTGAAAACTTCCATACCACTTGACTAGAAAGAGGAAAAAAAAGAAAATATATGCTTCAGTTGACTTTCTCTTGCTTTCCTGGTCATTCCCATCTAGGATTTTTTTGTTCCCCTACTATGACAACAGAAACATTTCTGTTCAAACATGGTCAACTTTCAGTTATCGATATGCAGTTTCAATGGTCTGTAATTTTAAGGAATGATTAAGATGAAATTAAAAAAAAATGCAGGAAGGAACTAAACATGTCAAAACCACACAGTACTAAGCTGCCCCCTTTTATTTCCATATTTACCATTATTCACAGAATGCCCAATAAAATCCTTCTGTAAATGAAACTACAGAGATTTTTCTGGAATGCTACGGCAGGTTTCAACAGATTAGTAAGCTACTAAAATTTAACAGTGACAACACCTAGCACTAGAAGTAACCTGCTACCTTTTGAGGCAATGCCTATGAGGAAATGATTTTTTAAAACTTACTCAAAATGAAACTGTTGGAGGTAGGATAAATGTTCGGAAAGATGAACTTTTGATTGGGTAGTGATTGAAGTGTCAGAAAATGAAAGATGAAAAATCAGGATAACTTACTATAGTGTGTGTGTTTATACACACACAAAGTAGATATATATTTACAAATTAATATTTATAAATATTGACATATAATAATACCTATAAACATTAATATAGTACATTACAAATAACCTTCCAAATGAACAGCTCCAATATAGATCATATTAAAGACGTAATTTCTAAAAGAGTGATATTTTCAAATGCCTGATACTTAAAAATGCAATGATTTGTAAGCCATATTCTTCTTTACATACACAAGAAATGACTAGCAAACAAGCAAATTCCAACATGAACACACCTCAAAAAAAGATCCAAAAATCCTGCACACTAAGGACACCCCAACACATACATGTCAGACACTAGAAAGTCTATTGAGAAGAGTCATAATCAGGCTGATCTGTATGTGGGCTTCGCAATTTCAATTTTCCCTCTCCCTTCTCTCTAGGGAGCACACCTTTACATTGAGTATTTTTTCTGTAGCACAAAAAGCTTTTGAACAACTGAAAAGTGCCACAATTTGAGCAACGTTTAGCATTAAATTTATTATCCAAAGGCTCCAAACCAGCAACAATTCCATTAAATACACTTGAGAAAAGGAGCTATATGTAGTCAACCTAAATGTGTCTTCCCATTCATATTAAGTCAGCAGTATTAAAACTGCAAAGATGCCAAAATTCTATCCAAAAAGGTTGAGAATGCTACAGCAATTATATATAGATACATCAAATTTGAGACACTGAGGACAGTATAATATAATAACAATCATCCTCATGGTCTCAAAATTGTTACATACCTACAAACATTTCAAAATTATAAAAAGCGATTAAACTAATCTCAAATTTGAGGAACAACAACAACAAAAAGATAATCCCAATAGATGCGTAGTTGTCAAGTTCTTGTCATGGATAGAGATGTTTTAAACAACCTTTCCCCCATCCCCAAAGAGACATTTCCAAGATCACGCTAGGGAATGAACACCACTGACACTGACGTCACTAACGGCACGTTTTCACATGTAATTCCCTTCCTAAGTGAGGAGCGTAGACATGCCACAGAGGGCGATGACCTACGTTTTGGACCACTTTATTGTTACTATTGATGAATGCTACTTATAAATAGCCAACTAAGGATAGAAACAAGCAATTGTGCTCTTTATGTAGTTAGCATAGCAATCAGTCATCACCACATGGAGTAGACTGCCAAGTACTATAAAACTTACCACCACCAGCAACATTCCTGAATAGAATGAAACTAGTTCATCCTCATTGCACTAGATAAACCCTTTCATTAGCTCCTACTACAATATCCAGTAGTGCTTTGAGCTTTTCTGGTTTTACTGGTATGTTAACAGTATTTAACATCAATACTTTACAATGAGTGATACCATCTGAAGATACTTACAGTGAATTTTATGACATATATAAAAGGAAACAACTAAACTCTTTAACAAAATGTAACAAATAACACAACTTCAGCAACAGAAGTGTTTTTCCTCTATTCATAAGGGCACTGTACCTTACCATTTATTGTTCACTTTGCACTTATATTGACATTACCACTACAGAGATTATTGTTAAGTTTCCACTTATGAGCTGTACTTCACTCAGGAATAAGCATTTGCTCTGAGGTTTATATTTCATTTAGACATAAGATTTCCACAAAAGCTAATACAGCATTCATCACAAAGATAAAAATAGAAAAACAAAACAAAAAAAGTATGCAGTTTCTCAGCTGGAAAAAAAGAAAGTTACTGTCTTTTCACAGGGAGTGAAAGGAATAACATTGTATACTGTTACTCTGAAAATAGTTTAAACATGAGTGTTCAGCTTTGAGGAAAGCAAAGTTCTTCACCAAATCTTGTCATGAGAACAGTAGATCCCAACATTTAAAGACTGAAGATTAATAATCACCATCTTCAGAGGAATTGCATAGATTATTTTTTTTTTTCATCTGACTGAAGGTAGAGTGCTGCACTGTGCCTCAAAAACCTGCTAATTGTTATTTTAGAAGTGATCAGATTTTGTCCTCCTCTGCCGTGGCCTAAAACAGAGAAAACTACAGGCCACAACTGATGACTTCTGTTGTACGATGCATTTCTATCATTTGTGTCTTCACATGCTGCAACTCTGCCATCTGACACCTGAAAACATACATACTAAAATACAGACCATAGCTGCAGTTTGTTCACACACTTCTGTTATCAGAAGTCTTTTCCAATAGGCCTGAGTATACTCAATGCTCAGTCCTGCAGACTACAGAAAACATCTGTCTCTTCATGGATTTCCTCTGGCAGATGCTACGTGGAACTGATAGTCCTCAAGACAAGCCTACTTTTACCCAAACAAACGCATCATAGCGAAAGCAGCATAAACTCCTCCATGTTGTATCATAATCACGTACCAACTCAACACAACAGCAAACAAACAACTGTCAGAAGGAACTCATACAAGCTAGAGAGGCAATGCAAAGCATTTCTTGCAAAATGACTCCACCTCTTAAACCTAATCCTCTTTCTCTCTTCACAAGAGGAGCCTGGAACGCAAAATTCACAGCTCTACCACATCTTACAACTCAAAAGAAACTTTTTTAATGACAACTGGAAATTATTCCCACACATATCTCCAGGTTTTTTTCTAGAACTCCCACGGCAGGTATTTTTTTCCTTTTTCTTTTACTCCTCAATCTCCTCCAGGAAAATGACCTTATTTTCTTTTTACTAATATCCTTCTCTAGCCCAAAGGCAAAATCTTTCTTTCTTTCTTCCTCATTATCCTGATGAGAAGATGTTAATCACTAAGCAATTCCAGAAGGAGCAATCAGCTGTGAGCAGCTGCCCATGCAACTCACAACAAATACTTTTTTTTTTCTTCAGAATGTTACCTTTTCTGTATATCAACTACTCAAAGATTTAGTCCATATGTAAATTATAACTAAGCTCTATGTCTTGGTTCCAGCTGAGATAGAGTTAATTTTCTTTCTAGTAGCTGGCATGCTGGTGTGTTTTGGATTTACTTTTCCAACTGTTAACCAGAAAATCTACCCTGCTTGTTGTCTTCTCCTTCCCTCTACTTCCAATTAAAAACAAACTAGAACATATCAATACATTAGGTGTTTTTCTAATTCTTCACAATATGCACTTACAAATTTTATTTACAGCTCTTTTGGACTTACAGACACTAAATGGGAGATTATTTACCTCACTATATATGCAGGACTTCAGTTCAAATTGAGAACATATAGGCACTAGTGTAACAAAATATTTACAGCAATTATGTTTAAAAAATTTGGTAATAACCTTCAGCACATTCATCACCTGGCTTCTTTCCTGGAAATCCACTAACAATTAGTGAGTTATTAACAAAAGCTAATTTTAAGTGCCATATGCTAGTTTTTTAATGATTCCTAGCTTCTTTAGAATGAGATAATCTAGTTAAAGAAAGCAATCCAATTCATAAAGTCTAACATAAAGAAACTAATCCAAAATATAATAAAACTATAAACACTATTCTAAGATTATCTTTTTTAAAAAATATGCTAGAAATGTCCTGTGAAGAAGGTATTCTCACCTATATTTGGATTCCTCTGAAATTTCAAGCAAGTTAGAAAAATATCTAAAATTCATGGCAGCAAGTAGAAAATATCTAAGGGGTGACAGATATAAATGCTAACTAACTCTAATTATTTGCTGGTAGCACAGTTCAAAGCAACAGCAAGACCTTTTTCTTTCATCAATATACTGTCTGAATATAAGCTTCATAAACATACCAATTGAAGGATGTCCTCATCTTTTGGCATAACACTAAGTTCCAATATGCTGTCACTGAAAGAAATAGAAAAAAAACCACCACGTGAACTTCTGGAAAAGATTTTCAATTCTTGTTACAAAGATTAACTTCCATAGACCAACACCATTTAAAAACTCCTACACTCAGCAATTCTATCAGATTACTTTATACTACAGAAATAAACACTGATTTTCATTAGAGTCTTAGTAAATAAGAATAGAACAGAAATCTGACTGAAGAGTACATCTGTGTTCTCAGCAAAACCAGCGTATTAAGCCAACACACTGTCTTTGCCAGTTTTGATTCTTTTTTTTCGTTCGGGAGTCCTAAGGTACATTAATTGTTTGGAGCTTCTTAGACAAAACAAGGTGGCAAATCTGTGAACAAAAGTTAAAACTTCTCTCTTTCTTCCATTTAAAACTAAAGTGGAAATGTCATAACCATTGTATCATGTGAAGAGTGGGACAATAGCAGGGCAAGCACTGACTTACACATTTCCACTCCAATCATCTCCCAGCAAAATCAACTTAAAACACATTTAATCAGTCAGATGACACCTGAAATATGGATGGAAAACACTTGCTGTTTATAAGTGCTGAGTTTGTCAACCTGAATTGCTGAAACAAAAACCAGCAGCAGCATAAAGATCCAGGAATCCAGATAGCTCAATCAATATAATTTAAATACAGGCAAATCAGGACACCGAATGTACAATTTATCGGTTATCCAGAGTCAAATATTGTAAAACAGTGAAACGCCCAGTTAATATGTACCAGAAAAAAAATATTTTCACAAGCTAGAGAGAAGTATGTGCTTGTAACATTGGATACAGAACACCTGAATTCATTATCTCATCTGAGATAGATGAATACTCTGTTCACATTCATTAAATGTAACCTGGAACAGGTACAGAAAAGGACTACGAAAGACATGGCTCGTGCAGACTATTTTAACTAGGCTCACAAAATAGAAAATGAAGAGATTATGACTGTTACTTAGAAATCTCACGTTACATGTCACAAGGAGAAAAGGTATTTAAACAAACTGACCAATACCAGCACCAGAAAAAAAGCATATAATCTAACTGGATGTATCAGACTAGAAATTAGCTTATCTGTACTGGTCAGTACAATGCATTTGCTAAGAAAAGATAAAACCAGCACAGAGATGGGTCGCCAAATTCAGGCCACACAGCACAGCCCAGGACATCACTGAGAACCACCTCAGTTTCTTACTTCTGCAGAAAGGAAAGTCATCTTCTCAACCAAGGAATGTGTGATTTATTATGCTATCTTATATGAAAAATGTTTTTATTTTGCGGTTCCTTTTCCATTTGTTAGTGACCGCAGACATAAGGCTGTATTCCAAAATAGCAGAGTAAGAGTATTTGGTTTCACAATCATCTTAGGCCATTATTCATTTTGGAAAAAAGCATTCTCCAAGCAGCATAAATTACTTTAGTTTTAAAGCCAAAGATCAGCAGTGATAGATTTAAGTTTTTCAAGTCTATGCACAGCTAGGAAAAAAATAAGTCTTCAGAAGTCTTTTAAAGATTTTTCAGAATACTGAATTTTAAGAAACACAAAAGTATTGAATTATGTGCATTTACAATAGCATTTCCCATTTTGACTGAATGCATAAACAGCAAAACTATTTAAAATGATCCTTTAAAAGTAGTGTCATCAGGAATTGACTGTCACCTAAACTCCTTTGTATGGATATTAAACTATTTAGCAGTTGTAAAACAAAAAGAGAATATAAAAGGGATACCATGGCTTGAGGCATTTCCAATGAAGCACTCAGATTTCTTTTCTATGTGCAGGTAGCACATATGTGTAAATTGTATTAGGCAACTTATGGTTTGAAAATGATCAATGCTTATTTGCAGGATGAAGATTTGGAAGTTAAAAATAGGATAAATCGCATTGATCCTCTTCACGTACTTTTAATATAAAGGAAAGTTTCTTACTTTTGGGGAACCTGGTCTAGTGGAGGGTGCCCCTGCCTATGGCAGGGTGGTTGGAACTACATGATCTTTATGGTCCTTTCCAATCCAAACCATTTTATAATTTTATGACTTGTAATTGGACACAGAACAAACTATTCTCTTACACAAGTATTTTGTTGCGTTGTTTTTTGTTGTTTTTTTTAAAAGGGATTAAATCCATTTACAGTCTAACACCTTTTTTAGTAGCCATCCAAAAGAAGAAAGGGTTCACATATTGAGAGTCAAGTTTAAATTTACTGACTCAAACTAAAGTACTATGATCACTGTCATCATAAGAACTATCTTTTGATGCATTATTTTGTATTAACGAAACAAATTCAGTGGCTAAACTCTGTACATTTCTGAATAATGCCAACATTTTCAAGAAAAATTTGCAAAGAGAAACAAGTGGAATAGACTTAAGCATTCAAATTCCCCACAGTTAAAAAAAAAAGTTGGGAATCAGAATAAATAATTTACAGAGTTTACATTACTAATCAACACATCTCCAAGTTGATTGTGTAAACGGATGAGAATAAATTCTTAATGGACCAAACCAACAACTATTAGTAAAGCATAGGAAACCTAGATGTAAAAGCGTTCTCATGACTAATCTTACAGGACAGTTATTTCTAGCAACAATTTTGAGGTGTGCCCTTCACCTTCCAGAGGAAATAATCAGTGTAAGTTTAGCTTTGTTATCTCCAACCAGAGCAAAAAAGACAATGTTCTAGACACAGCTTGAAACTCTTCTGAGAGCAATACAAAACTTGGCTGAATTATATCCCATCCATAAGTCCCACTGGAATTTATGGGGACTATTTCATTTAAGGCAGCTAAGTTCTGATGTCTGCAGCATTACATAATGAGGGCACACAGCTACAATTGAACAACTTTCTAGAAAAATAATGAGCAGCTATGGGAATGGAGCTGCAGGAATAATCTAATTCAAATACCTGTAAGTCCAAACTGAGTTTTGCAATGAAACAGCTGAATGGTGAGGGGGGAACTTTTTCTTTAGAGGTAAGAGTTGATAAAATGTGTTGTATCCTTAAAAACTGCTCTAAAGTTGATCAGAAAAATTACAAAATAAGCACTTACAGTCAGCAATATGTTTGAAAGGGTAATTAAAAACAGTAATTAAAAATACACTGATTAAAATGTCTAGAAAACCATCAAACAACATACTGAAACTATAATGAAACTGCCCTTTGTCATAAGTAAAGGAGACTTCAACTGACAAGTTACACTTTCAAAAGGCCTTTCAGCAAGCTGCGTGCACAAAGCCTACTAAAGAAACTAAGGTGTGCTGGATGAAAGACTAGCTAAGACACAAAACAGAGCAACAACTGTGTCACTAGGTATTTTTAATATCAAGAGTTTATGTACATTCAAAAGCAAACTTGTGCAAGACCAACATATCAAGAACTATTAAATCAAGTGATGCAGATAAAACCTTTGGTTCGGTAAGTTCCTAAAGCAGGGATTTCTGGAAAGTGGGCTAGTATTATCTGACCAAATCTATACTTTCAGTGTTTTCGTAGTCTTCTAAGAATCTGTTACTGGATATTATCAGACAGGATGCTGACATAAACAGACCACCAGCCTGACCCAGGATGGCTATGCTGATGCAAGAATGGCATGCTAAAGCAAGAAGCATACACCATAATGTAATTTTACTTGCCACGAAGTGGCAGCATAAACTGCTCTGAGCTCAAAAATACGGTTTTCAAACAAAGAATGAGAGAGGGTTCATTCTTTAGTCATATGAGAAGCATTGCCTGTAAGCTACAAGGAAGATACACCTTATCTGGAGAGTCTGAGCTCTCTTTATGGATCAGAATTAATATTAATCTGTTTATCTTAAGAGGTTCAGGTGAAGATTTCCTGATGGTTATACTTCCTGTATAACACACTTGAGAATACATATGATCTTTTGTTTCTATCTTCTGTAATGTACATATCGGGCTCAAGACAACAAATTATTCTTCTCTCCTAACTAAAACCAGCATCTCTTCATCTGCACACTCATGGAAATTAGGGGGATAGATGCAGCAGAGTGCTATACCATTCCTGGTTGCACTAGATAATCACTGGTAAGGGCTTGTTCAGGTGTCCCTGCTTTATCCACAGTGGGCAGGGATTGCATTCTGCTGGGACAGTTTGCTATTTACACTCGCAGGGCTGAAAATAAAGCTTTATTCGCAGGCAGACCTTGAGTTAAGCATCTCTGACCACACAGGCCACTGGAAGATGTGACTGGTCTCTCTCTTTTTTGGATTAAGATAAGAAATTTCATTGACTGATTTAACTGTTGGGCATGTAAAGTAATGTCCTGTATCTTTGGTATACATTATTGTACAGTATTACTGTCTGCACAAATACAAAATGAAAAAAAAAAAAGATAAATGGCTAGTGTTATCTCCAGTAAAGGTTACAAAAAAAAGATTCCACCTTTCCAGCACTTGCACAGAAAATACTAATGACACAAAATGCATTTCAGTCGACCTTGCCTGTCATACCTTTAAACAGAGTTTTGTTGTTTTTAAAAAAAAAAATAAAATAAAAAAAGCACCTGTACTGTATTTTTTGAATTAAATTTTGAATAAAGACTCCACTGAAATAGGAAGATCAGGATCTTATTTTTCCTACTTCTAAATGAAAGCATAACTAAGTCTTAATGCGTGAAGAGTCACTAAAAATAGAATGTGACATGTGAGATGTATTTAGAAAACATTTTTCCATGCTGATCACAATACATCTTTTTCTCCACATAACTCTGTGTTGGAAACTTGTTGCTACAGAACAGAAATTGACACGAAGAAAACTGTAAAAATGGAGGCAGATATGAGACATGAAAACTAGTACCTAGATTCACGAATGGACACAATTTAACAAGCTCTTGTGAATTGCAGGAGCAGCAAATACTACCATTTCCTCAACTCTGCAAGATTCCTAATTTGCTGCAAAACAGAGGAAAGCCAAGGTTTTGTAGGTGGGCACTAACATAACATTTTGCCTTTACCAGATATGCTGATTTCTAGTTCTCAGAGCTCATAAGCAAAGCAGATGTAAAGATATGACGACTTTTTCAGAACAACTATAGGTGGTAATTGCCTCCTTAGTAAAAAAGTAAGTGTGGCACAATTAAATAAAATCTTACCTGTTCTGTATTAAAGCAATGACTTGAGAATATGTCTTCCCAATAACACTTTCTCCATTGACTTTTATAATTCTGTCACCTGTAAAGGGAAAAGTTACACTTTAATTTGTATACACATTTTGGGATGATTTTTATTTTGTACTTCTTTATCTTACAATAATCAAGGTCACCAATGTGTTAAATTCAAGGTTAGTCATCTTTAAAAATGAAAAAAAAAAAAAAAAAGAAAAAAAAGAAAAGATGCACAATACAGCTACATGTAACAATATACAGGATGCCAAGTTTCTACTCTTTTCTCAGTACATTTTCGGATGTGGTATCTTATTCTAAGCTTCCAAATGAATCACCAAGAAACTCACAGAAAACCACAAGCAGGTGTAAGCTGTACCAGAGGCTTACTTAAGTATCCCACCTTCAAAATAAAGCTTTTTGACGCATGGTAGCACATTCTAACAACTCTGCCCAATTCTTAAGTTAATTTGACATTTCATTCCAGCACTTAAAGTTTGGTTTTGTTTTGAGGTTAATTAAGAACACTGCCAGGTGTACGTGTGCAAATCTTTTTTAATAGTAGCAAATACTGCAATTCTGTACTACTTCCTTCTGAGAAATAAAGAATATATATTTTGAAAGGCTCCAGTTTCCTCCTTCCTCAGAATCATCTGGGTTGTTTCCAAGACATTACTGTGTCTTCAATGCATTTTGGACAGTGTAATGGGTTATTTTTTATCCATATAGATCCATCTTTAGACCTAACATCACTTTTATCAGATTTCTCCAAATAGTTTGTTGTACCTTAAGAGCTTCATATACTCTCATAAATTAAGTGGCAAATATGTAATGTAGAGCTATCTTCAGCTTTTGGTGAAAAACCCATCCCATTCCTTCACCAAAAATGGTATTTACATCATCTCTGATCAGAAAAGCAAAAAGGTAGCTTGAATTTATTAACGAGGAGAAAATGGTCTAAAGGGTTATAGGTAGGGAGCTTTGGAAAGCTGCTGGAGAAAGAACAACAGAAAGATAGGACCCATGCAAAGTGAGCCAAAGGGAATGGCTTTTCCAACACTGCTTTAGAAAGTGAAAGCCCTTTTTGTGTTTCTGGCATGAAATCAAAGCAAGGAAAAAGCTGTTCACTCTGAACACTCAGCCTGACTTGGTGGCAATAACGGTCTAAAAGCTGATGCTCTGTGGAGGTCCCCTAGAGGCCCCAGGGATTTCCAGACTTACCAAACCACATGGATCTGCTGACTTTTTAATTTGGTCTGCACACACCACATAAGATCATGCAAATAAATTGATGTGGTATTTTCAGAAGTTTCTGTATGACCTTTTATCAGCTGGTTACTGCCCTTTTCCTCCCCTGAAAGAGTTTCGTCTCTTGCTTCCTAAGCGATGAAAGCAAGGTTGGTGGCAATATGTAAAGGCTGCTAGCAACTCACATGACTGATAGGCATCTGTGATTGATGGCAAACCCTATACTGCTGTTGCATACACATTGACACCTTCACGTAATTAGGCTGAGAAACTGGACTTTCAAGAACACAAAAGTTAATTGTGAAATGATCAGTATCACACCAAAATAAATTCTTTCAAAAAGTTGTAGGAAAAAGAAACGCTATAGTTTGTGCCAAAAATACTCGTATTTACAAGCTCTGAACCCTGTCCTGCTAGGTCGCATGGCAAGACTTCCTCAGAACACACCAGATCCTTTCTCTGGAACTTAAAACTGGCTTTTTTCCAGGCTGTTTCAGAACTCGCCCACAGATGTAGATCTTGACTTGGTACTCCCACTAAAATCTGTAATTAGGAGTAACTTTAAAGTCAGTCATAGCATCTTATCTATTCTTGTGCAGTTTTTATTTTTCAAAGAAAAAAACTAGGTTACACACAGCCGTGAAGCAAGCCTACTTGAAGCATGCATACAATGAACCTGCCAAAAAAAAAAAAAAAAAAAAAAAAAAAGGGG